>OX637532.1:66232644-66522644 GCA_951800035.1 Linnaemya tessellans
ATATATATATATATATATCTATATATATATATATATATATATATATATATATACATATATATGCATATATATATATATATATATATATATATATATATATATATATATATATATACATATATATGTATATATGGAGTTATATATCACTATTTTTATTATTAATAAAAATTCCACTATAAGAATTATTTCGATGTCGCTATTAGTTTTTTTCTTTCCTTACCCGATTTTGGAACAGCAGGATATCATCATAAAAAACTACTTTCTAAGGTTCAGAAATACTTGAATAGAAATATTTATAATTACTTTCGATGGCTTCATCTTTTGACATAAAAACAGTATTGGCGAGTTAAGTCCTTTACAATAATTTTTTGTAGAATGTATTTGAGAGCGTCTTTGTTGTTATCAAATCACATCTTCTTTACAACGGTTCCGATATATAGACTGGCTTTAATAAGGCTTTCGATAGAGATAATCAATGCCTTTTATAAAACCGTTTTACATGAGTTTCGCCAATTTATTTTGAATTAATTCATATCTGGTTTGTCGACAACAACGCTTCCGTAAACAATATATTTTGGAACATACATACATATATGTCATATCTGGTGTTTCGTGAAAATCTGAAATTGGCGTGCTGAATCGTAGCTAGTGTATAGATTTGTAAGAAAATACATATTTTTCACATTGTTATTTAATGTGGATATATATGTATGTATGTCAGTATAAATTTTTCATACTGTATTATAGTAATCATTTTCCTGACACTTATGTTAAGAAATAATATTATTATCAAATTTTTATTTGACGTATTGTCACAATTCTATTTTAAATGAAATTTATTTGTTGATGGCTAAGCATTCTTTATATACATTTAATTGGTGCTTTACCAAATCATCAGTAGACTTTAACCATAGTTTTAAAAAGTTTAAAACACCTTATCTTATGCACATACTCTTGAAAACCATCTGACAATTCACAATTTGTAAATAACAAATTATTTTCAAAAATCACAGCAGAATAAGCATAGTAGGCTTCGCAACTCATACAAAACCAACCCAACAAATAAATTATATTTGATATGAATTTATTTTATTTTTCTACACCTTTATACATATAGAAATCTTTTTAATATCAAGAAAAGTATATATAAGGCAAAATGTAAAATAAAATCTAAATTAATCAAATAAAATTTTCATAACAGTTTAATTTATAAAAATATTTTTCATTTTGCCTTATAAATATTTTTCTTGTTATCAAATTATATAAGGTAGAAGGCGGTGTCCAGTGTCGGACATAAAAATATTGCAGCAATAAAAAGCGTTGCGGATAGTCTTTGTGTAGCTCTCCATGTGTAGTTATCCACTCCACTACAGGTGGCTCCTGCATACTTGTCTGCAGACATGTACGATGGCATACTTTGTGTTTTGCTATTACACTGTCGAACACTGACGGCATACTTCACTACACAGAAATGTTTGAAGCGAAAGTATGGCAATGAATCGGAAAGTATAACGGCTATGATTATCAATGAAATACTATTACAAGCTATTGTTATTAATTTTTCTTTTAATTTATTGTATCCAATAATTTTTAATTGCTTATTGTCTTATAATATGATTTTATTTGCCACAATTACGGCAGGCTTTTATATTGCTTAATGAATTCTTCCCAAAAAATTATGTTACCAATACCTTTTTTTACAACTTTCCGATTAGCACTAGAGTTGTACGGCTCCTGAATGAATTAATTCAATTGAATCATTCATTCAACTGAGCGAGGTGAATCTTTCACTTTACTGAGCGTTTTTAGCTCTTTTCTTTCACTTCTTTCAGTTGATTCAGTTGTTTCATTGAATCTATTTCTTTCAGTAGCTCTTTTCTTTCATTTGTTTCAGTAGCTCTTTTCTTTCAATTGTTTCAGTAGCTCTTTTCTTTCATTTGTTTCAGTAGCTCTTTTCTTTCATTTGTTTCAGTAGCTCTTTTTCTTTCACTTCTTTCAGTTGTTTCAGTTGATTCAGTGATTCACTTGTTTCAATATCGTCATTGAATCTGTCTCTTTCAGTAGCTCTTTTCAATGCTGGTATGTCAAAATCTATATGAAAAAAAGGAATTAATTCACTCAATGCAGATACACACATGGTGTGGCGCTTTATATTATTAGAGCTGCCAGATGAAAATTTTTAAACAGCACTGCCATGATACATATTTCAATACTTATTAACTTGGCGCGTATATATACATATATAAACATATACGTAAATTAACTGAGAAAAATCTACAAAATACAAGGTTAAATAGAAAATATTACTTTATTAAAATAGGTTCGAAAGCAAAATATTTAAAATCACTTAAATATTTATCTAGTTATTATTTATTTAATTACTTCCTTCTTTATAGCCTCTTATTATTATTATTATTTATGTTCAATAAATGTGTTTTATATTACATATTAAGGAAAAAATAAAAGGCATAAGTGGTTGTTGTATTAGCTAGTCTGATTCTTTCATTTTCTTTCATGACATTTTCATTTCATGAATTATGGCTGAGCTAAGGAATCAACTGAGCTAGTGAAAGAAATGAATGAATTAATTCAGTAAAGTGAGCGGAGCGGAAAAGAGCGCTCACTCAAAAGAGCTGTTTTGTACAACTCTAATTAGCACACATCAGCGTCAACAAGCGAACTGAATTTTTATATGAGGTATGACAGACACGCTATTACACGAGTATGTTTGTATGCGACAGACATCAGAAAATCAAAAATTTTTGAAAACCAACATACATGTCTGACGTACTCGACATACATGCTATTAGACCAGAGAAAGGCAAATGTAGGGAGCGGCGCCTTTTCATTTACTCTTCTGTTACGTACGTGTGTACACGCATTGTAGAGCTGTAAACAATTTCAATCAGTCTAGTTCAGGGAAAGGCAAATGTAGGGCGCGGCGCCTTTTCATTTACTCTTCTGTTACGTACGTGTGTACACCATACTGCTGCAGAGAATGACAGTAAAATTCAAATGGTTTGATGTTTCATGAAACTTGTCGAATGATTCAAAACAAAAATAAAAAAAAAAACGAAATAGAACGAATGTTGTCAAACAGGTTTAGTGTCACAACTCCATTTAAAAAGGAGAAAAAAAAGAGAGTAGAATCATTGTTTGATTCTTACTCTCTGAGTGTTTTTTTCATTTGTAGTTATAAAAAGAAAACACAAACAATTCTTAAAAAACTCGAAACATAGAAATGACAATTGTCATTCCTTCTTTAAGCGGCATGGCCACACATTAAACTGACGCTTCAAACTCTGCTTTTCTTTGATAGTGTTAGTGAAAAAAACTCACACGTATGGTTTGATGTGAGTTTGAAGAATATCAAACCAATTTAGATTTTCACTCTCAAACTGAATTTTACCAACACATACACAAGTTTGAAGCACCAGTTTGATGTGTGGCCATGCCGCTTTAGTTGGAAAGAAATTTGTAAGAATAGCAATTGATTTTAAGAAGAAAATTATTTTCAGTTAAAATATATTAAGATTAAAAGGTATGTATGTATATAAATAAATGTACTCGTATAAGATATGTTTTGTTAAAAAATTTTTTGCTTCCAATTTTTTGTTTTTAAATTGTTTTAATTAAAAAATTTACATTGCTAAAATTTTTTCAATAATTTCATATTTGCTATGGGGGGTAAAACTTAACGGTGGAAACCAAAAAAGTTTTACAATTTCAAATTGAATTATTTGATTATGTGAACTTTCTAGAGCATAAGTAAATATAAATTTATTTATTTGTGACTCAATGTAATATCTGAAAAATTCCAAGAAAAGGTAAAATAAAATGGCCACAACAAAAAGTGGATTTTATGCTGAAACTGAAAAATACCTTAATTATGAAATTATTACCAAACGTAATTTTCAAATGAACCTAAATTTGAAAAAAAATTTGAATCTCAAACATATTCCAAGTATGTATTTTTAATACTCTTATTAGATCCTTTCAACTGAAACTGATTCCGACGATATTACAATGTCGAATGAGAATGTTATCAGCACCTTGGATAAAAGGTTGATTAGAGACAAAATTTTTGCAGGAGAGTACCGCTTAGCTGAAATAACAGGAAGAAGCAAGGTTTGGAATGTTTCTGCAATATTATAACCAGTACATCGGAGGAACTACCAAACGTCGTGGGGTGCAAAATATGTAAAACTCCTTATGCATACAATGGAAAAAGCACATCAAATTTAGTGAGGCATAAATGCTATTTAACACTTTCTGTCGAGCCAAGCAATATAAAAAAAGATGTTGACCCCGACACAAAACTAGAAGCAATAAGAACGATTACAGAATGGACTATTAAAAACTGTAGACCCTTTAGAATTGTAGAAGATTCCGGGTTCCAAGAAGTGGCTGAATTTCTTATAAATATAGGAGTAAAGTACGGTCCTAATGTCGATATTGGAACACTTCTACCGCATCCAACTACAATATCTCGTAAAATAAATAAAATTTATGAAATTTGGCATACAAAAATAAAAGATGAAGTTTCGTCAATAAAAGATAATGCCATAAGCTGCACATCAGACCTTTGGACGGATAATTATTTGAGAAAAACATTTATTGTTCTGACAGCACACTTTATAAAAGAGGGAAACCTACATAGCAGACTCCTTGGAATGAAGTCTATGGAGGGAGAGAGATCTACAAGTAATATAATATTTATTTTTAAATTTTTTTAATTTAGTGCTAATTATGATAAGCATTAAATTTTTATGAATGTGAGTTCGGTTCCTGTTTGACAGATTCAACATCATTTTAAATCTAGAAGTTTTCTTTGAGAATTTATATAAATAAATATTTCAAATTATACTGGAATATTTCCTATAATTTACTAACAATAAAAATAAATCTAAACTTACACATCCATAAAATCTTAACAGAAATTTCCAACAAATATATGAAATAAATGTAAATCTGCTTATTAATTTATATAATTTCAGGTCAAAATGTCAGAAATAAAGTGCTTAATGTATTAAATGAGTTTAGTATAAATGAAGAAAAAATTATTTTTGTAACTGATCGGGGAAGTAACATGGTAGCTGCCTTCCGAAACAATGAGAATATATTCTGTATCGATCACCTTCTCCATAACACGTTGCAAAAGTCCATGCAGGAAATAGTAGAGATTGAACAACTATGTAAATATTGCACTAAACTTGTAAAATATTTTAAAATTACAAGTCTAAATTGCAATTTAGCAACCACCCTTAAAAGTTTTTCACCAACACGGTGGAACTCCTTAATATCTGTATTTATTTCAATACAAAGAAATTGGGGGGATATAATACAAATTTTGCAAGAAAAAAATGAAATGGAAAGAATCAGTAATATTAATATTAACCTTGTAAGTGAAATAATTAAAGTTATGGAACCCTTCGAAGAGGCATTAAAAAAATTTGTGATAGTTCTTCCCAAGAGTTAGAAACTATAAAGCAGTTGAAAAAAAAAAACTTGGAGATTACCTAGATACAGTTGTTTTTCATAATTTAAATTTGTATCACAAAGTTGCACTTTTCTTATTTCCTCCGGCGAACCAATTGTTACAAATAGATGAAAATGAAAAAGCCGCAGTAAAATCCAAATGTGCAGAAATAATGAAAACTTTTGATGATGATCTCGTTAATCAAAACGTAGTTGTAGCAGAAATATCTGAACACAACAGCGAAATTTTTTCTGATTTTTTAAACAGTCCATCGCCTTCCAACGTACGTGATAGGGCAACAACTGAACTTTCAGTATACGAAACAATGCGAGTAAATTTCCATGATGATTTTGATGTTCTACAATGGTGGCATTTGAATCGTTTGGAGTTACCGCTTCTCTATAGACTGAGTTGTAAGATATTAGAAATACCTGCAAGCAGTGCATCATCTGAGAGGATTTTTTCACTAGCAGGAAATTTAATAAATGAAAAAAGATCTCAAATAGCGTCAAATGATGTCACTATAAATGAAATCATGTTCTTGCACAAAAATATGAACCAAAAACTCGCATAAAGACTCCAATATTAAAAAGGAGAAAAAATCGACCAAATGATCTATAATTTTCATAGGGTCACACCTAGAGAGGTGAAGACTAACCCTAACTAACTTTTTTTGTCAGAATTTTCTTCAAACATATAGTACTTATTCTGTATCATCACTCCTTAAGTCTTTATAAATATTACTTAGGTTGCCTCTGGACTAGTCACATTTTATTCTTGCAAATATTTTTGTGGAGTAAGCCAACTCTCTTTTCTTATGAAATGATGCTTAAAGAGTGGTGATACAATTAAAAGATATATAAAAACACAAAACACTTTCATAAAGCTATAAAAAAATTACTCTATAAAGGAAATATTTTCAGTTTATGCTTTTTTAGAAATGAATTTTTTAGGTTTTTTGTTTTAAGGTCAAAAGCAATAATATATTTTTTTGTTCTTTATATTTTAATAAAAATTAAATATGTATCTTATTTGTAAGAATATACTATTTACATTCTTATGTTTAATTTAAATAAGTATTTTTTATTACAAATAACTTTATGTATAATTGAAAATAATATACAACTAAAAACTAATAAAACTGCATTGTTATTTGTTCATTTCATCACAAGAATTTTAGTGTTGATTCACAAAACATTTCGTTTTGTGAGACGCAACCAGTTATGAATTGAGTAATCTATAGACGAGTTGTTTTTGAACTCTCATAATTTTTTCACACTTTTTTTGTGTGTTTTATATCTTTGATGTCTCTTTTGTTTCTACTCTCATTTCACATGCTTTAACAGAAACAAATTATGAGATGATTTAAAAAACAAACGAATGATTTGAAAGCTATTTCAAACCATTTGAAGCTACACTTTGGTGTACACGCATTGTGGAGCTGTAAACAATTTCAATCAGTCTAGTTTCAGCATTCAAGCAGGTTGTGTTTATCGCATACTTTAAGAATCAGCGTTGCCAGAAAACAATGTGAGTTCGATCACTGTGGAGAAATCTTTATGAAAAAAATGATTGCTGATTCTAGTACAGGGAAAGGCAAATGCTTGGGCGAAAAGTATGAAGAGATGCGGATAATTATAAATTACATTCCCTTATGATCACCTCGTGTTTTGTTAACAATTTGAACCACAACTCATAGTGTTCATTACATTCAAACTTTTTGCAAATAATGCCTGCCAGTGAATAATGCAATGAACATATGCATATGTGAATTTGCATTACTCTTTGTCAGATGTCGTACAAAACCTTATTTTTTACACACCATCACTGCATACATAGCCACAAACATCATTTTGCTCCAATTCCATGCCGATACTAATTTTCTAATATATTGCAAATACCCATAATAAAATTAAGTTAGCTTTTGGAGATTTTAAAGTTTTAATCGGGGAGAAGTGACGAAAGTTGATTGGCAAGACCGATTCGTGGTGAGAGCGCAGAGAGTATATAAGTAATACAATCGCAAAATGTAATAGTATAGGTTGCCTTTACCTGTATTAGACAGTGAGATTTGGTATGCCATCGCACATGTCTGCAGACAAGTTTGCGTGTCTAATAGCCCTTTAAAATGCCAAACTGTGTGGCCGAAACACTTGCAATAGTGAATCTCTGGGTTATACCCCCTATTGTAATTTTGTTAAGCAAGTGATATATTTTTATGTCAAAGAAGGTCCAACGCCTTAAACTTGGAGCCATGAAATAAAAAATATGTATATTTGGACCCCGCACCCTGTAGTAGGCATTATTATATGCAGAAATAGTGTAAAAATTTAGCAAATTGTTTTATTTAAGCCTACATTCCTTAAAAATAACATTTTTAAGCTTTAATGACGAAGCTGAGACGTAACCTGGTACTACTCTGTCCTACCCCCTTCTCCCCCTTTGCCCTCTAAATGAACCTATAAAAAAAATAAATTTTGTATATAATTATCCCAAACATTTATTTTTAGAGTTTTATGACAAATGTGAAATGTTTCCCCAACAGCCCTTGCCAGAGCGACCCCGCCAAAATACAGTTTTAATACCCTCCAAAGAGAATTGGATCCCATAAAGTATAAGTATTCTTGATCAGTGATGAAGTCTAAGACGGTCTAGCAATGCCCATACGTTCGTGTGTGGAAAACATGATATTGTCTATTTTTGAGCCCCGCCCCTTTTAGTTTGCGTTGACGTGCGATATTATATAAAAAACTCTGTCCCACCAAGTTAACCATTTTAAATTTATTTAAGATTCGACCCGGTCGAATATAACGTTTTTACTTGTTTAATGCCCAGTTTTTAACTTCAAAATTAAGTACTATTTAAACTTAATGTGTATTTAAATACAAAATTTTGTTTTTCACTTCGAATTTAAATAAGATTTAAATGGCCCACATTGTACATTTAAATTCAATTTAAGTTTTTCGTACAACCATGTGTTTTTCATTGTTTGTTTACATTCAACAACCTGAAAATTGGTACAGCAGCTGTTCATTGCAACAAAACTTCGGTAAAAATGTTCTTGTATTGGATCATTTTCAGTATTTTTCTTACTATTTATTTGTGCTACCATACTTTTATTACAATTAAATACCAAAATTAATTTTAGACTGAAAAACTGAAAGTGTATTTAAACACAACTTAAGTTTATGGAAAAATTAACTAATTTTGTACTTAAATACGAAATCAAAAACTGGGGGTAAGTTAAACTTTTTTCTGTGTTTGATCATTTTCCGTACGTATATACAGCGTCGCCGGAAAAAAAATCATATTTTATGGAAAAAAATCATCATTTTTTTAATACAACATTTTATTTAAAAATTATAATTAATATATATTAACATATGTATTTAAATTATTATTGTTTAAAGCATTTACGGCGAAACCTGTACTTATGTTTATATGGTGACAAACCATATTTTCGCTGGCTTTGTCGTCATTGCTCCGACAAAATCGAAGAAAATAAGCAAACTTAAATTTTTAATCACACATTCACCAACCAACAAATAGAAAACTTAGAAAAACACTCAAATGATTTCATTAGAACAATAACAGTATGTATTTATTTAAATAAATATTTACTTATTTAAGAAAGCTTAACAAAAAATAAATTCAGATTAAAAAGCACATGTCCTATGAAAAAGTTTTATGAAGAACTATTACTAACTTTAATATATACCGGGGGGTTTCATATTTTTAATAATATCTTGTTCTATTTTTAAATTATAGCAGGAACAGTTTCTTATTGCTAAGTAATCTTTTGCATATAAGATACCTTCGAGAGTCCTGTTGTCTAATCTATTTCTATACATATTTAGTTTTGTTTAAATTGACTGTTGAGAATATTCGTTCGACATTTGCTGACGAAATGAGAAGACGTATTAAGTTTTGAACAAATTTTGACAGCACCGGAAAAGCTGGAATGTTGTCAGCACGAGTTATTTTTGAAACTTTTGACCAAAATTCTTCACAGCTAAGATTATCTAGAGTTGTAAAATGGTCACTGAATTTTATAAAACGGAGTTCTCTAAATTCGTCATCTATGTTTTGAATATCCTTTTCACTAATTAAATTTGGAAAACTGTGTATTAAGCCTGTCAAAGAATTAATTTTTCTATTTATAATTTTCAAAGTGCTAAGACATGAGAGCTCTTTTAAAAACATGTCGTTAAAATCAAATCGTTTTAATATTTGTTTACATAACTCAATGTAAAATGCCACACAATTTTCAATAAATTCATTTTTTTCATTTGTAGTGAGCTTTGAGCTAGAAATCAGATAGACTTCTTCGCTATGTAGAAATAGACTTTTGTTTTCAAAGTCAAGGTCGCTATTGAGACTCATGTTCACAAATTCTGTTTTTATAAAATTGTCTGAAATTTTTAAGTAAAGGCGTTGCAGTTCCTCATACATTCTATGTATTTGACAGGATGAGCTTTAAAAAATTTTGTTTACGTTATTTACAATGTGGAGAATATACTTTAAAAAACACAAATAAAGTTCATTTATGTCATTCAACTTGTTTTTTACAAATTGGGCGCTATCTATATGATCTATATTAGAGGCAAACGCGAAATATATTTTTAATGGTTCATATAACTCGAGAACTCGTACAACTACAGACTCTAATGATAACCACCTAGTCTGTGAGGGGTGCAACATTTTTTTTGGTTTATATTCCAAAAGCATTGCAACTTTTTGGAATTGCGAATTGCGTTTTGGACTATTCGCTATGTAATTATATATATCGCGTACTAGGGACTCTACTTCAGGTGGAAGTTTAAGACAAGCATAAGAAGAGCAAAGCGCAATTGAATGACAAATACATTTAACAACAAATAAATTTGGAATTTCATTCTTAAATAACGTGGCAACGGAATGATTTTTGCATGTCATATTTGGAGCACCATCTGCTGCGAATCCTATTAAATTTTCTTTGTACAGTATTTTGTGTTTTTCAAAATAACATTTTATACAATTAAATATTGTTAAAGCTTCACCACTCTTCACTTCAATTAAGCCAAACAATAAGTCTTGTACTGTATAATTTATAGTTACCCGGATTACTAAACAATGCGATTTTTTATTGCTTATGTCAGTAGACTCATCCACACATAAGGAAACGAATTCAAATTGTGTCCGGCCTAAAACGTTTTTAATAAGGCATGTAGTTTTTGTCCTGCCACATGCAAGATTAGGTGTTATTTTTGAATCAGGAATGGAGGATTTTAAAAATAAAGTTAAGTGATCCATACACGAAAATGGAAGGTTGTGTTCTGCAATAAACGCACTTAATTGGAGTTCTAAGTTTTTTACACTCCTCATCTCAGCAGTTTTACCTTCAAATTGTGATTTAATTTTTGTTTGGCTGCTACTTATACAATTCGCTCTGCTTATGTGCTTTTGGGTTGATTGGCGTTTTACTAGATCCGCTCTGACAGCACTTGCTTTAAGAATCGAATTGCATATTGTACAAAAAATTTCCTCCTCACCTGATGAACTTATTTTTGTTGTTAACCAACTAAAATTTTTCATACTAGATGGGTTTACTTTTAGTCTTTTTTCTTCTGAAATCTAAAATTAGAAATTTATTTTCAAAGTATATACGTTTATATAAGGCAAATTAATTTAAATAACTTTATCTTACTCAACTTACACAGCAGAGCAGAACAGCTGTTTTCGAAAGACGCAACCCTTTCATCATCAGTGCTCATGTGTATTGTGTTTGTCACCACTTATTAGGTGGCTTAGTTGAATGTGATAACAGTTCCTATTTACACAAATTTTATTGTGAAAAAGAATACGGGAACTGTATCAACCTGATGTTAACATGTTATTGTTATAATACCCGTGTTACCGTTTGATTATTTTTCTTCATGTCCCATTTTTCTGAATTTTTTGTTCCATCATACCTAAGTCAAACTTTTTTGGTTTGAATTTTATACTTAAGTACATGTGAACGTTTTTCCAATTTTTATTATTGGGTAGCTCAAGCCATAGCTTAAATTTGTATGTAGTAATAATTTTAACGAACATTTTATATTGCTATATTAAATTTGAATTAAGATTCTATAGGCTAATTGTTCGAAATTTTAATTTAAATCTCAGAAAGACATGAAAAATATTCCAAGGCACAAAGGCAAGTCAACATCAGTTTTATTCAACTTACACAGCAGAGCAGAACAGCTGTTTTCGAAAGACGCAACCCTTTCATCATCAGTGCTCATGTGTATTGTGTTTGTCACCACTTATTAGGTGGCTTAGTTGAATGTGATAACAGTTCCTATTTACACAAATTTTATTGTGAAAAAGAATACGGGAACTGTATCAACCTGATGTTAACATGTTATTGTTATAATACCCGTGTTACCGTTTGATTATTTTTCTTCATGTCCCATTTTTCTGAATTTTTTGTTCCATCATACCTAAGTCAAACTTTTTTGGTTTGAATTTTATACTTAAGTACATGTGAACGTTTTTCCAATTTTTATTATTGGGTAGCTCAAGCCATAGCTTAAATTTGTATGTAGTAATAATTTTAACGAACATTTTATATTGCTATATTAAATTTGAATTAAGATTCTATAGGCTAATTGTTCGAAATTTTAATTTAAATCTCAGAAAGACATGAAAAATATTCCAAGGCACAAAGGCAAGTCAACATCAGTTTTATTCAACTTACACAGCAGAGCAGAACAGCTGTTTTCGAAAGACGCAACCCTTTCATCATCAGTGCTCATGTGTATTGTGTTTGTCACCACTTATTAGGTGGCTTAGTTGAATGTGATAACAGTTCCTATTTACACAAATTTTATTGTGAAAAAGAATACGGGAACTGTATCAACCTGATGTTAACATGTTATTGTTATAATACCCGTGTTACCGTTTGATTATTTTTCTTCATGTCCCATTTTTCTGAATTTTTTGTTCCATCATACCTAAGTCAAACTTTTTTGGTTTGAATTTTATACTTAAGTACATGTGAACGTTTTTCCAATTTTTATTATTGGGTAGCTCAAGCCATAGCTTAAATTTGTATGTAGTAATAATTTTAACGAACATTTTATATTGCTATATTAAATTTGAATTAAGATTCTATAGGCTAATTGTTCGAAATTTTAATTTAAATCTCAGAAAGACATGAAAAATATTCCAAGGCACAAAGGCAAGTCAACATCAGTTTTATTCAACTTACACAGCAGAGCAGAACAGCTGTTTTCGAAAGACGCAACCCTTTCATCATCAGTGCTCATGTGTATTGTGTTTGTCACCACTTATTAGGTGGCTTAGTTGAATGTGATAACAGTTCCTATTTACACAAATTTTATTGTGAAAAAGAATACGGGAACTGTATCAACCTGATGTTAACATGTTATTGTTATAATACCCGTGTTACCGTTTGATTATTTTTCTTCATGTCCCATTTTTCTGAATTTTTTGTTCCATCATACCTAAGTCAAACTTTTTTGGTTTGAATTTTATACTTAAGTACATGTGAACGTTTTTCCAATTTTTATTATTGGGTAGCTCAAGCCATAGCTTAAATTTGTATGTAGTAATAATTTTAACGAACATTTTATATTGCTATATTAAATTTGAATTAAGATTCTATAGGCTAATTGTTCGAAATTTTAATTTAAATCTCAGAAAGACATGAAAAATATTCCAAGGCACAAAGGCAAGTCAACATCAGTTTTATTCAACTTACACAGCAGAGCAGAACAGCTGTTTTCGAAAGACGCAACCCTTTCATCATCAGTGCTCATGTGTATTGTGTTTGTCACCACTTATTAGGTGGCTTAGTTGAATGTGATAACAGTACCTATTTCCGTATTCTTTTTCACAATAAAATTTGTGTAAATAGGAACTGTTATCACATTCAACTAAGCCACCTAATAAGTGGTGACAAACACAATACACATGAGCACTGATGATGAAAGGGTTGCGTCTTTCGAAAACAGCTGTTCTGCTCTGCTGTGTAAGTTGAATAAAACTGATGTTGACTTGCCTTTGTGCCTTGGAATATTTTTCATGTCTTTCTGAGATTTAAATTAAAATTTCGAACAATTAGCCTATAGAATCTTAATTCAAATTTAATATAGCAATATAAAATGTTCGTTAAAATTATTACTACATACAAATTTAAGCTATGGCTTGAGCTACCCAATAATAAAAATTGGAAAAACGTTCACATGTACTTAAGTATAAAATTCAAACCAAAAAAGTTTGACTTAGGTATGATGGAACAAAAAATTCAGAAAAATGGGACATGAAGAAAAATAATCAAACGGTAACACGGGTATTATAACAATAACATGTTAACATCAGGTTGATACAGTTCCCGTATTCTTTTTCACAATAAAATTTGTGTAAATAGGAACTGTTATCACATTCAACTAAGCCACCTAATAAGTGGTGACAAACACAATACACATGAGCACTGATGATGAAAGGGTTGCGTCTTTCGAAAACAGCTGTTCTGCTCTGCTGTGTAAGTTGAATAAAACTGATGTTGGCTTGCCTTTGTGCCTTGGAATATTTTTCATGTCTTTCTGAGATTTAAATTAAAATTTCGAACAATTAGCCTATAGAATCTTAATTCAAATTTAATATAGCAATATAAAATGTTCGTTAAAATTATTACTACATACAAATTTAAGCTATGGCTTGAGCTACCCAATAATAAAAATTGGAAAAACGTTCACATGTACTTAAGTATAAAATTCAAACCAAAAAAGTTTGACTTAGGTATGATGGAACAAAAAATTCAGAAAAATGGGACATGAAGAAAAATAATCAAACGGTAACACGGGTATTATAACAATAACATGTTAACATCAGGTTGATACAGTTCCCGTATTCTTTTTCACAATAAAATTTGTGTAAATAGGAACTGTTATCACATTCAACTAAGCCACCTAATAAGTGGTGACAAACACAATACACATGAGCACTGATGATGAAAGGGTTGCGTCTTTCGAAAACAGCTGTTCTGCTCTGCTGTGTAAGTTGAATAAAACTGATGTTGACTTGCCTTTGTGCCTTGGAATATTTTTCATGTCTTTCTGAGATTTAAATTAAAATTTCGAACAATTAGCCTATAGAATCTTAATTCAAATTTAATATAGCAATATAAAATGTTCGTTAAAATTATTACTACATACAAATTTAAGCTATGGCTTGAGCTACCCAATAATAAAAATTGGAAAAACGTTCACATGTACTTAAGTATAAAATTCAAACCAAAAAAGTTTGACTTAGGTATGATGGAACAAAAAATTCAGAAAAATGGGACATGAAGAAAAATAATCAAACGGTAACACGGGTATTATAACAATAACATGTTAACATCAGGTTGATACAGTTCCCGTATTCTTTTTCACAATAAAATTTGTGTAAATAGGAACTGTTATCACATTCAACTAAGCCACCTAATAAGTGGTGACAAACACAATACACATGAGCACTGATGATGAAAGGGTTGCGTCTTTCGAAAACAGCTGTTCTGCTCTGCTGTGTAAGTTGAATAAAACTGATGTTGACTTGCCTTTGTGCCTTGGAATATTTTTCATGTCTTTCTGAGATTTAAATTAAAATTTCGAACAATTAGCCTATAGAATCTTAATTCAAATTTAATATAGCAATATAAAATGTTCGTTAAAATTATTACTACATACAAATTTAAGCTATGGCTTGAGCTACCCAATAATAAAAATTGGAAAAACGTTCACATGTACTTAAGTATAAAATTCAAACCAAAAAAGTTTGACTTAGGTATGATGGAACAAAAAATTCAGAAAAATGGGACATGAAGAAAAATAATCAAACGGTAACACGGGTATTATAACAATAACATGTTAACATCAGGTTGATACAGTTCCCGTATTCTTTTTCACAATAAAATTTGTGTAAATAGGAACTGTTATCACATTCAACTAAGCCACCTAATAAGTGGTGACAAACACAATACACATGAGCACTGATGATGAAAGGGTTGCGTCTTTCGAAAACAGCTGTTCTGCTCTGCTGTGTAAGTTGAATAAAACTGATGTTGACTTGCCTTTGTGCCTTGGAATATTTTTCATGTCTTTCTGAGATTTAAATTAAAATTTCGAACAATTAGCCTATAGAATCTTAATTCAAATTTAATATAGCAATATAAAATGTTCGTTAAAATTATTACTACATACAAATTTAAGCTATGGCTTGAGCTACCCAATAATAAAAATTGGAAAAACGTTCACATGTACTTAAGTATAAAATTCAAACCAAAAAAGTTTGACTTAGGTATGATGGAACAAAAAATTCAGAAAAATGGGACATGAAGAAAAATAATCAAACGGTAACACGGGTATTATAACAATAACATGTTAACATCAGGTTGATACAGTTCCCGTATTCTTTTTCACAATAAAATTTGTGTAAATAGGAACTGTTATCACATTCAACTAAGCCACCTAATAAGTGGTGACAAACACAATACACATGAGCACTGATGATGAAAGGGTTGCGTCTTTCGAAAACAGCTGTTCTGCTCTGCTGTGTAAGTTGAATAAAACTGATGTTGACTTGCCTTTGTGCCTTGGAATATTTTTCATGTCTTTCTGAGATTTAAATTAAAATTTCGAACAATTAGCCTATAGAATCTTAATTCAAATTTAATATAGCAATATAAAATGTTCGTTAAAATTATTACTACAAACTTTATCTTACTTTATCATCTTCAACCGTAGTTTCTTCGTTTTCTGCTTCACGAGGATTGTAATTACCATCTAAAAGTGATAGTAAATAAATGGATTATAGATGCAAAAAATTTATAATAGAAATATTAATTTTACCTTTTCGTATTAAATACTTGTACATTTTTTTTATTTTTCCTTTTTCTTAAGAAAGAATATAATTTGTACTTCCCACTAAAATAACAGATATGCAGAGATGCTCTTCAAGGTCTTTATTTCCAAAACAATGATGCATTTTTGTGCACATACATATGTACATGTGTTTGTTACAGGGTAACAATTGTAAAGCAAATAAAAGCAACGAATAACAAGATGATACAAAACTTAACTTAACGCTATGTAGTACAATTACAATGAAAGTAGTACACACTTGAAATAAAAAAATTATAATTTTTATAAATCAGAAATCATAATTTAAGAAAAAAATCATCAAATCATATTTTGGTTCAAAAATCATCAAAAATATGATAAAATCATCATTTTGGCAACGCTGCGTATATATGAGTATGAAACGATTTTGTCAGTCATAAAATGGTTTAGTTTTTAATAAGTGTACGTGTAAGTTTGTTATTTAAATTATTACACATAGCATAGTTGTTAATGTGTAAAACAAGAAATACCGTAATTCTCCCACGCCTTTATAACGGTTTTTAGCTACCCGTGCAGCTGCGTTGTAATTATCGTTATTTGATGGAGCAAAATAAATGAACCTGCTTCAATTGACTTTTTCATTACTATTAAAAACAAAGACAAAAATATATAAAAAATTATCAAATCTGGCTTACAGGTACTCAGCTTTTTGCTATAAATTGTGGTTATTGAACAAAGTTATTTTCAGAATCCATTTGAAGCTTCGAGAGTAAAATGGAAAAGGTGTACAAGTTAACTGATGTGATGCTTATAATCGGAATACACGATTTTATCGAGATGCTATCACTTACTTTTTGCGTTCAAACTAAAAATAGACCTTGTAAATGAAACGACGAATTTATATGCCAAAATGTGACTAATTAATAATTTATTTGTTCTTCTCATATTCGTTAATAACAATTGATTGGCGGTGCCAGATAATAATCAATTACATTTATGTTAATTAACATTAAGAATACTAAATTTTACATATTATTGTTAACAGGATAATACTGGGTGTTGACTCGCCCTTCCTAAAATGCAACGCCCCGTTGCAGAAATTAGCTTGTAGCTAAGAAGTTTTTTTTACACAAAAAAAGTTACAGATTGTAAAATTTACATTGATACTTTTTTATTTTTTGTATTTACATAAATATTTTTTTAATTCTGGGATTAGTTAGACAAATCAGTTTATTTTTACGTTAAAGCAATTACCTTATATTGTTTTTGTGAATTCTTGTACCATCTATTAAAACTTCTGTTCCTAGATCTTTTCCAAATAGACTTTTTCGATTTTATTGCCCAATCTTTTATTTCGCCGCACAAATACTATATCGCCCTCTCTAAATGACTTCTTTTCTATGCCTGATCTGGTTACAATTTTGTTTGGGCATCTACAATTTTTTCATGTATAGGTTTTAGTACATTAATATCAAAATGTTGAATAATTTCTATTGGTTTTGCCTGTTTTACAGAGTAGATGGTATTATTGTACTTGTAGGTAGTGATCAATATTAAATCAGAAACGTCGATTATAACAGACTCTTCTTTAACACATCTTGCAATTTCAAGCAAAGTCGAGTGAAACCTTTCAACTTGACCGTTACTTTCGCTATGGAGTGGAGGCACAAAATATCCCAAAAATATTTTTAAGCATATTCTTCATTGTGTTAGATTGAAATGATTTTTCATTGTCGGAGCCTATCAGTTTAGTTTTTTTGAAATTGTTTAAAATTTTTAGGACCCCTAAAGCTAAAGCACTAGAAACTATAGGTATAACGACGGCATATTTAGAAAATTTGTCTAAGCAAGTAATCAAATATGTAAAGCTTACTTGTTGAAAATATATCCATGTGGAGAATTTGACCAGGAATCTGGTATTGGTGATTCACCAATTAATGGCTGTGCCGGTTTCCTATTGTATTTACTTTGCAAACATATTTTGCAATTCTTAATTATAATCTGTAGCATTTATTTTAATTTAGGAAAAAAGTAGTCTGATGTGGTTTGTTTATAACTTTCTCGCAGAGATCTATAGGCTCTGTGTTCAATATTTCCAATTGATCCTCTTTATTCGTTAGGTCTATTTCACGAATGTGTGTATGAATAAATCTTACAAGTGAAAAATGATCAAGAGTTTCGTCTTGAATTTCCGCTAAAGTGCTTAAATCGCAGTGTATAGCGTTAACAACTTGAGGATTGACGCAAAGTTAACAAAAGGCTTTGAATGTCACTGATATTAATTTTGTGCCTTTTATATTTCTGAAACAAAAACTTTGTGGTTTTGCTATTTCTTTGATCTTTAGAAATAATTAGCTGATTTAAGAATCGATTAACGGGAACTTTTACTGATTTTATAGTTTTCGAAAAAGATATTTCGCTATGTACTGTTTCTGAGTTTGTTTGTGTAAAGTTGTTCATATATTGACGAGAAAATGCGTCGGCAACGATGTTTTCTTTGCCGGGCTTATAAAAGAAATTGGAGCAAAGTCAGCAATAAACGCTTGCCATCTTTTTATTTTCGGATTGGGATTTTTATCTGAAGTTGCGAAAACAAGAGGCTGATGATCGGTAAATATATGAATATTTTCACACCATATAAATAATGCCGCAAATTTTGCAGCGACCATACGATGGAAAGCAATTTCCGCTCATTTGTGGTATAGTTATATTCAGTTGAGGAAAGCATACGTGAAATCATTGTAATAGGTTTACCACCTTGCGAAAGCACGGCACCTATCGCACTGGAACTAGCGTCAGTGGTAGTTTAAAGGGCTTATCGAAATCTGCGTGCTGCAGTAACACGTCTTCTGATGCTAAAATGCGTCAAAGCGATCGACTGCTTCTTGAGACAAATCAATTTTAACGTTTTTTGATGCATTTGAGCTAATATTCCCATTGGCACCTTGGAGAAACATAGTTAGCGGTTTTATAATACCAGCATAATTTCTAATTAGATTCGGGCGTTTCATAGCACAATTGTGCTGAGATCATTCACACGTATTCTGACCCTCTTTAATTTAGTCGTTGATGAATACGAATATATATCAGGCGGATGCTTACGAACTTTTTTATAGTTTTTTCCGGAATATTTGTACAGCAAACAATTTCAGTCATGATGATATGAGAAAAATATGTTGTCATAAACAATACTTTCGATAACATAAAATGCCTTTTATAAAATTTTTCTCCAATAACGGACTATACTAATTCTCCTAATTTAGTAATACACTTAGTCTGATTAATTAGTCTGTGTAAAATCTTATTAAAAATATTTTGGATATGTTTCCCATATGAAAATGATCTTCCATGCCGACATATATCAAAGCTTATTAAGTTTGATACATCCAAACGCGTATTTTTTTTTGCGAATATTCAGTGCTATGCTCCAGCAAACAACCATTCTTTTTTATATATATTTTTTTCTTGAATGGAAAACATAACAAATTATTGTCCTATCTTTTTTAACTCTTTTTTTTCATTTGACTGTTTGCTTCGAAAAAGTTTTATTTTTAATTAATAATTTTACGTAATCAACGTTTTTTTCAACTTAGAAAATATTGGCACTTATGTGTAAATATATAATACACCATTATCTTTCATACGCTTGGCTTTTTGTTTGGTGCGTAGCTCCCAAGATCAACACATACACAACTTACCAATACATTGACCACTGTTTCTAATGAATCTACCATAATAACCTCCTAACCCAATGAAGAACCTTAATGCTCTCAATGTTCTAGGCATCCGAAATTTCAAAATGTCGTTAACCTTCGCCGGTGATGTTTTGATACCACTTCGTGAGATCAAAAATCCAAGAAATTCAACTTCAGATTTAACAAGTTTTGATTTCTGCATAGAAATTCGCATTCCTGCATTTGCCAATTTTTTTTATTTTGTCAACACCGTCAATATGACTTCTAGAGTCTGCTGAAAATATAATTACGTCATCCAAATAAACAAAACATATTTTGCCTATCTCGTCTCTAAGGATGTCGTCAATGACCCGCTGAAAAATACAAATGGCATTTCTAACTCGTATTTACAGTTGTTAACGCTGAATGCTGTTTTCGGCCTATCGTCCTCGGCTAATGAGATCTGATGAAATCCACATTTCAAATCGAGGGTTGTGAAATAGATGAATTTACCTAAATTCGCTAGAATTCCGGAATTGGATATATATCGGGAATTGTGAAGTTAGATTTGCCATTCGTACTCTTTTAAACAGTACATGTACTTTATTTTGTAAAATGTACTGTTTTATTCACAACACCTAAAACAGTACGCAAAAGTACTGTTTCTTTAGATTTGTACTGTTTTTGAACATTTTCTTATCAAAAAGTTTTTTGCATGTGTACAAATAATATATTTTTTATACATGTTTTCTCGTGTGCACAATATTTTTGTATAAAAATTTTTTGAATCGCCCTGTTTTTATTCCGCTTCGTTTCGTTGTATACAAGAATGTAGTTTAGACTGTGCTAATATTTGTGCAAAATCATAAAAATTTTGTTTGTCCTAGTGTAAGGACTCGAATTTGTCACTAAATATTTTTCGACTGTTTGTTGGCTAAAAAAATTTTTGTTTGTGAATAAAGCTTTGCATAGTGTAAACACTTTGTCAGCACGTCGTTACAAATATTTGGCTCGATATTTTGTTTGTTCTCACAATATTTTTGGCGGAACAAGTAAGTAAAACGCGCTTTTTTGTAATTCTTTATTATAAAGCATATTTTTCTGAAAGAAAATGGACAACATCAATGCAGCAATTATTGAATCGCCACCATCTGCCAAAAAAACCAAAAGGAAGAAGATGACGCACGACTGGAGCGAAGATATTTAAATTTATCGGCGAAGTGGAATGCCATTCTTGCATTTGGAATGCATCAAGTGCTGACTACCATAAAAAACCCATGCGGAATAGCGCATGGACTGAAATTGGCGATATGCTTAATGTTACAGCGGAGGAAGTTTCCACAAAATGGTCGAATTTGAGGATTCAGTACCGGGGCTACTTCAACAAAAAAAAAAAGCAAATCTGGGCAAGGTGCAGACAATGCACCAAAGTGGAAATATTTCGACTCCATGGCTTTTATTGGACGTGCGGAGGTTAGTCAGCTGCAACTAACAACAACAAATTTAGATATCTTATCTTAAAGCGAAGGTAAACTAATGAGAATGCATTCATTAATTGTTAATATTGTTGTCATCAGACAACAGTCATCAGACTTTTTTTTACAGAATCAGCCCTATCATCTGCGCCTTTGTCGAACAACACAACGACAAATGTCATGGCAACATTTTGTGATGTTGTTCAAACTATTAAGGACAGACGCAAATCTTTAAACCCTAATGAGGAATTCGAATGCTACATAGTCAGTGAGCTCAATGCTTTGAATGAAGGCGATGCTGCAAACATAAGAAGTCTTGGAGGCTTTTTGTTTAAAGAATTAAGTGAGCTCAAACAAAAACAAAATGCAGCGACAGAGCTGAACCAGCTCTTTAATTGAAAATGATGAATGTGATAATTTTTTCCTTAATATTAATATTGCCAAAGAATTTGCTTTATTATTTTTTTATCAAACATTAATTTTAAGATTGGCAACGAATGTGCCTTATTTTTACCTTTTTTAACAAACATTAATCTTAAGATTGCCAAAGAATGTGCCTTAATTTTTGTAATAAAAATATACTTCAAATTGAGAAATATTAGATCTGTTCCAAGTAATTTTGGGCAAGTATGGGCTAATGAGAGTAAAAAGAAAATTACTCTCTCAAAGTGCAAAATCTACCCAAATTTGCTGGAACGCAAAAAACCATAATTACATCTTTTGAAAAACTAGTGCTGCTTACTTATTAAATTAATTTTTATTTTAATGGTTTTATACACTAAATAAGGCTCAACATCATGAAATGAAAGATTAGCATCATTGTAAATGTAACATGTCGTCTTCATCAGACCCACTTGATGGGTCCATAAGTTGTTCACTAATCTGAAAAAGCATTTTTGTATACTAAACAAAGGGGCAAATATGCGCAAATGTACTAACAACTTCAAGTTTTTTTTGAAAAATCCTCCATTTTACTTTTAACCAATTTTCAATTAACAACTTCTTTCCTTTATTTGTAAATTTTGTTTTTACTTTTTTATTTTCAAATGTAAACAAAAAACAGCTGATAATATAATTCTTGCCCAAACTCACCCAAAGAAATAGTTCGGGCAACTTTGTACAGGAAATGAAAAAAATTACTCTCTCATTTTCTCTCAAAATTGCACAAAAATTGTTATCTGGAACGCATTTGGGTAACGTTGGGCGAGTTCGGGCTATTTCGGGCTGCATCTGGAACACAGCTATTATTTAAAAAAATAGACAGCAATTCAGTTATATTTCTTGATATTGAAAGGGTACTTCTCCTTCATTTATAAAGTACTGGCTGAATTCATTCTTAATTTCGTCTATTGTTTCGCTGTTGTAAGAACGTTGTCTTATGAGAGGATGTAAAGATGAGTCAATTGCATCATTCCGCCATTCTCCTGGAGTAATGCCACCATCGGCATTATTACGATCAATCAATGAAGACGTCAAGTAAATTCTTGGGTTTCTTATCAATAGAAAATTGTGTAATGCACAACAAGCAGTGGTTATTTTTCTTGCTTTTAAGATTTAAGGATTGGGCTGCGGAAAATGCGAATCACGGTTGCCACTGAGTAAAAAAAATTTCTACCAAAATTTTCCGAAAATGTTACCAAAAAGTTACCAACAAATTTTTTTATAAAAACAAAAATTTCTATTTTTATTATAATAAAAACAACAACTTTTATTAATAAAAAACATAACATAAAACGTTTTAATTCATTTTAGAACTTAAATAAATATTTCAATTCATTATGCCTACGAATTCCGTATTTAATTTAAATAAATTATTTAATTTTGCAGTCATTTAAAATAATCTTTTGCTGACCAAACATAATGACATTTGCATATTACGCCGTTGAACAATTTGGCGCACATTCACACAATTGTTTTTAATGATTTTTTTCTCAGTGTTGAGTAATGCGGAAAAATAATAAAAGAAAAACAATAATTTGATAGTTTGTCAAGCCTAAAAAACAAAGTTACCAAGTTACCAACTCTAAAAAAAATTACCAATTTTGGTAGAATGTAACCAACTGTGGCAACTGTGCTGCTGTGATCTTGATAGGCAATAATTAAAGATGCGTTGAATACCATCAAGCTTATTGAACGGTTTCAAAAGATTTGTGCTTGCAGAAAATGCATCATCAGCCACTAGGACAAACGGCATGCATTTTGACCTTTCGGGCAATGGCACAGGCTGAGGAAGATGGAGAGAATTGTTTTGTACCGCATTTTAGAATGCAGTTCTCCGGAAAACGCCCCCATCAGAAACTCGACCATTTGTTCCAACGTCTATGTAAATAAATTTATATGACGCATCGGCAATGACCATGAGCACAATACTATGTGTGCCTGCAAAATAGAACAAAAAATTTATTAATTTATGAATTATTTTTGTATAAATTTTGCACAACCTTTATAATTATAAAATACGCTTCCTGAATTCTTAGGAGCCACCATCACCATGTGCTTGCCATCTACGGCACCAAGGCAGTTTGGAAAATTCGATTTTCCAGAAACTCATCTGCAACGCTTTTCCACTCCACTTCCTTCGACGGAACCTTTTAATTAAAGAAAACGTAATTGAAACATTGCAACTAAAAATACTGTTACCTTCATAAAATCTGCTTTTAAAACATTGTAAATAGCATGGCACACTTCTGGCACAATTCCTGATATCGTGCATGGTGGAATCCTAAAAACATATTGCAGCGACGAGAAACTTTCGCCAGTGGCCAAATATCGCAAAGTCAGAGCCAATCTTTCAGACGCAGAAATTGGTTCCCTCCAAAGTGTGGTTTTCTTTGTTATAATCGGCGCCACTAGATACAGCTTTATTTGAAAAACGTTAACATTAGCTGAATATTGTAATCAAGTTACCAAGTAATCGAAGTCATTTGAACCCATGTGAAGGTTCTTCAGAACGTAGTACCTTCAGAAGTTTTTAGCAACATCCTTCCATTTTACGACGCTGCACCCAAGCTCGAGCCCACATTCTTCTGGATCTTCTTTTTTTCTTTTTGCTGGGTTTCTGAAACTGCTATAGCTCCAGCAGTTATTAATAATAAATCTTCAATATCACTGGCACTAAACATTTTAAACTTTCACGTTGCTTTACAAACACAATTTGATACTATTTGGCAGATGGATTTCATAAACATAAAAGGGTATACAAATATTTGTACCAAACATGGCTGACACAAAATCTTCTGTTATTTGTGCAAATAAAATTCAAACAAATATTAGTGCAATTTAAACGCATGCCCAAACATTAGTCACAAACCATACTATTAGCCCAAACCATTATTTGTTGTGTTTGGACAAATATTAGCATAGTCTAAACGAACCTTAAATAAGAAGGTTTTGTGCTTTACCCAGGGTAGGAAAACATTCTGCTCGCGAATAAAATTTTAATTTATTCTTTCGTTTTAATATTTGTTTTCGCAAATTTATTAATAGAATTCGCGAAAAGAATTTTATTTTTTATTCTTGGTTTTTTTAATTCTCCTAGCGAAAGAATGAAATCAGCTTTTGGTTATTTTTTTCATTTGCGAGGAGAATTAAAAATATAAGGAATATAAAATAAAATTCTTTTCGCAAAATCTATTTTTTAGAATTGTGGCAAACGAATACAAAACAAACACAAACGAATTTAAAAAGAAAAATTCTTGGAAAATTTATACCTCGGCATGTTGTGCTTCTTGCATACATACGTGTGGTTGTGTATGTTGATTGTGATAGGTTTAGTCAAAAATTTACTTTAGGGTGTTGTGTGTTGTTGGATATTAATAGTAGTGACAATTAAGCTGGATTCACCCATTGTTTCGGAACAAAAAATTTGTTCCGAAACAATTTTAGTTTTTTGAGAGTTTGTTCTGAAACGATTCACCCACTTCGAACAATTGTTCTGGAAAAACAAGGGTACCATATGAGATATTTTTGTAAACGATGCGTGTTAGTTTTTCAAGTAGGCAGCACAGTAGCAGATGAATGCAATTTGCTTGTTTTCTTGGCGTCACACTCATATATTTTATTGTGTAATAAACAAATTGTAATTTAAAAAATCTTAGTAAAATAAAAATTTTATTTAATTAAGATTGTATTGTATTATATATTATGTAGATGTTCATATAATATGATGTGGCATCTGAGTTCAACTTTACTTGAAAATTTTAAGTAGCTGGCATCACAGTTGAAATGTTTCAGAACAAAAATTAAAATTAAACCAGAGTTAAACATTTCATAGCACCAGGGCTGCCAGAAATGCCGATTTATCGGCATTTTGACGATTTTTTACTCCAAAAATTTCAATATGCCGATTTGCCGATTTTACCCCTAAAAAATGCCGATTATTTAATAATAGTGTGGAACATCTTTTATTATATAATTCTTCTTTTAATAACAATTCAATTGCCTTGTTGTAGGTGTGCACGAAATTCCGATGTTCCTTAGAAAATAAAACTTTAAAAGAAGGAATTCTTTATTCTAAAGATTATTTGAAAATGAAAAACTCTAATTGAGAAATATATAATGATTTAATAAAAATGTCAAAATCTAATATATATGATTGATTTATGAAAACCACATTATTTCCAATTTTTGTATTATATTTACGAATTTTGTTCAAAAATTTTAGGATAATATTCTAAATTTTTAATTGTATATTGTAATTGCTATTTTAGAACCTACGAGTAGAGTTAATTTTTATGAAATTCTGAAATATAATAGCAAAATTTTGAAATACTATTGGAAAAGACGTATATATTTTAATTGGAACGAAGTTCCTTATGAGCCGTTGCGGAGGGGTACCCTAACCGGGAAGAAACGTCCGTAACGTAAGATATTTTGTTTCTAACTCAATGTTTAAGACGTATGAGTAATACAATTCCATATAAACAATTATTAACCATACGCAGCGGGGCCGTGACAGAATTCAATTTCGTTTGGGAACAAAACTGATTCTGTATTTTCGTTGATCGGCGAAAAGAAAAATCCTAATAAAAAATGTATACCCGAATAATTATTTTCTTTATACCTCGAATAGAACTTAAAATTAATATTTTTATAATAAGGAACTGCGTTCCTATCCGGTGTCCCACGACACCACACATCTTTTTTAATTATTTTATACTGTTTTATAAAAAGCAAGTTGATCTTATGTATTTTTTTAAGTAAAAGTCATTCTAAATGAATAAAATAATAAATCGTTTCTTTTAAATTGCCAATTAGGAGATTAAACGAAACCCCAAAATAATTTCAAAACTTGTGAGGTGCAAATTTATTGATCTATACATGCTGTTTTATGTATAATATTTAATAAATTATATTGAATTGTTTTTGTTTTTCAAAATAAGTTTTTTAATTAATGCCGATTTTTTGCGGATTTTAAGAAATGAAAGTGCCGATAATGCCGATTTTTTTTTAGAAATTTGCTGATTTTTCACGAAAAATTTCTGGCAGCCCTGCATAGCACAATTGTGCTAAAACAATCACACGTATACTCTTACGCTCTCGTATTCAGTCGTCATATAGATATTGATGACTACACATGTGCGGATGCTTACGCATTTTTTTCAGGTTTTTTGTTGTTGTTTTAGTAATTTTTATTCAGCGAACATTTTGAAGTCAAAATGATATTTGAAAAATATTTCATGATAAATAATGCATTTGGTAACATGCAATGTCTTCTTTGTTACCAAATGTTTAAAGGAAATAGGGAATATGTTATTAAAAGACATTACGATTCTTTTCATAGTGACATGAAAAGTTTCGAAGGTAAGAAAAGAAGGGATCATTTAGATATGGTAAAAAACATTTATGTAGAAAAAATAAAAGAATGGCTACTTGAAGTTGATGAAAACAAAGCAAGGACAGAAAATAAAATATTGGAGGTATCAAGCTTAATAAGCTTAGATATTGTTAGGCATGGTAGGCCTTTCACTGATGGGTTATTTTTTAAAAACTTATTAGAAAAAGTTTTTGAAAAGCTTAACTTTAACACTAAGTTTATAAAATCTCTTCCGTTGTCGGCCCCAAGTGTAGTACGACGTATTGGTCATATAGGAAATTTGGTGGAATCTGCTATTAGGGAAAAATTAATAAATTGTGAGTATGTTTCTTTTTGTTTAGATGAAAGCACGGACATTAATGATCTTTGCCAATTGGTATTATGTATTCGTTGCGTGGATAGCAACTACGAGGTTTTTGAGACAATGGTTTCTCTAGAAACATTTCATGGAAATGTAACGGGCAAACTTTTATATGAAGTAGTCAGTGAAAAGCTTTTTGATATTATAGATAGAAAGAAAATTGTTGGAGTCTGTACAGATGGGGCAAATGTAATGACCGGAAAACACGAAGGCTTCATAGGTTATCTAAAAAAAACCAAATTTCAGTTTTAAGCTTTCACTGCATTATTCACCAGGCCGCTCTTGCATCCAAATTTTTATCTAATCATGCCAGTATCAAGACTGCAGAGTCTATAATTAATAAAATAAGAGGAGGGCATCATGCACTTACTCACAGAAAGTTTGTTAATTTTTTAAAAAGCAAAAACAGCGCATATAATGACCTTAAAATGTATACTGAAGTCCGCTGGCTTAGCCGTGGTGATTGTCTAAATAGGTTATTTAACTTGAGGGAAGAAGTGCTGCAGTTCTTAGAAACTGAAAATATAGCAAACTGGGCAATACAGGCTTTAAAGGATAAAAAAATTATTTTAGACTTAGCATTTTTGGCCGATATAACCACTTTTCTGAATGACTTTAATTTAGAACTGCAAGGAAAAGAAAATAACTTGTGTGATCTCTCTAAAATTCTATTTAATTTTAAAACAAAAATATTTTTACTCATCTCTGAAGTTCAAGCTGGTGACTTTTCAAGTTTTCCAGAAACTTCTCTAATATATGTCAAACAGGACGATGGCACAACATTTGAATATACAGCAGTACTTGAAAAAAAATTTTATAACTTTCAGGACAGATTTGTAGATTTTGAAAATATACAGCAATATATTGATCTTTTTGAAAACCCTTTTAACTGCGATATTACCAAGTATGAGTTTGATATACAATCTGAACTGATAATACTGTTATAAAATAAATAATAATTATTATTATTATTTATTAATAGATTCAGAATATAAAAATTTTAATTCATATACATACAATGGTTAACATCTAATCTATATATGGCATAACTTAAAGTTGTGAGCCAGATTGGCACAATTCCAATATCTTATATATGTATATATACATATATATGTATATATACATATGATATTTTCATAAAAGAAAAAAAGAAAATTAAATAAAAATTTTCTAATAAAAATTATATGTATGTTTATATTTGCACAAAAGGAAAAATCTTAAAAAATGAATTCGTTCAAAATCAGTTTTCTATAATTTAAACAAACATCAATGTATTTATAAAGAGAATAAAAATATAAGCCATTAAGTAAACATATAATCTCATTTTCATTTAGTATAGTTTTACCAAAATATTGCACTCTAAATTCTTTGTATACAGGACAAACACCAAGAAAGTGTGTTGTATTTTCCGAAGCATCTAAATTACATAATGTACAAATACCAGCCGTATTGTTTCTGATAGATCTAGCATTAAGGTTTAATAAGCCGCCTCTGGCTTTAATTATTAAACTGACTACTCGAGGTGAAAAGTTTGAAGTGTAAAATGATGAAATATTGTAATCTAGTCTGTCATACAGATCATGAAATTGCGAACTTTTTGCATTTTGCACATAAACACTACGTTCTTTGATTTTTAAATGGTTTAGTAAAGCTCTCCATTGTCTACATAGCATATTGCTATCGGGAGAAAATTGTATATTTCGACAAAGGTTTTCCCATTCTTTAGCCCAATATATGTTTTGTTCAATGACTTTTAATGGTAAAATGCGAGGTAATCTGTGCGGCGTCATATTTATTACTTTATTAATGTAACAAAGATGAAGCTTTAAGGTAGATACATATAGTGAGTCTAGGTTTGTTTCTATATACAGCATATAATTTGGTGTTGCGTTCGGTAAGTATAGCATCTTCTTTATAAAAAATCTGAATAATTTTTCAACCTCTTCATACTTTATATAGCCCCAAACTTGAGCTGCATAAAACATAATAGATCTAGAAGCTGCTTGGAATATTTTAAGTTTATTATACTGCGATATCTGTGGATTATTTATATATTTCAACCAAGTAGAGTTAATCGCCAATTTTGAGGTAGCTAATTTATTACCCAAGTGCTTTCTAAAGGAGAGATTATATGTGATGTCGACTCCGAGATATTTATAGCTATTAACGATTTCAATGTTATCTCTACCAAAAGTCCAGTTTAAGCTTGAAGGAATTCTTGTACCTGAGCGAAATACAACTATTTTGGATTTATCTAGATTCGCTTGCAAGCCCCACATTAAACAATAATTATTTAAGCAAGTAATCATATTTTGTAATTCCGTTGGATTATCTGATAAAATAACCAGGTTGTCTGCGTAAAGCAGTATTTTTACATTGACGCCAGCAACATTAACTCCTCCAGGAAGCCAGCAGCCAAATCATTGATATATAAGGAGAATAACAGAGGGCTTAATATACAACCTTGTTTAACGCCTATTTCGACGATGAAAGGATCTGAATAAGAGTTTCCATCCCAGACATAACTTTCATTATTTTGATACAAGCGTTGTAACAACCTTATTATTTTAGAAGATAAGCCAAGAGAGGAAAGCTTGTAAAATAAACCATTACGTGGAATTGTGTCAAACGCACATGAAAAATCAACAAAGAAGGCGTACGTGTTTTTGTTGTTATTTCTGTTAAGATACACAATATTGACGAGATTAAATATGTTGTCAATGGTTGAATAATTCTTTCTGAAACCGGCTTGAAACTCACTCAAAATCCCATTGTGCTCGATCCAATCTGCTAAACGATTTAGTATAATGTTATTAAATATTTTGCATAGGGTGTCAATCAGCGATAAACCACGGTAGTTTGAAGGTAGATTATGATCACCTTTTTTGAAAAGAGGAATCAGTATCGACTTTTGGAAGCTGGATGGTATTTTTTCCTGAAGAAATATATTGTTAAAGACCGATAAAATTTCAATGATAAAAGAATTTGGAGCATTTTTATAATATTCATAGCATATTCCATCTTGACCAGGAGCTTTATTATCCTTAAGAGCTTTAATAACGGATGTAATTTCACACATTTCAATGGGAGAGTCTAAAACTGCATCAATAATATATGGCATAGACCAGTTAATAGTCGGAGAATCAACATTTGTTCGGTATAAATTGCTAAAGTGAGAAAGATCGAAAATCGTCAGCATTTAATGAGCCTTTTACAGTATAGGAACGCGATCTCAAAGAGTTGGATAGCTTCCACCACTCTCTGCTACATTTCACCATATTCAACTGTTCTATGTGTTTATTATACAAATCTAATTTTTTCTCTTTACATATTCTTAAAAAGCGAGCTCTGGATGTAAAATAACGAGACTTATTAACAGTATTGTGATTCTTTCTATAATGCTTAAGCATCTTAAGCATATGTTTTCTAGCACGGGAACATTTCCAGTCGAACCACTTTTGCTTAGGTTCGAAAATGCATTTTTTAACTCCAGTGACATTAGCCAACTTTATTTTATCACAGAGATTTGAGACTAATTCATCAACTGTATCTTTTGACTGCAGATCTACATAACTAGCAAGTAGAGATAGATTGTCTCTATATCTAGCATAAAATTTGTTGTACCAGCGTAGTCTTTGAACAGAGACATTTTTACTCACATCAGCCCCACGACAAACTGATAATACTACGAAGTGAAATAAATGCTCCGAAGGTAAATAATATATTAGATTTTTGGAAAAACTTGGATAAAATATCATACCCCGAAATTACAAAAAATGCCTTAAAATATTTGTCATTATTTCCCTCTACTTACCTCTGTGAGCAAATTTTTTCAGACTTGAAATTTATTTGTACAAAGCAGCGAAATAAGTTAAGCTCGGTACACTTAAAAAATATTTTGTTAATAAGAAACTGCCATAAAAGCATAAATATAGATAACTTTGTAGGTTAGTGGAAGCCTTCGTGTTTTCCGGTCATTACATTTGCCCCATCTGTATAGACTCCAACAATTTTCTTTCTATTGTAGTGTATTTTAATAATATGTAGTGTATGTTAAAAATATCGTTTAAGGTTTAAAAAAGGGGATAAGTATTTCTTAGCACTTCTGCCGCTTTGGTCCAGCGTTCGCACGCCGTTTTATTTCGAGAATTAATAAAACACTTGTTTGCTTTGTGTTAAGACTAATTCTGATTTTATTAAACTTATTTCTGCGCTTATATACTAAACTTATGTCTGTTCAGCATAATTGAATCAAAATCAATTCTTGTATTGATTTTGCATAATGGAATAAAATTTGCCAAAAAAATATCTAAATGTGGCAACTAAGTATTTTTACGACTTTGTGTACGTCAATGAACTTCATGGTGTTGGAAGAACTTTTTGAAACCAAATTGCAACTAAGCATTTTTGTGTTCATGGTCAAGTTGTATTTAAAATGTGCCAAGTTCATTGACGTAGTTATGTTGTAATTTAATATGAACAATATTATTATGAAATGTGTTTTTGTATTGTGTTAAAAGGGTGGTGCATAAGTATGTGTACACTACACCCTTACCCTTTCAGATTTGGGTTTTATTAAAAATAGACATTTTTTTTTGTTAAATTTAAATTTTAGATAAAACTTGTTTAGTAATTTTTACATTATATTTTAATAAATTTTGTGTTGGCTTAAATGTAAGTATAAAGTAAGAGATTAAGGTCTTAATATTAATTTTCTTTTATTCTTATGTGGTTAGTGGATATATATTTTTTTAATAAATTTTTATGTATTAATTTTTCTTTATTATTTTCAATTTCTATTAGTACATTTACCTCTTTTATATCTAATATCTTGTATGGACCTTTGTAAGGTGGTTCATTTTTTCTCCTATTTACTACCTTAACCAATACTAAATCTCCTATTTTAATGTCTATGCTATTCTGCTTATTAACTGACTTTAATTTTCTTTTCGTTTTAACTTCTAAAATTATATCTCTTGCTCTTTTTAGTGAGTAATTAAGTCTAGCTTTCAATTCATTTGTATAATTATCAAGATCGTAAAGTTTTTCATGCTTTCTGAATTCATCATTTGGTAGTCGAGGTAGTTTTCCAAATACCAATTCAAATGGTGAATAGTCTGTGTCACTATTGGGTGTTGTGTTAAAGGCAAACGTAAAGTATGGTATCCATTCGTGCCAATTTGTATCTTCCACAAAATTTATAAAGTACTCGTTTAGAACTTTATGGTTTCGTTCTACGGTACCTAGAGTCTCGTGGTGGTACGGGGTTGAGAAATGTTGGTTTATTTTTAATAAATCACAAATCTCTTTCATTAATTCATTTGTAAATTCTGTACCTTTATCAGTTTTTAAAATGTTAAATAGTCCATACTTTAGAACTACTTGTTCTACTAAAGTTTTAGCTACTGACTTTGCATCTTTTGTTACTATAGGGTACGCTATCACATATTTTGTTAATTCGCATTGCATTGTAAGTATATATCTATAATTGTCCGATGGTCGCAGAGGACCTGCTGTGTCTACTACTACTGTGTCGAAACTCTGTGTAGGTGTGTCTGTAATAGTAAAAGGTTCTTTTGTATGTTTATATTGTTTATTTTTCTGACATGAATCGCAAGTTTTTATGTAATTTTTTACCATTCTGTTCATATTTTTCCATATGTATCTTTGTTTTAATTTGGAAATAGTTTTTCTAATTCCGAAATGTCCACTATATGGTTTATTGTGGAATTCTTCAATCAATCTATACTGTTTTATATTCTTATTTATTCTCTTTGGCATTTTATAAATTATTATTTCAATTTCGTTATTCTGCAGATTATTATATTCTTTTTTCAATTTCTCGGCCGTTATATATTTAAATATTTCATCATTATTATATAGTACGTACTTTTTAATTTTTAAATTCTTTAATTTTAATAAAAGTTTCTCCATAAATGTTTCGGAAAACATAGGATTTTCGCTTTTATTACATATTATACTTGTAATATTTTTATTCAATGCATTGGTTTCTTTATCTTTCATATCTTTTAATTCGTGCTGCAGCTTTTTATCATATATAAATTTTATTCTTTGAAGCTTCTTAATATCATTAATTGACGTGCATTCCCACATACGGAGGTGATCAGTCTCTTTTGGAGATATGCCGTTCTTTTCTTTATTTTTCTCTAATATTTTGTTCTTATTTTGGTTAACCATTCCGCGCGTTATTGCCAATGTTTTCTTTTCTTTTTCATCAATATAGATTGGAATCATGTCTTTTAATATTTGCGAATTTATTTCAATTCTTGATAATGCATCTGCGTTTGTATTATTTGAACCTTTTTTGTATACAATATCAAAGTCATAGTCTGATAGTTCTAGTCTAATTCTAGTTAATTTGGAGGATGGATTTTTATGTGAAAATAGAGCAAAGTTTTAAATGTATCGGATAGTTCTAATGACCTTTCTTGTGCACTTGCAATGTCATAAGCTTGCGATATTGTTTTAGGCTGAGCTGCTATCACAGCGGTTCTTATGTCACTGTATAAACCTTCTTGAAAAGTTTCCAATGCTAATTTTTCATTCAAAGCCCTAATCGTAGAGCGAGCTACTTCGTTTGGACTTTCTCCTAATTCAGATATTTGTATTAATGTCAATTCTGCAATTAGTGTGCTAATTTTTTCTTTGTAATTTAGTACATTGCCTTTTTGTCTGGTATTTTTTAATGCGAAATGTATGCTACTAGCTGTTGTAGTTGTTCTAAAATTTCTGGTAAGGCATGTTTTTAGTTGTTCAAAAGTTTCGGGTATATTTTCTATCATTAAAATGTCTCTGACTTTATCTGTTAATTTTATTGCTACAATATATTTAATTAGATTTTTCTTCCCTTGATCATTAAGTTCAGAGTAGACAATTTCAATCATTGAAAAAAATATATTAAGATGTTTTGCTTTTCCGTCAAAGACTGGAATTGTATCAGAAGCTTTTTTGCTATCGAAATTCGACATGATTATAGAATTTTCAATTTCTGATGAAAGTTTCAATTCTTCTCCTTTATGTACCGTTAACAGTTCAATTGCTGTTAATTTTAATTTTTTAAATTCCTCAATTTTCTCTTCTCTTAAAGTTTTAGGTAGATATCCTGCTAATTTGCCAAATTTCTTACATAGTTGGTTAATCAAATTGTATTTTTCTTTTATAGTATCTTCTGTGTATTTTCTGTTTCTTGATTTCTTAGCATTTGTTATTAATTGTTGAATTTCTTGAAAAATTTGATCCATATGATTTACTTATTTATACAATATACATATATATATATATATATATTTTTTTTTTTTGTAAGTCTAAAAAAAAAATCTTATTGTCTATTAAACATTTTGGACATTAGTCCGTACAATTTGTTTTTTCACATATTGTTTTGCAAAATGCCATAATGCTATTAAAATAAAAACTACTAAAAAAATTATTACGATGTCTTGGCTTATTGCGATCTTGTTGTCATTTATGGCGTAGGCATTGGCCTGTCCTTCGACGTTTGCGTCTGCTATACCCATTTTAATTTCTTCCAAAATTAAATATTTTTTGTCTTCTTCTGTTACTTCAAATGTATGTAGTTGGTTCATTAAGTTGTTTTCCAGCCTTCGTCTTTTAAATTTTTGAGTTCCGCAATTAAGATTTTCTTTTGAGCGCCTTCACTTATGTTTATTACTCTTTGCAGGCTTGTTGGAATCTATGTTTCCTCCCTCCTTTCTTTTTCTTTTTTGGGGCTGTTGTCAGTCTAAATTGCTGCAGTTGATTTTTATAGTTTTGTTGCCTCTGTTTGTATTGTTCCAAAGTTATAGGCTTTGGACCTGCCGTTAATGGTGTTGGTATGTATTCTTGTGGTGGTGGAGATTCGTTAGTGTTTCTGGGCACATATTCTTCTGGCACCAGTAACTCTTCCCATTTTTTGAAAATATTGTCAATCTCCTCTTGACTTGACATTCGAAGGATATTACAGTATTAAAAAAAAACAATATATATTTTGCGGGATTTAAAAAAAATTTGTTTTCTTTTATTTTTTTTTTTTTTTTTTTTTTTTTATTTTTTTTTTTTTTTAAATTTGTTAGGATCTCAAAGGTTTATTTTCAAAAATTTATTAGTTCCAAAGTTTGAAAAATTTAGCATTAGTTTAAGAGTTTGGCAGGATCGCCATGTAGTGTATTTTAATAATATGTAGTGTATGTTAAAAATATCGTTTAAGGTTTAAAAAAGGGGATAAGTATTTCTTAGCACTTCTGCCGCTTTGGTCCAGCGTTCGCACGCCGTTTTATTTCGAGAATTAATAAAACACTTGTTTGCTTTGTGTTAAGACTAATTCTGATTTTATTAAACTTATTTCTGCGCTTATATACTAAACTTATGTCTGTTCAGCATAATTGAATCAAAATCAATTCTTGTATTGATTTTGCATAATGGAATAAAATTTGCCAAAAAAATATCTAAATGTGGCAACTAAGTATTTTTACGACTTTGTGTACGTCAATGAACTTCATGGTGTTGGAAGAACTTTTTGAAACCAAATTGCAACTAAGCATTTTTGTGTTCATGGTCAAGTTGTATTTAAAATGTGCCAAGTTCATTGACGTAGTTATGTTGTAATTTAATATGAACAATATTATTATGAAATGTGTTTTTGTATTGTGTTAAAAGGGTGGTGCATAGGTATGTGTACACTACACTATCTATAATATCAAAGAGCTTTTCACTGACTACTTCACATAAAAGCTTTCCCGTTACATTTCCATGAAATGTTTCTAGAGAAAACATTGTCTCAAAAACGTCGTAGTTGCTATCCATATGAAAAGAATCGTAATGTCTTTTAATAACATATTCCCTATTTTCTTTAAACATTTGGTAACAAAGAAGACATTGCATGTTGTGCTATGAAATGTTTAACTCTGTGTTATTACGATGTTTGGTGAACAGGATCGGCGACGGTTTTTGTCTCGTGCCGAAAGAAGACTTTCCATAGATTTTTTTATAGACTCTTCCTCAGAAGTCCATATGTTTTTACTGGCGGAGCTTAGCTCTTTTTCTGAATTACATCGGATTGGAATACTCATACAATATTTTTTCTATTTTTATGTTTAAAAATAAATGTTTGAAAAAAAAAATTCATAGAATTTCACTTTTTATATCTTTTTTATTTTCTACCTATTACGGTTTATTCAGGTTTTTTTATTAAAGTTTTTTTCCACCTGTTACGCTTTATTCAGCCGCACTAAAAATAACACGTCCGTACTAAACTATTTCAACGTATTTATGCAATTTATACAATAAAAATACGTATCTGTTTAATTGGAAAAGGGTAAAATAATTCTTAAATAAATTATATTTGAAACGATTCACTTTGTGTTTGTTGGGTAATTCTCTCTCACAATACAACCTCATTTTTAGTTTTGTTTACCCCTGAATTAAACTAATTTATGTTCCGAACCAAGTTAACTCTCTTTCGCTCTCTCTCTCTCTCTCAAAAAGAGAGACGTCAAACTACGTATAAAAAAATTGTTTTGGAACAAATTTTTTGTTCCGAAACAATGGGTGCATCCAGCTTTATAAGTGCGCACCTACATATATACATATGTACATATGTATGTAGGTAGCTTTTTATACGGGCTGTAAGACAATGTGTTTGGATCAGGGATCTGCAAAACACCGCACATGTGCGAATGCTCTCTTACTAATGAAGAGAGCATGAGAAGATAATTTGTATTTTTATTTAATAAAATCATTTAGTCTTGTTGGATCATTCATGCGAGCAGTTTGTCTAGTCGCTTGTTTCTTTTCCCAGGGTTGCCATTTAGATTTTATATAATTCCTATGAGCAGGTTGTGTAGTAGCTTGTTACTAGACAACACTGAATAAAATGTTTAATATAGAATGGGAGAATGCAAGTGGTAAAGCGAAATCATTCGGTATTTTTGTTACTTCTTCTTTAACATCATGTAGTTATATATTATTAAAAACGGCTACTGAGGTGTATTAGTAAACTTTCAAAAATATATATTCAATAATTTTGTTATTGAAAGTTTTTGAAGTTCATTTTAATCTCGTCAACTTACTAATCTTAGTTACGTTATTAACACATCAGTATTTATTTTGTATTGATGAAACGTGAAAAATAGTTAAATTTGTTATTCCTATCTTGCAGCTGATAGTTGAATTCTGTTATATTAGCCAAGAACGTAAAATCTAAGAAATGTTTTTTCTTGAAAATTATAAGAATCTCGTTTGTATCTTTTAAAGGATTTTTCTCTATATATAAAATCACATATTAGCGATGAACCTTTCAAAGTGACGTCCGTATTTCATCAGAATTATTTTTAAAATTTCGATTAATTATTTTTGTGGCAACTTTCATAGTGATCTCATAACGCAATATTTTTTTGTGAAAAATGTCTGTTCAATTAAAAAAATCTTGCAAAACTCACATTGCCATCATCAGTGCATACTTAATTTATTACACTGCAACCAACATTTCTTACTGGATTTCGAAATGTTGCTCAACGTATAATCAACATGAAAAAAAAATGGATTATTTTTATTTATTTTTTCTTAAACTATTACTTCTTTTATAATTATGGATTAAATAAACTCATATACTTAAAGCGTTTCTTTGAATTCTTCTGAAATCTATTTTTATTTCGTGATTTTCTATTTTTTAGAGCTTAAAATATATCTGAAATTAATTTATTACTTACTGTTTAAAACGCATCAATGGTGCAATTATTAATTTTTTGAAAATATGAAATTTACTCGGATTTGGTTTACAGAACAGGACCGATGATTTTGTTTTACGAGTACCAATTACATAATTAGCCCTGAATAATAATTACAAAAATTCGAATTAAAGTTTTACAAAAATTATAAAACATATAATTATCCAATTTAAAAATATAATTACGTAATTTAAAGAGAATTTTATATTGTTTATTTTCAAAATAAAAAAATAAAAAATTTTGTTTACCTTCCAAGCTTTCATTAAAAGTTTATTTGACATTAAGTCTTTATTTGAGTACAAAATAAAATAACAAATTAAATGGTATTTTTAATATATTTATATCACATGATGCGACTTGTGATTTTTTTTAAATTTGTTCCGGGACAGCAGCAAATATGTCCTGGAAACCCTAATGCAATGAGAGATAAATAAATTACGCTCAAAATCAAACAACCAACACAAACATAAATGTGAATGTATGTGTGTGGGGATCCCTGGTTTGGATGTTCGTGCATATATGTATGTACGTGCATATTTTATGTACATGTATTAGGGAGGGCCCATTTCTTTGTAGAACAAGTTTTAAAATTTCTGAGGCGATTTATTTTATTGATTTTAAAGTCTTTAACCCTGTTTACATGATACAAATAAGTACCTCCCTTAACACAGTTGTTGGACAAATTATGTTATTTCAAGTGCATAGGTATTTGAATAATAACTTTACTATATGTAGGTAATGCCTATGCTTAAAATTGCATTCTTTACAGTTTTCGAAATAATTTATTCAGGTTAATATCTTTAGCATTTCTCAGAAACAATACGAATATAAAAAATATAGTAAAATTAATCAGAAGTGAATACATACATATGAAAATATACAAAGTCATAAAAATATTCAATATATATTATGTATGTACATGCAGATGTATGCAGGTATGAATGTTATTTGGCCTGCCCTTTCGCAGTGTTTTAACAAAATATTTTTATGACTCCTAATTAAATATCAATTAGGGCAAAACACAGAAAAAACGGAAAAACCGTGAAACAACTGCCAAAACATTACCCATAAGATCATTCTCAAAGAGGAACACATAAGTTTCGAAACAACAGTTTTTTACTTTTCTACTTCTGAGTAACTGATAAAAAGTAATTAAGCCATTGATGAGGAAGAGTGAAATCGCAAATATGCAGCTGCAGGTTTTTCTTTTCCAATCAATGAAGGCAGGAATAATAAATGTATTTATTAGCTTTAAAATTGTTTATGATTGTAAATATATTGCAATCTCTTTAGTGGCGATAGCTGAGCAGTATGAACTTTATCATGCCAACATTGTTGCAATGAACGGAGATATTTAGAATGCAATATATGAGTTATATAAATTAAATTGTTATCCCAAAGGAGCTATAACTTTGAATCCCGTGCCAAGTAACTTTTTGAGGTATAATAACAAAAATATAATTGAATTAGGGATATTTTATAAAATTTTTTATTAAAATATATATATATATATATATATATATATATATATATATATATACATTATAATAGGACATGTTTATGTATATATTTACTTCATTCGATTGGAGATGTAAAATCATTTGCCATAATGCTATTTTCAATATCGAATTTCTAAAGTTTAGTAGCTCATAATTTAATTTCGTAATAGGTATATTAGAGAGAGACTTTTTAGAAAGTTTTGATCGAAGCTTTTTTAGTATTGAGATTGTATGTATGTATGTGTTAAATTCTATCATAACCTTTAAGTACACATCCATCCATACGTACACACAAATGTAAGTATGTATATACACATCCTTTCGTGTATGCAATGATAATTTCCAAACAATTTTTTCTGAATGCATACTTATAATCTAAAATATATTTCAATTAATAATAACAAGTGAGTTAATAATTTAATTCAACAAGACATTGAATTTTTTAACTTCTGAAAAAATACTCTAGGGATCATTTGAAGTGGTAAAAATATTGCAGTTATCCAACTCTGGAATCTAAATTTTGATTTTTTTTAATTTTTGATACCAATTTTGTTTTTCCTGAACTAAAAAATAGTTTTAAGTAGTAAAAAAACAACGTCAATTGCCTTTTTGGTTACTTTTATGTATAAAAAAAATTTCAATTTCCCAACCCTGGAAGCGAAATTTAAATTTTTTAAAATTTTCTTTATCAATGCAAATCTTCATGTGGTAAAAAGTAGTTTTGTTTAAGAAAAACTCGAATTTTGCAACCATTTCGGTTATTACATGTACTACAATATATTGCATGTACCAAAAAATTTAATTTTTCCAACCCTGGAAACGAAATTTTAATTTTTTTAGTTTTTTTTATCAGCGCAACACTTCTTGAGGTATAAAGTAGTTTTATTTAAGAAAAATTGCAAATTTTTTACAATTTTGGTAACTTTAATGTACCATAATATATTGCACTTGTCCATCCCAGGATTCAAAATTTTATATTTGAATTTTGTTCTTTCTAAATTATAAGACAGTTCTAGTTAGCAAAAAACAAACACAAACAATATCGGTTGCCTGTTTGATTACTTTCATGTATAAAAAAATTAAATTTCCCACCCCTGGAAGCAAAATTTGAATTTAAACATTTTTTGCCAATGCAAATCTTCATGACGTATAAAATGGTTTTGTTAAGGAAAAATTTGAAATTTTTAACAATTTTAGTTACTACATGTACTACAAAATACGGAATGGGCCCGAAAAAAATTTTAATTTCCCATCCCTGGAAAATTATTTTTATTTTTTTAGTTTTTAATAGACCATTGAGGCTTTCCAAAGCAAGAAATAAGTTTAATTTACAAACATTAAAAAAAAATTGATTTTTGGTATAAATTTTGCGTCGAGAAATAGGTGTAAGATTCCCATCTCTGTAACCATACTTCGGAACCTTCTTTTTTTCAATATTTCAATAGCACTAGAGTTGTGTCACTGAGCTATGAGCTAGTTCAATTGAACGTTTCAGTGAGCTGAGCGAAATGAGCACTCACTACAATAGATGATTTTAGCTCAGTACTGAGCGCTTTTGTGTCAGAGCGCTTTTATTTCAGAGCCCTTTTCTTGCAGAGCGCTTTTGCTTCAGAGTTCAACGATTTTGGTAATTTCTGTCATAATTGTAATGATACCACAGTTTCTTAATATGCTGCCAGACACATATAAATACGTCACTAAATATGTTATTGTGGCATGTCTACAGAACCAATTTTTATGTATAGAAATTTTTTACAAATAAAACTGGTGCGATGAAACCATGTTTTGAAAAATACAAGTACATGACAATGGCTTCATTATAAATGTATATATATATATATATATATATATATATGTATATATATATATATATATATATATATATATCTATACACATATATACATATATATAAATATATATATATATATATATATATATAGATATATATGTATATATATATATATATATATATATATATATATATACATATATTATCTATACATATATATCTATATAAATGTATATATTTGTATATATATATATATATATATATATATATACATATATACATATATATATATATATATATATATATGTATATATAAATATACATTTATATATATATATATATATATATATATATATATATATATATGTATATATATATACAAATATATACATTTATATAGATATATATGTATATATATGTATATATATATTTATATATATATATATATATATATATATTTATATATATTTATATATATATATATATATATATATATATATATATATATGTATATATATATATATATATATATATATATATATATATACATATATATAATATATTTAAAATCAATCAATAATGCGACTTTCTGAAGAGGTGGATTATGAACTATATATATATATATATATATATATATATATATATATATATATATATATATATATGTATATATACATATATATACATATACATATATATATATATATATATATATGTATATATACACATACATATATATATATATATATATATATATATATATATATATATGTACATATGTATATTCATATATATATATATATATATATATGTATTTATATGAATATACATATGTACATATATATGTATGTGTATATACATATATATATATATATATATATATATATATATATATATATATATATATATGTATGTATATATACATATATATATATATATATATATATATATATAAATATATATATATATATATATATATATATATATACATATATATATATATATATATAGAGTTCATAGTCCACCTCTTCACAAAGTCGCATTATTGATTGATTTTAAATATATTAAAGGCAATATTGGATTATATTTGTCTCTGAAACTTAACAAAATTATTCTTATATGGTTAGAACGTTTTTAATCACCCTTGGTGTATCATTATAACTGAGCTACTGACCCACTGAGCTATTAAATGAACTATCTCAGTAAACTGAGCTGAGCTAAAATGAGCGCTCAGCTCACTGAGCTAAAAAGCACAACTCTAATAGCACTCTATTTAAGCTCATTTCCAATCCAACGGTCGAAGAACGAAGTCTCTAGCTCTTCTGGGGGCTTGGGAAAACCGATTTCACGTACTGACGGGCGGACATCGCTCAATCGTCATCGCTATTCATAAGGATCCCGAATATATATACTTTATGGGGTCCCATGTGCATATCGAAGAAATTACACACGAAATGACAAACCTAGTATATATACCCTTTCACTTTTTTGTAAAGGGTATAAAAATACATTGTATTAGACTTTAATATAAATACTATGTATATTTATATGCCAGATGCCCAAAGCTATCAAAGTCATAGCAATAATTTATAATAATATATGGTACGTTGCACTGCCCATGGTCATGTTAACCCTCTATCACTCAAGGACACCGATTTATCTGATTTTTTGTACAGGGGACGATAACAACAAAGTAAAATATACGTATTTTTTTATTTTTATTTATTTTTATTATTTAAGGAAAAAATGATACAAAAAGGGTGTGTTGCAACACTCCTTATTTGCCAGAAAAAACACAACCAAATGGAAAAATTATAAAGAACACTGTTTCACAATAAAATGTAAGCACCTATCTCTCAAATTTATAAAGATAACACATAAAACACGTGGATAAGACTTTATTATTATTATATTTTGAAATCGCGGCTAATGGTGACTGTGCGAAAATACCAGGGGTCAGATAACAAATGCCAATTTTCGGCAAGTAGTGCCAACTAATTGGTTTTTTTGGTGCAAGTTTGTTAGATCACTTTGTATACCACCGGCTACAGTGAGCGATTATATTAAGCAAATTTTTCTATATTAATTGTGAGGCACCCCAAAGGTTTGTTGCCTACAGTCTACAGTATGATACAGAGGGTTAATATTTTACTAAGAAAGTTAAAGTGAAAGAAATTATAAAATGTAATATTAATTTTAATATATGTACATATGTATGTACATATATAATACTATAAGGTTGTCCTATTACCAGTGGACGTTTAATCGTTTCAATGTATTAAACCCTGCGACTAAATTAGCACATTCGACATGTAACCAATACCAAAACCAAAATTTTACTATAATTCAACATATCATTATTCTACAATTGCACAAAGTAAGATTACACGTGTTCTTATATTATTCTTTTCTTATGCATGTTGTACGTTAATCAAAATCTACATTCAACACACTATCATTTTATGTTCATGACATATTAAATAAAATTTTTGTATTCATGTACATACATTTCAACGCAGTAGAATTTTTTATTCGCGAGCATTTTTAAATTAACCGTACGATTCATAACCAGCAAAACTCCTTTAATTTCATAACCAGGTACCCGGGTACCCGAAGTAGGTTGTTTTGCGTTTATTGAAATAAAATAATATTTTCCTGTAAATATTTTTGTTGTTGATTATATATTGCGTTCCCAACTGTACAAATTTGATATTTGGAAAAAAACTGGTTTCTGTTCGTATATAAGTACCTAAAGCAGGGCTCCTCAATGGGAGAAAATATTTAAGTATAATGTATTTGTGAATTTGTCATGTGTTAGTGACTGTTTTTTTAAGCAAGAGCGTACAAATAATGTTGCCAGACGACGTCATTTTTACGACTTTTTATGCCAAAAATAAAATGACATGAAATATTTAAATAAAAATTTCATTAATATATATTTCTTACATTTAATTAATACAGGCGAACTTCCTTATAGTGAATAAATTATACACTACACGCAATATTTGTAAGGCTAAAATTATATTAATATTTTTCCGAATTTATTAATGTACATAATGTTGGAATATTTTGACTTATATATTGCCATTTTATCTGACAAAAATATTGTGTTCCGTTATTTCTGTTTAAAAATAACGTGATTTAAATATTAAATTTGAACGAAATATTTAAAAGACCAAGTCCAGGAAATTATAATAGAGGAGTAAAAAAATCTAAATATGTAAGTGGAATCAAAACATTTTGGTTCTTACTTTTAATTAAGAGAAAAGACATATATTATAAAAAAGACTTACAAATCAAAAAATTTGCTTTCAAGTCAATTCATCTATTAAAATGTTTGTAAGTTTGAAAAAATTCTATATAAGGACGCTACTAGACGTTGAAACTCGTACTTCTAGCAATATAATTCGAAAAATATTAGTAATAGGTGATAGCTACATTAAAGAAGCTAATTAAAAAATCTAAATAATAATAATCGGCAATGTAACTTCTGAGATATAGAGCCTCGGAAAAAAAGCCTTATGTACCCTCTTCTCCCCATAAAACTTTTTGCAATAAAAAAATGTATAGGAACAAAAATATTAAACAGAAGCAATTTCTTATTTTACGTATACTTCAAATTGAACTTACTCATTGTTTTTAAATATTTTTGTCAAAATAACACCGTTTTATATGAAAAATTGAAAGCATTTGTTAATTCTGTAGAAATGTTGAGGTATTTTTCATAAAACTACCGTAATAATTTCACATTAACGATTTGAAAAAGTAATATGAAGATTTTGATGTTTTTTCTCCAAAATTTAGCGATATTGCATCTATTTTGTCTGGCAACTATGTGAACAAGAAAGAACATTTAAAGGTGTTGCCGTTGATCACAAAATCAAATTGATAATAATATTAGAAGGCAAACTTAGTTTTCACTTTTATAAATGTGTGAAATTGATTTTTGTTTCTATAGCCTATATTCTATTCACAATTTCGACCGAAATGCTGTCAAAGCCCATATAAAAAGTATTTAGTCGAAATAAGCGTGGAAAGAAAAATATGATAAGAAAATTCGGAAATAAAACTGTAAATGGTGTAAAGATAATGTACCAAAAATTTTAAAATACTCGTGCAACTGAGTAAATAACATTTCTTTCGATTTAAAAAAAAAAAGTTCCTCTGTAGAAATTTTTCATAAGGCTTATATTAAAATATTCTATTATAGACAATACTATCTTCCAATGGAGATATAAAATATTATAAAACCATTTTTGTATCATACAAAATTACTAAAAATCATAATATATATAAATTCATCCATCCAAGAATACAAAAAATCGAACGATGGCAACGCGGGTTGAAAATTTAGTCATGCATTTGTTGTTGTCTATGGATAAAATTTTTATTTTCTCTTCTCTCATTGATGTGAATTTCGTTACTGTTCGTGTTGCGTATGTGAATACGTGTAAAAAATCCGATTGGCACTCGTATCTGGAGTGTAATGGCTGAGGAGCCCTGACCTAAAGCGACACAAGTAGGCAGAAACTGGTTTTATGTAAGGGTTGTTTATTTGCTTATTTTCGGTACCTACTTGCTTAATTGCTTTTGAATTAGATAGCAGATGTTCATTTGTGTCGTAAAATTGAAATATTTCATTTGATTCGCCAGTCTGTGTTGAATATTTGAACAGTGAAGTTGGTGAAAAATGAGCCGCAACGACCGATATTTGTCTACAGGGGAATACTGGAATTTGAGTGATGAAGCAAGAAGCACATATATTCAAAGTTTATTTGAGGAAGCGACTCAAGATGAGGACCTTGAAGTGGACCCTGTGGAAGACCAAAATGAAGGAAATGTGTCCTATACTGGCGAAGTTTCGGAATCAGAGAATGAAGATTTGAATGTTGACAACGCAAACGAAATTGCAGCTGCTATTGACGCACCAGAGGAAATTTTCTTTGATGATGAAAGTGAAGATGATGATATGCAAGAAGATGCACCAACAACAAACCCAGCAGACTACATGACTGCACGTGACGGCACACAATGGCAGCGAACACCACGTAGTTGCCAACAAGTGAGAAGCCACAATATATTCAGAGACCGCTGTGGTCCAGCGCGGATTACTGAAAATATGACGCCTTTGCAGTGTTTCAAATCATACCTCACAGTGGAAATGGTGGTTATAATAGTGCGCCACACAAATAGAAAAGCGCATGCCACATATAATGCGTACAATGAAGCGAATCCCAATAGACGTCAGTTGAAGTGGAAAGACACGACAATCAACGAAATTTATGCGTTCATTGGAATGATTTTGATGGCTGGCACAAATCATTCTAATGACGAAAACGCAAGAGATTTGTGGACGTCACAGGCTCACCCAATATTCCGCGCCACCATGGGAATAAACATGTTTTTCGATTTGCTGCGTTTTATGCGGTTTGACGATCCCAGAACACGGGTAGAGCGGCAGCGTCAAGACAAAGCGGCGCCAATTCGCGATATTTGGATAATGCTCAATGCAAATCTTGCCAGATATTATGTGCCATCAGAATATTTGACCATTGATGAACAATTATATCCATACCGTGGTAGAACCAAATTCACCCAATATATACCCTCGAAGCCAGCAAAATATGGCATAAAAGTAAGGTGGATTTGCGATGCCAAAAACTCATATCCACTTCATGGCCAAATATATACTGGCAAACAAGAAACTGGTCGTGAAGTTGGTGTTGGCGAAAGAGTGGTGAGAGATATAGTTGGGCCATACTACGGTAGCGGACGAAATATAACAATGGATAATTTTTTTACGACGCTGCCGTTGGCTAGGCAACTAAAAGTAGAAAAGCTCAGCATTGTGGGTACACTCCGCCGCAACAAAGCTTACATCCCTGCGGAGATGAAAGAAGACAAAAAAAGACGTTGGTTCAAGTTTATTTGGCTTCTACAACAACGTAACACTGCTCTCATATAAGCAGCGGAAGTCCAACTCGGTCATCCTTCTTTCTAGTATGCATGATGATGCACAAATTGACGAGAATGAGAAACCAGAAATTATAAATTTTTATAACCAAACAAAAGATGGGGTGGACGTAATGGACCAAACGCTCCAAGAATACACGACCGAGCGACAAACAAGAAGATGGCCGATGGCATTTTTCTATAACATCATTGATGTGAGCGCATTTGCATCACACATCATATATTATGGAAATAATCCAACTGCATGATACACCACGACGCGCAGGAAGAATTTCCTGCGTCAACTGGCAGAAAACCTGTGCATTCCTGTTATAGAAAATAGAATTTCAAATGTGCAAAGCGTGCGCCAATTTTCAACCAAAAATGCAATTGAAAGCATCATCGGAAGGCCGTTGGAGAGTGTGCTTTGTGCTGCAGGTCCGTCAACATCTCTGTCAGCACGACAAAGGGGCAGAAAAGTACATACGGGCGTGTGCTACATGTGCAACCTTCTTCCAAATAAGCGCAGAAGAAAAAATAGAAAAAATTGCAGCATATGTAGCACGCCGATATGCGATGAGCACGCCATAACAATTACTAAATGCTACAATTGCCACAATAACAACGATAGTGATTCGGATGAATTATAATATAATATATAAAATATGATAAAATAAATAAAAAAAGACATTTATTTCCAATAAAAACAACACAAAAAAAACGTTTTTTCATTTACATGTCAGGCATTTACATAGGAATTGCATTAGGGTACCCGGGGACCCGGTTGTGTGTTTATGAGGGTAAAACATTTAAAATAATTTTTTAAAGAAAATATTGAAAATATTTTGAATTTTTTCGTATTTAAATCTTAGTTCAGCCAAAATCTCTCATGATTCGGAGTTTTATGTCCATATCTCAAAAATTATGGGCACAGCAGCACTTTAAAGTCAAAAAAGGTACACGGGTACCCGGTTATGAATCGTAGGGTTAAATTCATCAAAATAGAAAGCGGTCGTGACTACCCAGCCGACATATTGGCAAGCGTTTTGTAAATTAAGATTGCAGCAAGCTTGCACAAATAAGAGTTTTGTGAATGTCGTTGGCAATTTGCTTGCTAATGCAAGTGTTTTGCGAATGTTTTTGGTAATTTGCTTGCAAATGCAAGTTTTTTGCAAACGTCGTTGACTATTTGCTTGCAAATGTAAGTGTTTCATAAATTTAAGCAAAACGTGTCATTCTCGCCTTTAAAAATTGTGCTAATAAGTTGTGTTAATAAATTGTGTTAAATTGTTTTTAAAGTTGTTAAATTAAGTGCGTTTGATACTTTTAATTATCATTTGCTATTTAAAAAGGTAATTATCTACTTATTTAATGTCTGTAGCAAAAAAGAAGAAAAGTGTTATGCGCAGCAGCACCGAAATTTTTGAGCATCTATGGAACGGTGCGGCTGCAAGTTCTGTAAGTACCCAGAGTGAATTTGTGGAACAGGAGGTTGTGCATAAGGCACAAAATAATTTAGATTCCATGTTGCCAAACGAAGATTATATTTCTGAACACGAGAATTATATTTCTGATGAAAGTGAGAACTCGTCGGATGGCGCCGTTATTGATTTCAATAAACGTTTAGCTGCATGGTTTGTAGAGAGCAATGTGTCCAATGTGCATGCCAATAAATTACTGGACTTATTAAGCGACAAAATTGAATTTAATATTTTTCTATTAAGAAAAAAAATTTATATTAAAAATGATTTTTTAAATGTATCAATAAAAAACCATATTCAAAACAAAGTAAATGTTTAAAACGCTTATTAATTTCATTAAAAATACGTGCTTTCTAAGCATTTTCAAAACGTGTTTTTCAAGTATTTAGAAAACGTGTAATTACGTTACTTAGAAAACATATTTTGCAATCGTATTTTTAACGCTTATAAAGTTGTGTGCTTTTCGATTATAAAACCCTTGCTTTGATATCTTTTGTAAAGGTCACAGCAGCGCTTTATAAGTGTTTTGCTTACATTTGAACGCTTACAAAACGTTTATTTTTATATGTAAATGCTGGCTGGGTATATACTGGTCGATTTGACATGGAATTACCCATATGTATTCAAAATATATAGGTAATAAAATTGTTTCATAGTAGGTAGTTATTATAAAAATTTCTGCGTACAGTAAAGTACGCCCTGATGTACATACGCACATTATTATTGTCTTTCAATCGATGCTTATTGGCACTTCTTGTAATTATTTCCAAACAAACACTTTCAAAGGTAAATTTAACCCTTGTATGTATATATATGTACATATGTATTTATATTCGTATGAATGTGTACATAAATACCTACGTACATACATACATCCATACATACCATACTTTCAAAACACAATTACTAATTATTTTTCAACAACAGCAACAAAAGCCAAGAACACAACATGTACGATTTTAAAAACATGCTAAAAAAATCTATGTACATATGTATACATGTTACAGTTACATGTAACTACTTTTTTCTTATAAAACAAAATATACATAAACATACATACATAACTATCAAAAAGCAGTAACACAGCATATGTATACACATCTATACGTGCAATACATACATACATTTCTTTTGTCAATGAAAACATATGTATACACACCAATACTATTCCCAAAATATTCTTTTCTATATATTGCATTCTTATTCCTCTCGCGAATTTTGTTTTATTATATTTGCGAATTTTATAAATAGAATTCGTAAGAGGTATTTATTTTTTTCCTTACGAATTTTATTTATAAAATTTGCAAGAGGAAAACAAACTTGAAGAATTAATAATAAATTTCTCCAGCGAATTCTATTTATAAAATTCGGGAATAAAAAAGAAAAATTCTTTACAGTAGGAAAAATAAGATTCTTTCTAATTAAATTCGTCCAAAAATAGGCAATATCATGTTTTCCACAGACGAACGTATGGCGGGGTCGCATTTCACATTTGTCATAAAACTCTAAAAATATGTAAATGCTTGGGATAATTATATACAAAATTTAATTTATTTTTATAGGGTCATTTAGGGGGCAAAGGGGGAGGAGGAGGTAGGGCAGAAATAGGCAGTCATAAAACTCTAATAATAAATGCTTGGCATGATTATATACAGAATTAAAATTTTTTTGTTTTTATAGAGTCATTTAGGGGGCAAAGGGGGAGGAGAGGGTAGGGCAGAAACAGGCAGTCACAAAACTCTAAAAATAAATGCTTTTTTATTTTATAGCTCCAAGTTTAACGCGTTGGACCGTATTTGATATAAAAATATATCATTTGCTTAACAAAATAACCAAAAAGCTTTAAAAACTATGTTGTTTTTTCATTTCGGCAGATTGTACCAGTAAGCTCTTCAAACAATTGTTTCCTGACTCAAATGTCGCAACCAATTTTACATGTGGAAGGACAAAGTGCTCCAAAATTGTAATATATACTGGCTAAGTATTATATCGAAACAGTTATTAAAGACTTGGATAATAACCACCCTTTTTCTTTATCGACCGATGGGTCAAACAAAGGAAATATCAAAACTTTTCCTATAGTAATGAGATATTTTTCAAAGCATACAGGAGTAAACACAAAACTGTTCAACTTTTATGAGTCGAACTCAGAAATGTCCATCGATATCGCAAACTCTTTAAAGTCAAAATTAGACAGACGAGGCTTAAGTATAGAGAATGTAACCAGTTTTTGAGCTGATAACGCAAACGTGAACTTTGGATGTAAAAAAAGTGTTTTTGTGGAGCTTAAAAAAAGTAATCCAGATATCGGTGTGGGATGTTTGTGTCATATTCTAAATAACGCATTTAAAAATTCATTAAAGCTATTAAAGTATGATGTAGAAAATATTGTTATCAAAGTTTTTAATGAGTTTAGGTCTTCGACAAAAAAAACTACCACCCTAAATGAAATATTCGAGTTCTGTGATTTAGAATGGAGTGAAATGCTCCGACATGTACCGCCACGATGGCTCAGTTTGACTCCAGCTATTGAAAGACTTTTTAAGAATTATGCAACAATAAAAACTTATTTCCTCTCTCAAGATTTTCCAACTGTTTTAAAACAATTTTTTGAACTAGAGAGTGCGGAAGCTTATTTAGGATTTATTCACAATGTAGGTACTGCTTTATCATCCTGTATTTAAAAGTTAGAAGAACAAAACAGCTTGGTGGTAATCGATATGTTTGAAATAATTAAACGTCTTCGCGATAAATTTGTACAACAAAAAAATGAAGAGTTTTATGGCTATTTAGCTGGAACCGTGTGTAGTAGTTGTGATAATCTTCAAGAAGTAGCTTTGTTTAAAAAACGAGCTGACGCTGTTTTAGATTCGAAAGTAAAATACATTGAAGACCGTTTCGATTTAAGTAATAATAAATTCGAAAAACTTAGTGTCTTTAATTTAAACTCCAACATATCATTTTACGATTTTACTGTTGTAAGCAAGTTGTTTTCTATTAAAAATATTGATATGGATTTACTTTTTGATGCATTTCTATCACTAAAGACTTTCTGAAACCATAGAACAACAAAAACCAGTTGACGAAAAATGGAAAGAGTTTCTAAATAGTGGCACGTTTCCGAATTTCGAGAAAATATTCAATTTTATTTTTTCCATACCACATTTCAATGCTGGTACGGAATATTCAGTTTAATGTTTTCATTTTGGAGAAAAGAGAGAAATAGACTATTAATAGAAACTTTGGAAAGCGAGTTGATTATAAAGACAAATTTTGGATATACATGCATTGAATTTTATAATTTTTTGAAGACTGAAACAGGAAAAAATTGCATTGTTAAATGTGTTCACAAAAGGGATAAATATTTACAATTTGTTTTACATACTTTTCTTAGTAAGCATGAATTAATTTTTTTTGGATAACTACTCCATCTCTAATTGTATTTTGTAATTGTCGATTGTATTAAAAAAATTATCAAATTTATGTATTTTGGAAATTCAATTAATGTTTTTAGCATTTTTTTTCATAAAATGACAATAATAATTAATTAATGCTTTTGGAATACTATTTATAACCAAAAAAATATCAATTGTATTTGTCAAATTATCAATTTTTAAGTAGACTTTTACTTTACCATCCATAGAAATTGTTATTGTACTTAAAATAAAAATTTAAAAGAAATGAAAAAATAGTTTAAGAAAAAATATTTAGGCCTTTCACAAAAAAGTGAAAGGGTATATATAGGTTTGTCATTCCGTGTGTAATTTCTTCGATATGCACATGGGACCCCATAAAGTATATATATTCTGGATCCTTATGAATAGCGATGACGATTGAGCGATGTCCGTCTGTCCGTCCGTCTGTACGTGAAATCGGTTTTCCCAAGCCCCCAGAAGAGCTAGAGACTTCGTTCTTAGACCGTTGGATTGGAAATGAACTTAAATAGAGTGGTAGAAAGATCCGAATTATGGTTCCAGAGCTGGGAAGCTTACACATATTTCTCGACGCAAAATTTATACGAAAAATCAATTAAATTTGAATTAAGATTCTATAGGCTAATTGTTCGAAATTTTAATTTAAATCTCAGAAAGACATGATAAATATTCCAAGGCACAAAGGCAAGTCAACATCAGTTTTTGTTATTCAACTTACACAGCAGAGCAGAACAGCTGTTTTCGAAAGATGCAACCCTTTCATCATCAGTGCTCATGTGTATTGTGTTTGTCACCACTTATTAGGTGGCTTAGTTGAATGTGATAACAGTTCCTATTTACACAAATTTTATTGTGAAAAAGAATACGGGAACTGTATCAACCTGATGTTAACATGTTATTGTTATAATACCCGTGTTACCGTTTGATTATATTTCTTCATGTCCCATTTTTCTGAATTTTTTTGTTCCATCATACCTAAGTCAAACTTTTTTGGTTTGAATTTTATACTTAAGTACATGTGAACGTTTTTTCCAATTTTTATTATTGGGTAGCTCAAGCCATAGCTTAAATTTGTATGTAGTAAGAATTTTAACGAACATTTTATATTGCTATATTAAATTTGAATTAAGATTCTATAGGCTAATTGTTCGAAATTTTAATTTAAATCTCAGAAAGACATGATAAATATTCCAAGGCACAAAGGCAAGTCAACATCAGTTTTATTCAACTTACACAGCAGAGCAGAACAGCTGTTTTCGAAAGACGCAACCCTTTCATCATCAGTGCTCATGTGTATTGTGTTTGTCACCACTTATTAGGTGGCTTAGTTGAATGTGATAACAGTTCCTATTTACACAAATTTTATTGTGAAAAAGAATACGGGAACTGTATCAACCTGATGTTAACATGTTATTGTTATAATACCCGTGTTACCGTTTGATTATGTTTCTTCATGTCCCATTTTTCTGAATTTTTTTGTTCCATCATACCTAAGTCAAACTTTTTTGGTTTGAATTTTATACTTAAGTACATGTGAACGTTTTTTCCAATTTTTATTATTGGGTAGCTCAAGCCATAGCTTAAATTTGTATGTAGTAAGAATTTTAACGAACATTTTATATTGCTATATTAAATTTGAATTAAAAATCAATTTTTTTTTAATGTTTGTAAATTAAACCTATTTCGTGCTTTGGGGAGCCTCAATGGTCTATTAAAAACTAAAAATATAAAAAAAAAATTTCCAGGGATGGGAAATTAACATATTTTTTCGGCCTATTTCGTATTTTGTTGTAACTAAAATTGTTAAAAATTTCAAGTTTTACTTTAACAAAACCACTTTATACGTCATGAAGATTTGCATTGGCCAAAAAAATATTTTCAATTCAAATTTTGCTTCCTGGGATGGGAAATTGAATTTTTTTATACATGAAAATAATCAAACAGGCAACTGATATTCTTTTTTTTTTTTTTTGCTAACTAACACTGTCTTATAATTTAGGAAAAACAAAATTGGTATCAAAAATTCAAAAATAAAAAATAAAATTTCGAATCCAGGGATGGACAAGTGCAATATTTTATGGTACATGAAAATTACCAAAATGGTAAAAAATTTGAAATTTTTCTTTAAAAAAAATTATTTTATACCTCATGAAGCGTTGCACTGATAAAAAAACAAAATAAATTAAAATTTCGTTTTGTTTTGGTACGTGCAAAATTTTGTAGTACATGTAATAACCAAAGTGGTTGAAAAATTCGAGTTTTTCTTAAACAAAACTACTTTATACCTCATGAAGATTTGCATTGATAAAGAAAATTTTAAAAAATTTAAATTTCTCTTCCAGGGTTGGGAAATTGAAATGTTTTTTTATACATAAAAGTAAACAAAAAAGCTATTGACATTGTTTTTACTGATTAAAACTATTTTTTAGTTCAGGAAAAACAAAATTGGTATCAAAAATTAAAAAAAATCAAAATTTATATTCCAGAGTTGGATAACTGCAATATTTTGTGGTACATAAAAATGACCTAAATGGTTACAAATGTTAAGTTTTTCTCAAATAAAACTATTTCATGCCTCATTAAGAGTTGCATTTGTAAAAAAAATTTAAATTTCGTTTCCAGGGTTGGGAAATTGAAATATTTATTCTGCATAAAAGTAAGCAAAAAGGCAGTTGACGTTGTTTCTTTTTGCTAATTAAAGCTGTTTTATAATTCAGGAAGAACAAAATTGGTATTAAAATCTTAAAGAATCAAAATTTCGACTCCAGGGTTGGACAAATGAAATATTTTATGGTACATGAAAGTGACCAAAAAGTTTAAAAATTTTAATATTTTTGTCAAGTAAAGCTGTGTTACACCTCACTAAGAATTGCATTGGTAAAAAATAAAAATTCGTATATACATAAGTACATACATAAATTCCAAATTTTGTGCTTTTAGTGAATGAAACCTATTAGATATTTCAGAAAAAATTAAACTAGTATCAAAAAATTATAAATTCGGTTCCAGAGTTGAAAAATCGAACTTTTTTGGTACATAAAACTAACCATATAAGTTCCCAATTTTGGTTTTTTTCAGTGACTTAAACATATTTTATACTTCGCTAAGAATTAAATTGGTATTAAAAATTTTAAAAACTAAGAATTCGGTTCCAGGGTTGGAAAATCGAAATATTTTTGGTACATAAAAGTACATACATAAATTCCAAATTTTATGCATTAGAAAAAATTAAATTAGTATTAAAAAATTAAAAATTCGGTTCCAGGGTTGGAAAATCGACATTTTCTGATTCATAAAAGCAACCATTTTATTTGTTATTTTTGATTTTTATGATGAATTATACCTACTTTATATTTCAGAAAGAAGTAAACTGGTATTGAAAACCAACAAAATCTAAAAGACGATTCTACGGTTGGACAATTAGAACTTTTTGGGGTACATGAAACGGATTTTTTGTTTTGTTTGTAAAATAAATATATATAATATTTTTGAAAGACGTTCATAAGTATTAGATATAAGAAAAGCCAATCGTTTAACTTCCTAGCCGAAAAATTTAAACGTTTTCTTAAATATAAAAGTAAGCGATAACATCATTTTGATTTTTTAATTAAATCTACTTTCTGTTTTGGCAAGAAAGAAACAAAGAAGAATTACATATGTGAAGGGTATTTAAGATTCGGCACAGCCGAATATAGCACTTTTACTTGTTTTTAATATATTTTTGAAGCTTTTTAAAAACAATTTCAATTTCTATGGATAATAAAGTAAAGGTCTACTTTAAAATTGACAATTTGTCAAATACAATTGATATATTTTTAAAGTTATAAATAGTATTACAAAAGTATTAAATAAATATTATTGTAATGTTAAGAAAAAAATGCTGTTTACCAAAGTGTAGCTTCAAATGGTTTGAAATAGCTTTCAAATCATTCGTTTGTTTTTTAAATCAAATCATAATTTGTTTCTGTTAAAACATGTGAAATGAGAGTAGAAACAAAAGAGACATCAAAGATATAAAACACACAAAAAAAGTGTGAAAAAATTATGAGAGTGCAAAAACAACTCGTCTATAGATTACTCAATTCATAACTGGTTGCGTCTCACAAAACGAAATGTTTTGTGAATCAACACTAAAATTCTTGTGATGAAATGAACAAATAACAATGCAGTTTTATTAGTTTTTAGTTGTATATTATTTTCAATTATACATAAAGTTATTTGTAATAAAAAATACTGATTTAAATTAAACATAAGAATGTAAATAGTATATTCTTACAAATAAGATACATATTTAATTTTTATTAAAATATAAAGAACAAAAAAATATATTATTGCTTTTGACCTTAAAACGAAAAACCTAAAAAATTCATTTCTAAAAAAGCATAAACTGAAAATATTTCATTTATAGAGTAATTTTTTTATAGCTTTATGAAAGTGTTTTGTGTTTTTATATATCTTTTAATTGTATCACCACTCTTTAAGCATCATTTCATAAGAAACTCCACAAAAATATTTGCAAGAATAAAATGTGACTAGTCCAGAGGCAATCTAAGTAATATTTATAAAGACTTAAGGAGTGATGATACAGAATAAGTACTATATGTTTGAAGAAAATTCTGACAAAAGAAGTTAGTTAGGGTTAGTCTTCACCTCTCTAGGTGTGACCCTATGAAAATTATAGATCATTTTGTCGATTTTTTCTCCTTTTTAATATTGGAGTCTTTATACGAGTTTTTGGTTCATATTTTTGTGCAAGAACATGATTTCATTTATAGTGACATCATTTGACGCTATTTGAGATCTTTTTTCATTTATTAAATTTCCTGCTAGTGAAAAAATCCTCTCAGATGATGCACTGCTTGCAGGTATTTCTAATATCTTACAACTCAGTCTATAGAGAAGCGGTAACTCCAAACGATTCAAATGCCACCATTGTAGAACATCAAAATCATCATGGAAATTTACTCGCATTGTTTCGTATACTGAAAGTTCAGTTGTTGCCCTATCACGTACGTTGGAAGGCGATGGACTGTTTAAAAAATCAGAAAAAATTTCGCTGTTGTGTTCAGATATTTCTGCTACAACTACGTTTTGATTAACGAGATCATCATCAAAAGTTTTCATTATTTCTGCACATTTGGATTTTACTGCGGCTTTTTCATTTTCATCTATTTGTAACAATTGGTTCGCCGGAGGAAATAAGAAAAGTGCAACTTTGTGATACAAATTTAAATTATGAAAAACAACTGTATCTAGGTAATCTCCAAGTTTTTTTTTTTCAACTGCTTTATAGTTTCTAACTCTTGCGAAGAACTATCACAAATTTTTTTAATGCCTCTTCGAAGGGTTCCATAACTTTAATTATTTCACTTATAAGGTTAATATTAATATTACTGATTCTTTCCATTTCATTTTTTTCTTGCAAAATTTGTATTATATCCCCCCAATTTCTTTGTATTGAAATAAATACAGATATTAAGGAGTTCCACCGTGTTGGTGAAAAACTTTTAAGGGTGGTTGCTAAATTGCAATTTAGACTTGTAATTTTAAAATATTTTACAAGTTTAGTGCAATATTTACATAGTTGTTCAATCTCTACTATTTCCTGCATGGACTTTTGCAACGTGTTATGGAGAAGGTGATCGATACAGAATATATTCTCATTGTTTCGGAAGGCAGCTACCATGTTACTTCCCCGATCAGTTACAAAAATAATTTTTTCTTCATTTATACTAAACTCATTTAATACATTAAGCACTTTATTTCTGACATTTTGACCTGAAATTATATAAATTAATAAGCAGATTTACATTTATTTCATATATTTGTTGGAAATTTCTGTTAAGATTTTATGGATGTGTAAGTTTAGATTTATTTTTATTGTTAGTAAATTATAGGAAATATTCCAGTATAATTTGAAATATTTATTTATATAAATTCTCAAAGAAAACTTCTAGATTTAAAATGATGTTGAATCTGTCAAACAGGAACCGAACTCACATTCATAAAAATTTAATGCTTATCATAATTAGCACTAAATTAAAAAAATTTAAAAATAAATATTATATTACTTGTAGATCTCTCTCCCTCCATAGACTTCATTCCAAGGAGTCTGCTATGTAGGTTTCCCTCTTTTATAAAGTGTGCTGTCAGAACAATAAATGTTTTTCTCAAATAATTATCCGTCCAAAGGTCTGATGTGCAGCTTATGGCATTATCTTTTATTGACGAAACTTCATCTTTTATTTTTGTATGCCAAATTTCATAAATTTTATTTATTTTACGAGATATTGTAGTTGGATGCGGTAGAAGTGTTCCAATATCGACATTAGGACCGTACTTTACTCCTATATTTATAAGAAATTCAGCCACTTCTTGGAACCCGGAATCTTCTACAATTCTAAAGGGTCTACAGTTTTTAATAGTCCATTCTGTAATCGTTCTTATTGCTTCTAGTTTTGTGTCGGGGTCAACATCTTTTTTTATATTGCTTGGCTCGACAGAAAGTGTTAAATAGCATTTATGCCTCACTAAATTTGATGTGCTTTTTCCATTGTATGCATAAGGAGTTTTACATATTTTGCACCCCACGACGTTTGGTAGTTCCTCCGATGTACTGGTTATAATATTGCAGAAACATTCCAAACCTTGCTTCTTCCTGTTATTTCAGCTAAGCGGTACTCTCCTGCAAAAATTTTGTCTCTAATCAACCTTTTATCCAAGGTGCTGATAACATTCTCATTCGACATTGTAATATCGTCGGAATCAGTTTCAGTTGAAAGGATCTAATAAGAGTATTAAAAATACATACTTGGAATATGTTTGAGATTCAAATTTTTTTTCAAATTTAGGTTCATTTGAAAATTACGTTTGGTAATAATTTCATAATTAAGGTATTTTTCAGTTTCAGCATAAAATCCACTTTTTGTTGTGGCCATTTTATTTTACCTTTTCTTGGAATTTTTCAGATATTACATTGAGTCACAAATAAATAAATTTATATTTACTTATGCTCTAGAAAGTTCACATAATCAAATAATTCAATTTGAAATTGTAAAACTTTTTTGGTTTCCACCGTTAAGTTTTACCCCCCATAGCAAATATGAAATTATTGAAAAAATTTTAGCAATGTAAATTTTTTAATTAAAACAATTTAAAAACAAAAAATTGGAAGCAAAAAATTTTTTAACAAAACATATCTTATACGAGTACATTTATTTATATACATACATACCTTTTAATCTTAATATATTTTAACTGAAAATAATTTTCTTCTTAAAATCAATTGCTATTCTTACAAATTTCTTTCCAACTAAAGCGGCATGGCCACACATCAAACTGGTGCTTCAAACTTGTGTATGTGTTGGTAAAATTCAGTTTGAGAGTGAAAATCTAAATTGGTTTGATATTCTTCAAACTCACATCAAACCATACGTGTGAGTTTTTTTCACTAACACTATCAAAGAAAAGCAGAGTTTGAAGCGTCAGTTTGATGTGTGGCCATGCCGCTTAAAGAAGGAATGACAATTGTCATTTCTATGTTTCGAGTTTTTTAAGAATTGTTTGTGTTTTCTTTTTATAACTACAAATGAAAAAAACACTCAGAGAGTAAGAATCAAACAATGATTCTACTCTCTTTTTTTTCTCCTTTTTAAATGGAGTTGTGACACTAAACCTGTTTGACAACATTCGTTCTATTTCGTTTTATTTTTTATTTTTGTTTTGAATCATTCGACAAGTTTCATGAAACATCAAACCATTTGAATTTTACTGTCATTCTCTGCAGCAGTATGCTGTTTACCACATGAATTGGTGAATTATAAGCAGGGCTGTGGAGTCGGAGTCGAAGAGTCGGAGTTGCACTGTTTTTGCCGGAGTCGGAGTCGCTAAAAAAAGTCGCGACTCCGACTCCGACAAAGAATTTTTTAAATATTTTTCATAATAAAAATTCTGCGAATTTTTTTTTTTAAATATTTTCTATTTTCAAATATTTGCCTTTTTACAGAAATTGACTTAATCTGATTATGAAATATTCAACAACTTTTTTTTTTGGAGGGTACTTATGGACCTCTAAACGGGATTGAAGTTTGAGATTTCGCGAAAAAAAGTTGTTTGTTTTTTACAAATTAATGCTGAATTGTTTGGTAAAATAGTGCTCATTAAAGGAAAAATTTCAAACAATCGTTAGTGCACCGATTTTGATCCATAATTGCATTTTTAATACATATTAATATTTATTCACAAAAACTCCTTTTTTCCACAAAAAAACTAAATTTTTGCAAAAGATTGCAAAATATTATAGTTTGATTATATTTTATGAGAAAGTTTTTAAATTTGCTTAAAACGGCAAAAAAATCAATGAAAAATATGTTTTTGTGAAAATTCTTTTTTAAAAATGCAATTATGATTCAAAATCGGTGCACTAAAATTTGTTTGTAAATTTTCTTTTAATGACCACTATTTTACCAGACATATTTTGTAAAAAACAAACAACTTTTGATTCAGCTTTATTTTGTTATATTTATTTTTATGTTTTTTCGCGAAATCCCAAACTTCAATCGCGTTTAGAGGTCCATAAGTACCCTCAAAAAAAGTTGTTAAACATTTCTTGATTCAATTATCGGGATACCCTAAGGTCCATATACATTTAGCATTGGAGTTGAAGTCGGAGTCGGAGTCGGAGTCGTACTTTGAAAATTTCGGCGGCTGGAGTCGCAACTATTTTTTCACGACTCCACAGCCCTGATTATAAGGCGACGAGGATTTCCTTATGATGCCGTCCTTTAGAAGGTCTTCTATTTCTTTGTTTACAAATTCGGATACAGAAATGGGGTATGTATAGCTATGACTGTACTATAGATCGGCTCTTTTTTGGTCAGATTTATTGTGGCTTTGACCTGTGTGTTAGCTGATAGTGCTCTGTCTGGGCTTGCGTTTAAATTATTTTGGATAAGAGTATCGAATTTACTTAATAAATAATGCGGAATATTTTCTCTATCAATATCAATGGTATTAACTTGATTACACGAAAAATGGTGACTTGGTTCTTTTCCGAATTTATGGAAAAGAATTCCATTTTTTTATCAATAGATGCTTCAATTTCTCTCATAAAATCATATCCAAGTATTCCGTCAAAGGAAGTTAGAGCGGGTAATGTGAAAAATGTTACTTTGTGACCAAGTAGATGCATTTCACATTTTTTTTAATATAGGTGGAACCGTTTATCGACTTTAGCCTAGTACTCTGTTTGAATTTGTGGAATATGTTGCGCAACATGACTTATTTCAGTTTCAGTTTTTTTCCTTTTTAATTGAAATTATGTTTTCTATTTTCAATGAGAAATTTTTTTTTTTCGTTCGAAATAAATAACATTCATGTTATTTCACATGTTTTTCATAATTAAAACAGAGTACTAGTCTAGCAACATTTTTCCACAAATATTTCGATTGAATATTTTTTGTATGGGTTCTGTCAGAATTTCACATGAAATTTGAAACAGAATACTAGGCTTTTATATGAAATGGAGAATCTACTGATTTTACACCTTTAAGAAAATTGAAACTTCGAATATAATTTTTGGATGTTCCCGTATCTACTAGAACCCGTATCTTTGAACCTTTTGAGCTGGCGATTGACCAGAATTATTGCTGGCATACAGTCTTTTGGGTTGATTTTCCTGAACAGTAATTCTCTGTCTATTGTAATCAGTATTAGGTTGTGCTTGTTCGATACCTACGTCATATCCGAATGCTGTTTGTTTCCTAAAATAAGACGTCCCTCTATCAACTTCCATCGGAACTTGTTGTGGTTGTGGATATCACGGAAGTCATTGGTATGGCACACAGTGGAATTTCTCCATACATTTCTTGGCAAAATATATAAGGAGAGCTCGTAGAACATTGAAATTTGGTACATATGCTTCTATCAACTCAGTTAAGAAAATTTTAAAGTTTCATCAAAATTGACCACGCCCATCGCCCCCCGCCCATATAATCCAAAAATATTTGTTCACCCCAAATGTTTATTTCTTAACCGTTCGTAACGAAACTCGGCACAGATCATCAGTATTACAAAGTTTAAATATATGGAAAGTTTCATGTTAATCTGCCACGCCCACCGCACATGAAAGCCCGAAATATTTTTTCCCAAAAATTTTTATTTCTTCACCAAAATTCATGAAACTTTACACAAATCATCAGTGTTATAAAGCTGAAAATACAAAGTTTTGAGAAAATCTGCCACGCCTACCGCCCCCACCCCCGCCTACATAAAACGAAAATATTTTTCCGCTCCAAAGTTTTGTTTCTTAACCGATCATAAAGAAACTTAGTGCAAGTTATCAGTATTATGAAATTTAAATATCTGAAAAGTTTCGTGAAAATCTGCCACGCCCAACGCCCACCACACATGTAATTGGGAAATATATTTTATCTCAAATATACAAAGTTTCAAGAGAACCTTCCACGCCCACCACCCCCTATTGTTCTTCAAAACATCGGAATGAATAAATATCAAAATTAGTAACAAACATAGACTTTTATTCATATTCTATCATTTCTTTAACGACATCATCAACTTCTAAAACATGTTTATGGGGTTGACGTCTTATGCTGGTAATATAAGGATCTGACGATACAAGAAGGCGATGGAAAACATCTGTGTTTGTTGCCATCCTGCTGCACTTTCTGGCGAACATTAGCCGATACCTTCTGTAGTCTTTATTTCGAGCTTCTTCAGCTTCCATCCATAATTTCTTTTCCATGAATAAGTACTTTGTGAACCGTAACCGGCATGTAGAACCATCTATATTTTTCTACAAATAGTTTCGCCGTATCCCATGCAAAATTTTTAAACTTAGATGAGTTTATTTTCTGGCCGCACGTTATTATTTGCAATACAACTCGAAATCGATCAATAAGTTCCTCGTTGACCCCAGTTATGTCAGCAACAACTTAATGGTTCAAAAAAACCGTCTTGAAGTGTTGCCATCGTTGGAAGACGCGATTCCCTGTTGAACAGCATCTACTCTTATACCCATCCGCTCTTTTAAGGCTACTTGAATGCGATGTTTATTTTCCTGTTTAAGAATTTTGTGCTCGTCCTTCAACGCCGACCACTTTTGAAATGGTAAATTATAAGCAAGATGAAGAATGCTTTCCATAAACTTAATTCGTGCATGCAAGGAGGAAATGCCTAACTTACATGCTTCGATATCAATAGCTTTTCTTGAAACTAATTCTAAATCATTCATTTCAATGGGCTTCGCTTTACAAATGTAGCAAACAGCTGCTGATGTTGTACCTGTAACTGTTTGAGCCGTCTTACCATCTAACATTGTAAATACTAAATTGTGTTCTATCGTAAATTTTTTACCACAGGCGATTACTTCAGTATTATTCAAAGCTGCAATGTCGGAATTAATTTTGTCAACAATCCTTAACATTTCTTCCTTTGTTTCTTTAGCGAATTCAAAATAAATAGGACGACAGTATCTAGTTGATGATGGAGCTTTGTTTTGCCAAAATTCCCTTCCTGAAGTCGACTCTAGCCTTAGTGGCAGCAAACAAGCTGGTAACAAATTTTTGTCAGTTACACCAGCGGTAAAATTTTGTTTGTATTCCGAATGTCCAGAAGAACCATCGCAACCCCATTTAGATGTTAATGTTAAACTATTTTCCTCCATGTTAATTATTTCTTCATTACAAAAAGTTAAAAACAAACGGCTTATCGTATGATCCATTAAACTTTGCAAGCTAACAGATGCATCTTTTTCAGTTATATCAATATTATTCGGGTAGCAATTTTCCTTTTCATCTTTAAGTTTCGCATACGGTGATAAAATATCGTATCCTTCTTCTTTAAGAAATTTTTTAATGCACTCGTATTGATATTTTGTAAGCTCTGCATCCATCATCAAGGCTACTACAGCAGAAGAAGTAATGTAGGATTTACTTCCTTTGTTTTCTTCAATTGCCTTAGTAGCCATGTGTAAATGTTCTTGAGAATATTTTGATGCTAATTCAGAAGCTTTATACCGTTTTGCGCGATATTTACAATTATCAAAATCCATTGCTGGCCTTCCCCTTGCTTTTGAACAACTCGGTCTATCATCGAGCTGGGACACTTTAAATGTTCCTAATTCAAAATTAAAGGCAGAAATAAGTTTCTCATAATAACATTTGGAAACCAAGTTTTTTTTTAAATTTTGTCAGATTTTAAATCTTGTATATTTTTTTTTATTTGTTTAATACATATTTTTGTTTGATACATACTTTTTAACCACGAGTCATTTTTTTAAAGAAGTAGTCACGATTTCGTGAAGACTCTTCTTGTCTTTTGTAAAAATTTCCCAAAAAGCGCCTTTGAATTGCGACTTTAACTTCTTCGATTTCTTCTCTTGTCAAAAGCTCATTTTTTGATTTAATGTAATCGCTTAGCAGATCAGTATTATTACGGCAACGAAAAAGCTCCGTAGCTAGATCGAAATAAGTAACTTCAAAAGTACACGTTTTATAATTTTTTTTAATATAAAGTCGCGATTTAACTTCTTTCACACTTTTACACGTCTTAAAAATAATTAAAACTTCTCATTTTGATGTTTATTATACCGTTCATCGTGGGTGATAAGGGTATTATAAATTTATTAATCCGTATGTTAAAATTTTCCATACAAAACTTTACATAACAAAGAAAAAGTACATTGGAAGTGATGAAATAGTTACTGACATGTGGTGAAGGTTATGCGGGATTCGGCATAACCGTGTGTTCCACTCCAAATTTTTTTAATTTAGTCCTTTTTTCTTCTTGGCCACTTCTTTTAAGTACCAGACAAATAATCGTTAAGAAATTGTTAATAATTTATGGTGAAGGGTATTTAAGATTCGACGTATCCGAATATTGCAGTCCGATTTGTAAATTTTGTTTTGTTTTTCTTATTCATCACTTCTTTTAAATACCCGTTAAATAATATTTAACCATTTGTTGCTATTATTCATAACATAAAATTAATTAAGACTAAAAGCATGCAGTACTTTTTTCTACGATGTTTCTTTGAAATATTAAAGTGAAATTTCATGTGACTTTTTTTATAAAATTTATAACTTTGTTCAACAGTATGGAATATTATGGGAATTTTGTTTATTAAATCGAAAGAATACACTCCCACCTTTCATTTGATTATAACTAGAGCACAAAGCTAGACAAAGCTAACCTTTTTTTCCAACAAAAATTTAAAACACTGCATTTTGAAGTGCCATCATTTAAACCTTAATATCTTATAGACTGTTAGAGTTTTCCAACATTATTTTTTTCTTAATTTATGTGGAGGTACTATATTTTCAAAATATACTTACAGTAAATATATATCGCAAAAAGAAATTATGTTGCCGAGCAATTGAAATTCATTAAAATTTTAAACAGTTTCTGCAGAGTTTCATTTAGGTGACTTTGCCGCGTTATTTTGAAAAGAAAAAATAAAAAAACTAATGATGCATTTCTCTTAACTAAACAGTCCTCTACAAAACTGCATAATTAGATTTTCGATATTTTATACTCGAAAAATGTATTTTTTGCCAGCGAAATTCCACTGTGTGGCATATTGTTTGGTTGGTTAGACATATTGTTTGAACTATAAGCGGTTGGTTGAAAAACATTTCTTTAGTTAGCGAATGCATTTGCAAATTTATACCTTTCGTGATTTTGCTCCAGAGCAGTTGCTAAAGCTGTCGGTAAGTCTGGTGGATTAGCTGAAAAGCAAATATCGCATAAAGGACCAGATATAAAAACGCGTAGAGCATTTGAACGTACTCGATCGTTCAAAGCTCTGATCACCTCTTCCTTGCCTGAATTATCCATTATGATCTTATTAACAATGAGAGTTAATTGCTTGTTTACTTTATCATAATATTCAGTAATCGATAAGTTGCCCTGACGTAAAATACTTAGTTCGTTTTCTAATAAGTATAATGGTCTTTTATCAGAATACGATTGGTCTGCACTTAAGGTCGAATTTGCTTCTCCAATAATTTTATCTCTTAAATTTCCCATAGCAACATAGTATGTTTCGGAGTCTATTAAGTAATAGTTAGAGCAAACGTAGCTAGCTCCCTCCAAGCTTGATACTCTTTGGAGTGTCCACTAAATTGTGGAAGAGATTTGATAAGATCTAAATTTGTGTTACTAGCACCAACACCAGGTTGAATAATCACCGGTGTTAAAGGTTCCACTCTGCTTGGATGCAACTGTTGAACAACATTTGTCAAATTTCGAATCTGTTCCAAAATTTCTGATTTAGAAGCATCCACTGTTGCCTCTAGAAGACTTAGTATATCGTTTCTATTCATTTTTTATTTTATATACAATTTTTTTTATTGTTATTCACCAATCGTTATAAAAATTTTATAACATATTCTGTTTTTAGTGTAGAAACAATAATTAGATGCTAGAATAATAAATCAAATAATTTTAGAAATAATTATAATAATAAAATTTTAAATCGCAGAAATAATCAACAAATATATTAAATGTTGAAAAGCTTATAAAAACTTTTTTTAATTTAAATGCAACAATAAGAAAAGCAAATCATAAAGATAATTATGAATGAAACTTATAATACGAAAAAGAAGAAAAATCAAAGAACGAATGAGATGTTTTACATGAATAAATGAAAAGAAGTAAATATATGAATGAATGAATAAATAAATAAATGGATAGAAAATATGAAAAATAGCTAAGAAATAAACAGTTGATCTGGTTCCTGCAAGGCTCTCCAAAGAGAAAAATCGATTTTCAATAGTCCCTCTCTTCAGCTTACCAACTGCAAACTGCAATTTCATGCACTCTTTCCAATTAGCAATAAACAGGTTTTTTAATGATGTTGGTTTTCATTTAATTATTTGTTTTAAATGGAATTCCGACTTTTATTTGTCACTATGTTTATATGTTTTTGTAGTAAAAAATGTAAAGTAACGGTATTTTGTTTGCCCCTTTCAGTCCCCTTGATTACCAATCTAAGAATTTTTGTTGCTATCTTTTGTTTTATAAATCACAAACCTTTAGTTCATTGAAATTTTCACTTTTTACTCTTTTTTGGAAAGAAAACATTTTTTAAAGTAAAATATTTTTGCTTCTTGGTCTATGAATTTTTATTGGTTTTATTTTTTTACACAGTCGGATTTTTTGATTTCTTTAAAATTTTCAAAAATTTTTGTAAAGACAAAGAATTTGAATTAAAAAAATTTTAAATTTTCGTTTAGTTTTTTAGCACTATTTTAGTTTTTATTTTAACGTTTTTAATTTAATGCTCAACTAAATTAATTTTATTATCAATTAAGATTTTAATATATTGATTACTAAACACCGATGTTTTTTATTCATCAATCAAATACCGATATTTTATGTTCTTTTTTTTATTTATCAAATAAATATTGATATATATATTTTTAAGTTTAATGTTTTGTTGAGCGCCAGTTAACTGATGTGATGCTTATAATCGGAATACACGATTTTGTCGAAATGCTATCACTTAGTTTTTGCGTTCAAACCACTAATAGGCATTGTAAATGAAACGACGAATCTGAATGCCAAAATATGACTACTGTTTGCTTCTGTAACAGCCATACCTAAATACGGGCGGCAAGCGTTTTTTAACTGTCAAAAGTTCTCATGTCCATACATTTTGTATGGAGCATACCGAAATGCGATTTTGACAGAGCGTTTTCTTATGAAGTTAGTTGCAAAAGAAAACAATTGTAACCAGAGAAAAAGAGGAAAAATTTACAAAAGTGAAATAAACAATAAAAGAAAAAATTTGTGCACTTCGTATTAGAAAATGGAGATAAGAAAATATTTGCAATATAATTATATACATACATATGTATGCACGTTTGTAATTTGTACAAAATGTCAATAACAAAATCACAAATGTCGTACGTACAGCTGTTAAAATAATCAGGGTTGTTTAATTTGTTTGTTTGATAACCCTGTTTTTATTGTTTTTTGACATAACGTTGCCGCTTTTGTTTAGGTATGGCATTTCAGCGTTAAAGCTCAGCGGGAAAAAACGTTCCGCTTTCCGCCCGTATTTAGGTATGGCTGTAAGCCTTTTTACATAATTCTTTAAAAATAAAAATCAATTTCTTATTTACGTTGCGAACAAAAGTGATCTATTTTTTAAGCGAATAAAAAAATCATTACAGCAAAATGCAACCGAAAGTTACAAAAAACTTCATTATCGTAAATATTAGCTTCATTATGAAGAATACAGTTACAATAATTTGGGTGCTGTTGGCTGAAGTAGTAAAACACGAGACTATGAAGCGGACGGTCATGAGTTCGAGCCCGCGCTGAGTCATGAAATATTGTGTTGAATTCTTCTGTTCAGCATTAGTGCGTGGTTGTGTTAGTTGTTTGCCAGCCTGTTTCAATGATGAAGGTATAGTCACTGGTCACTGAACATAATTGGCAGCGACTGACACTATCATGTACTAAAAAGCAGAGTAACAGCACCCACCTTCGTCGGCCCTGTAGCAAAAGTTAGCCGACGAAGTAAATGGTTGAAATAGCTACAAAAAAACTGTCTATCTTCTCTCTCATCTTTCCTAATCTGTCCCCTCAATACTATCCCCTCGTTTTCAGTTCCGGCGCAATGCATTGCATATATAGGGATCATGCCCTGAGTGCTGGCCCAAGATAAAAAAAAAAATTTATTATTAATATTTTTGAATGCAAGTTTGTTATTGCCAGCAAATATGCAAATCTAAAGTGCTTTACCAAATATACACATTTCGCAACAAATTTACATAAATGTATGTAAAGCAATAAATAGTATGCAAATTAATTTAAACAACTGCAGGACCGGTCCTGCGGTGAACATCCTCCCCCCGTTGGAGGCCTCTGGCTTTCAACTGCTCGTTCTCTATTGGCAGCACAGCTAACTTGGGAACAGCACGCTTCATCTCCTTACTGCTAGCTCGAACCACAGCGACGCGAGCTACTCCATCTTCTCAATATATGAGGTCCATCACCCGTCCCATTTGACATTGAAGAGGTGGAAGATTTTCGTCTCTTAGTAATACCATATCACCCTTTGCAATATTTGCGGAACTGGCTCGAAATTTAGACCACTCTTGCAGGAGAGTAAGATACGCTGTGTTCCACCTTTTCCAGAACGATTGTTGCATAAACAGAATTTGTTGCCATTTAAACGAGATATATTGAAGAGATTGAAGTTAATGGCGCCCCTATCCGAAAATGTCCAGGGGTGATAACATCTAGATCATTTGGATTGTCCGAAATCGGACATAATGGTCGGGAATTCAAAATGGCTGATACTTGGCATACCAGTGTCCGCAATTCATCAAATGAAAGTATTGAAAGACCCAAGGCCCACTTGCTTAAAATGATATTTTGCCGCCGTCACTGCTGCCTCCCAGAGGCCGCCAAAATGTGGTGAACGAGGCGGGATAAATTTCCAATAAATACCATCATTTAGACAGTGTCGATACACTCTATCCGAATGAGATTGACTTGTAAATAGTTGTTTCAACTCTGATAACTCGTTTTTGGCACCAACAAAGTTTGTAGCGTTTTCAGACCAAATTGTGTGTTTCCTCTGATCGAAATAAAACGTTTTAGTGCTGATAAAAGTGCTGGTGTTGAAAGATCTGAAACAAGTTCCATGTGCGAAGCCTTCGTTGAGAAGCATATAAAAATGCAAACGTAGCATTTTATTGGTGGACGTTTTCTTATGCCAGATTTGTATTGAAATGGCCCACAGAAATCGATGCCAGCAGTGTAAAACGCCCTGCACTGTAGTACACATTCTCGAGGTAAGTTTCCCATTATATGTTGTGTGTACTTCGGCCTCAATCGGTAACACTGAATACATTTTGAAATTACTGCACTTACAGCTTTTCGTCCACCAAGGGGCCAATACTGCAATCGAATTGTAGAAAGTAAACTCTGCGGGCCAGCATGCAAAAGATTTTGGTGAAAACCCATTACTAATGCACGGGTAAAGGGGTGAAGTTTCGGTAATACCATAGCTTTGCTTCTAAGTTTAAATCTGAGTTTTCGAGTCTTCCTCCGACACGAATAAGATTTGTAGAGTCTATAAATGGCCCTAATGGATAAAGCTTGCTTGATAAAGATACTTGCTTATTTGCCTTTAAAGCATTATATTCAACTGACAGATGTATTTTTTGTATATTACGTATTACCAAATTTGTACCCATTTTTAATTCGATTGGAGTTAATGGGCCTGATTTAATTTCTTTGCGTAATGCGAATTTCAAAACTACGTATTTATAAACGTAACCAAAAATACGCTGCACTTGAGAAAAGGAATTATGATATTTGCAATTAACTGACCAATCATTTACTGGAGTAACTAGCAAGACAGTACGTTTTCTTTCAGGCAAATCAGTCATAAATTTTAGAAGTTTTGGCCAAGTTGTGCTGTCGCCTTTTAAGAAACTCGGACCGTTTTTCCAAAGCTTTGATGAAAGAAGCTCTTCTGGTACGGCACCTCTAGATAAAATGTCCGTTTGTAGGGACGTGATGCCAAATCATCCGATCTGTAAGATTTTGGATGCGACTAACTCTGTTTGCTACAAAGACGTTAAAATTTGATGATTCTTCACGTAACCACGATAATACTACCATGGAGTCTGACCAGCAATGAATTTCATATTGTGTTGGAAATGACTTTACAACAGTATTTACTAATTCCGCTAACAACAAAGCTGCCTAATAGGTTGACTCTGACAAGTTCTCCGATCTCACTGCGTACGTAGACTCACGTACCATATGCCACTAAGCTTGCATCGCAAAATGCATATATTTGCACTAGAGCATTTGATATTTGAACAAACCGAGGAAATGCCAAGGTGTGTACCTTCGATAGTTTTGAAATAAAGTTAATCCATGCCGAATGCAGTGACTGGGGAAGACTTTCATCCCAATTTAAATTATATTTCCATAATATCTGCATAAATAGTTTAGCCTTCGTAACTATAGGACCAATAAGACCTAGCGGGTCATATATACGTGCGATTGTAGACAATATAGAACGTTTAGAAATTATGTCGCTACTTGGCGATACCAAAAATTAAAAAATGAAATGGTCAGACTTTGGGTTCCATACTAGACCCAAAGTTTTCGTTATGTCAGTTCCATCATGGAATTTAAAAAATTGTTCACAATCAGCGTATGAGACACCCTCTAAAACTGTGGCTTCGTTAGAACACCACTTACGAATAAGAAAGTTGCCCGCTTTAAGTAATTCGGTAACTTGGTGCCGAATCTCCATTACCTCCTCAACGGGGTCTCCGCCAGAGATCATGTCATCAACATAAAAATCTGTTCTTACAACTTTCGCAGCCATTGGAAACTTATTTTCTTCGTCAAATGTGAGTTGATTCATAGCGCGAATGGCTAAGAATGCCGCAGGTTTTGTGCCATACTATATGTAACCGTATTCAGCTTGTAAGTTTTAATTTCCTCATTTGGGTTTTTTCTCCACAATATACACTGCAGGTAGTCATCTGGATGAGATACTTTAACGCATCGATACATTTTGCAGATGTCGCCCGTAAGCGCTACTTTGAATAAACGAAAACGCAAAATAATATTAAAAAGTTTGGGTTGTATTGTGGGCTCAGTATAAAGTATATTATTTAATGAAAGGCCTGATGACGTTTTCGCCGATCCATCAAAAACTAGCCGCAATTTTGTAGTTGTGCTGTCTTCTTTTCCTACACAATGATGTGACAAATAATACATGTTTTCAACCGGGTGCGATGAAAGTAAGGACATGTGCTTTAAGTCTATATATTCATTCATAAAATCCAGATATTGCCTCTTAGTATCTGGATATTTATAAAATTTTTTTTCAAGACCTTTAAAACGTTGCAAAGCCAGCCCAAACGAATCACCAAGAACACTACTTGGTTTGACCTTTGGCAAATTTACGGAATACTCACCAGAATTTAGTCGCGTAGTTGTTTGTTAAAAAAAAAACTCGCAATAGGAGTCATTAACTGCTTCAGTACGTGTATCATCGAAATTGTTTTCTATTTCCCAAAATTTTGTAATAAGCTTTAGAATCAAGGTATTTTAGAGTTGTTGCCAATGCTAGAGCGTTTGATGTATTGAATCCACCTCCTGACACTACCCATCCAAACAAGGTTTTTTGCAAAATGGGTAGATGTTTATTTAAACGAATTTGACCCACACACAATAATTTTTAAAGATTAGCTCCAATCAAAATATCTATACGTTCATGCTTATAAAATAAGGCATCTGCCAATTTTAGATTTTGTGAAATATTCCAATTGCATATATTACCGCTTACAATCGGTTTGTAATCTGTTATGGAGGGAACTACAAAAGCAGAAAAAAAGTTGAAAAATTTCCAATTTGAGACTTCACTGTAACATCAACAAACTTGTCAGCTACGAACGCATTATCACCTATATCGGAAAAAGTTATATCCGATTTTTTTTGTCTGCAATTGAAGCTGTTTTGCGAAACGAGTTGTTATAAAATTTAGCTGAGAGGCTGAATCCAAAATAGCACGGCAAGGCAAAAATTAGCCAGATGAATTCTTTATTAATACAATTGCCGTAGCTAACAAAACATTATGATCTATACATGGCACATGCTCTGTAGATGCGATAGAGGCTGATGAAGAAACAAGTGCTGACTGTGATGTTAACGTTTCCTTTGTCATACTCTTTCAACCGCACTGAGCTTAATACGATATTTAAATTGTTTAGCTGACTGGAGATACCGATGACCCTACTTTGGCACGTCGATAACTGCCCATTAACAACGGAAATATCTTCCTGACTTTCAGTCATAATTAGATTATGTTTAATATCAATAGAACCGAACGAAACTATTACCAAATTTTAAAATACCGATCACGTCGGTGTCACCAATGTTTGCTTCTGTAAGCCTTTTTACAGAATCCTTTAAAAATAAAAATCAATTTCTTATTTTCGTTGCGAACAAAAGTGATCTATTTTATTCAACAGAATTTAAGCGAATAAAAAAATCATTACAGCAAAAGGCAACCGAAAGTTACAAAAAACTTCATTATAGTGAATATTAGCTTCATTATGAAGAACACAGTTACAATAATTTATAATTAAAATTTTTGACTGCAAGTTTGTTATTGCCAACAAATATGCAAATCTAAAGTGCTTTACCAAATATAAACATTTCGCTACAAATTTACATAAATGTATTGTAAAGCAATAAGCAGTATGCAAATTAATTTAAACAGGGCCGGACCTGCGGTGAACAACTACCTAATAATTTATTTGTTCTTCTCATATTCGTTAATAACAATTGATTGGCGGTGCCAGATAATAATCAATTACATTTATGTTAATTAACATTAAGAATATTAAGTTTTACATATTATTGTTAACATATATGGGTGTTAACTTATACAAGGTTACAGTTATTCCAAATATTACAGGAATCTAATGCTACGCCCGTTGAAGATAAATTTAAATTTTTAGTCAGAAAATTGTGCGAAATTTCAAAATGTTAAGGAGATGGTGATATACAAGCAGTAAAGCAGTGTTTAAAGAATTTCAATATAGCTATGTTTGGGTATTGGTTTGGCATTGGGAACACACCTTCTCTCGGCATAAAAGCTTGGTATACGTGGCTGCATGTAACCCACAAGCATTCAAGTAGGTATAAAAGCTTAAAAATGAATATTTTTTGGAAACTAGCAAACAAATTTTTTTAACAGAAGCGTTTTTAGGAATGGGGTTAGAGGGATACCTCCCCCTACCTACGAAAGCTGCAAAATTTCATTTTTATGGTAATAATGCGTAAGTAATTCATTCCTTTTAATATTTACATTATTTTTTCAAATAATATTTTATGTCACCGCCCAAAAGGGGGCACGGAAAAAATTACATTTTACGATCTCCTAGGACCATGTTTAGGTTTCTGAACTTTCGCCAACGTTAACAGTTCTGTTTTCTAAGCAAAAGTACGGGAAACATTAAAACAAAATTTCATTTTGCACAGGTGGGATTAGTTCTTCTAAGGGGAACTTTTTTCTCCTTGGTCCGATGTAGGGGCACATAATAAATTTTTAGAAGCAATATAAATAAACAAATATATTAATATCCTGCTAGATTGGCAAAGTACCCCTATGTGCGACGTACACACGTAGCACAAGAAGAAAACCTACACAACACACATCATACAACCACACATAGTTACAATAAGCAAAACACACAATACAGCATTGTCATATATACAAACAGAGGTATATATGTATGTAGCTACATCTTACTGCCATCCCTAAACAAAAGCGGCAAGCGTTTTTTAGCTGTCAAAAGTTTTCATGTCCATACATTTTGTATGGAGCATACCGAAATAACACGGCGGCAACGCAACGGCAACGCTTTGCTATTGGAAAATCCGATTTTGACAGCGCGTTTCACAATGAAGTTAGTTGCAAAAGAAAACAATTGCAAACAAAACAACAAAACCAAAGTGATATATATAATAAAAAAAAATTTTGCACTTCGTATTAGAAAATGGAGGTAACAAAATATTTCCAATATGATTATATATATACATATGTATGCACGTTTGAAATATGTACAAAATTTCAATAACAAAATCACAAATGTCGTACGTCCAGCTGTTAAAATAATTAGTTTTGTTCTATTTGTTTCTTTGATAACCCTGTTTTTATCGTTCTGCTTTCCGCCCTCATTTAGGGATGGCTGTTAAGTAAAGCATAACCAACAACAATCCTGACCAGATGCTTCACGAAGATACCAGATGACGTCACCTTGCCTATATAAAATCGCTGCGGAGTCAGCGGAAGAGAGTGTTTTTAAATCAGGGAAAGGCAAATGCGGGCGCGGCGCCTCCTCATTTACTCTTCCACTACGTACGTGTGTACACGAATTGTAGAGCTATAAACAACTTTAATCAGTCTAGTTTCAGCATTCAAACAGACGGGTGTTGCAAGAGAAGCCCTCCTTATTAAGCTTAAGAAAACCGTTTTTAAAAAAATGATTGCTGATTCTAGTACATCAAACTCTGAAGAAACTGCAGAGTTTAGTTTGAAAAGAAAGGCATCTTTTGTGGTTGCTGCGTCTCTTGCTAAACGTTGCCGTCCTTTTGACGTTGGCGAGTTCTTCAAAGAGCTTAGCAATGATGTTTTAAAATGCTTTGGCGAAAAGTATGAAGAGATGCGGAAAATTATAAATGACATTCCCTTATCCGCTCGAACAATTATTTGACGGACTGAGCATATCAGTGCATCTATCTTTTTAAGCCTAGAATCGTAAACATATTTTTTAACTCTTAAATGGTAAACTTCGCCTGTGGGGCGATTTTTATAAAAAACGCAATTTAAGATAAAAATACTGAAATTTGATTGAAACAAAAACATATATTTATTATTAAATTCTTCTGGTTTCTTGAATTCTTTTTAATTATTATTGTATTATGATATTTTTAAGCTTACGGTCTCTTTATTTTAATTTTTAATTAATTTCAATATTTCGTCACTCCTTTGTGTGACTTCTTCAGGAAATTAATTATGTTAATTTTTTCCAAAGGTCTTAAGTTCGAATTTGCATGACTGCAAATGATATTTTTTTATTTTATTATTAAATGAATTTGTTCAAATTCTATTTATTATATTTTATATTAAGATTGGAATATTAACAATATTTTCAATAATCATCAAACCAGCAGATCGGATCAGTACTGATTTCGAAGCCGCTACGCCATCTCATCAGACTTCTTTGTTCAATTTTTTCACTTTTGCAAGTGGTGCAACGAGAATTGAATATGAGAAGTTCCCACATTCATATTTTTAAGTTATTACCTTTTTGGTTAGTACGAAATTCCCCTACCCTGACGATTAATATTTCCAATATTCCATGTATCTCTTTCGCTTTTTCCAGAGCCATCGGCTGCTGATAGCTAAAGCTTCTTTGTTGTTTATGTTCAAGTAATTGAATTTAGTTGTCAATTTATAATGAACAAGTGCGCGTGTCCCCGCAATGTGTTAAATTATGTATGAATTTTTATTAGTCGAACTTTCTTATAAAAATTGTTAATTTTTTCCAACGAGCTTAAGTTCGAATCTGCATGACTGCAAATGATTTTTTATTATTTTATTAATAAATGAATTTCTTCAAATTCTATTTATTATTTTATTTATTAAGATTGGAATATTAAGAATATTTTCAATAATCATCAAACCAGCAGAACGGATTAGTAGGAAATTAATTATTTTATTTAATATGAAAAAGTATTTTGTTTATGAAACAAAATTATTTGTCAACAAAATACAAAAATATTTAAACAAATTTTAAATAAATTTAAAATATATGAATAATAATAAAATATTTAAACCTATACATGCATATATATTTAAAAAACATTTATAAAAAACAATTTTTAATCCGATATCATATATATATACATTAGGGTGTCCCTTTGACACCCTAATGTATACGTGACGTAATTTTTTGTTGCGCATACCCGCTAAAAAGTTTCGAAATAATCTAAAAAGTCACCAGAAAAAATTTTACTTTGATATAAGAATGGTAACCCGTGGCGACTTGCGATTTAGTTCAGTGTTGTAAGTATGTGCAATTTTTGGTTAATATTGGTATAAGTTATTATAATTTGTACATATTTTATTTAGTTTTCAATATTTTTTTTTTATTCTTCACTATTATGTTTTTTTTTATTTTAGTAATTTTAATAATGTTTATTTATATTTTATTTGAAATTTTATAAAAGTGACGTTTCATATCGACGCAAGAAAACGAAACTGCTGTAACTGACAAAATATAAAATTTTCATCAGCGCCAAGAAACTTTTCTAAAGTTAGAACAAATGTTCGGATTTTGAAAACTTTACAACGGCGTAGGTGACTTATTTTTTCTCGTAAAAATACGAGACTAGGACCATGCGATAGTATATATGCAAAAAATGTGTTTTCGATTTTTTGGCAGTTTTTGTTTTCTCACGTCGATATCATGACATAATATTGTTACTAGAGCTTTGATTATTATATCATGACGCTGATTTAATATTAATGAATTTAGTATCTAACTGATGATATGAATGTGACCCTCGTCATGATATAAATTCATCAAGTCAGACTCTTTGTAACTTCACAGAAAAAAGCGCTCTTACAGCTTTCGTTTACATTTCTTTCAAAAAAATGAGATGTTAGAGAAAGTGCAAATCTAGTAATTAGAGAATGTGTAATTTTTTGGGAGAAAGCAAGAATTCCTACAAAGGCAATTCCAAACTGTGTCAAGAATCTTTTAGATAAATATTCACTTTGGAAAAAGTTGCAAAAAAATTTTAAGAAAAGTCTCGATATTTATAGGACCCGTGAAAATTGTTTTGAAAGTGACCTTGATAACTTATTTGATATTGCTCATGTTGATGCCCTTGAAATTATAAAAATAGAAGAGGATAAAGCATTTTTGAAGCTACAGAGAGAGCCGGGTAGACCGGGTTGCTTTGCTGGCATAGATAAAAAGTTGGCACACAAAGAAGAAAGATCCAGAAAAAGATTATTACACGAAGAAACAAGAAAATTAAGGCAACAAGAATTTTCGGCAGTTGTATCGACTTCTATATTAAATGCTGAATACAGACAAGTTTCAGACGAGGACGAAATATTTTATTCTGATACCGAAGATCCACAATATTCCCACGACGACGAAATCCTGCCAGAGACAAGCGCAAGTTTGCAGAGTAACAATTCAAAAAGAGGAAGAAAAAATCTGATAACACCCAAAGTAGTCGCAGTTTTAGACAGGTGCCAGCTAAGTATAAGAGATTCCGTGTATATTATTCAGGCTCTCCTAGAGGCATTGGATCTGAGATGCGATGAATTTTCAATAAATAAATCTTCAATTCAACGAATTCGTACACAAATGAGAAAATCCCGGGCTGAAACTATAAAAAGTGACTAAGAACAACGTACCTGATGTCGTAACCGTCCACTGGGATGGCAAACTTTTACCCGGCTTAGATGTAAGAAGCTCAAAAAGGAAGCGGCTGCCAATTACAATTTCTTATAGCGATAAGGAACAACTTCTTGCAGTACCAAAATTGGAGAGTTCATCTGGTAAACACCAAGAAAAAGCCATTAGAACAGCCCTATATAACTGGAACCTCATTAACAAGGTGCACATCATGTATTGTGATACAACATCAACGAACACTGGCCGTTTTAATGGTGCTTGTGCTCTTTTGGAGCAAAGTTTAGGCAGAGACCTGGCGATTTTCGTTTGTCGTCATCATATTTATGAGCTAGTGCTTAAAAATGTATTTGAAGCCAAGATTAAGCAAAATGTTCGATCTCCAGAAATGGCAATTTTTAGAACAATTAGAGACAATTGGAAAAATATCGATTTAAATAATATTAAACCATGCATCGATTTTGTTAGAAAGCACATTCCTGATGAAAATTTTTTATCCATCTTAAGGTTTTATAAAGCAGCACTGAAAAAAACTTTTATAAGGGAAGATTATCGTGAATTAATCGAACTATGCGTTGTGTTCTTGAATGGCGATCCAGAAAAGAAAATAAAAATCAAGCCCCCTGGAGCCTTACACCAAGCACGATTGATGGCCAGAGCGATTTATTCATTAAAAATATGTTTGCTCGTCCCAGGTCAACATAGATGCAAATGATAAAAGTGCTCTGCAGGACATTTGCTTATTTCTTGCTATAATTTACGTAAAGTCATGGCTCGAGTGTACAGAAGCTGTAAAAGCATCTAATCAGGATTTGGGGTTTTTGAAAGCAGTCAAAGGCTATAGTGAAATAGGCGAAACAATTTCGAATGCTGCTGTAAGTAAGTTTTGTAAGCATTTATGGTATTTAAGTGAAGAGGCAGTAATTTTATCACTTTTTGATGACGAAGTGGATGATGAAACAAAAAAAATATGCTTGTTAACTTAAACAGGGGGGAAATATCGAATTTTAACAAACGATATATTCCAACGAGCGATGAAATGTCAGAATCGTTGTTTGGCGGGTGACGTTTATTTTTTTTTTAATGTTATTGTTGTCTTAAATTGTATTTTTTTAAAAATTGACACTGTATGTTTATATAACAACTTTTAATATAACCATTCTTTATTTCAGCTAAAACACTGGATAGTTTTGTATCAAATAAGAGCAAAGTATTTCTTGCTGGATTACAGATTGATAATACTTTTCTTCGCACAAGTGTGGCGTTTTGGATAAATAATGCTGCATTTCTAGAAGCCAAAAGAAAAGTAAGTCTTTTACGAGTGGTAAATGATGCTGCTGAAAGAGCAGTCAAATTAGTGAAAGATTTTCACGGACTTATTACTGCAGATGAAGAGCAAAAACAGTTTTTGTTGCGCTGTGTTGAGGAACACAGAAACTTGTTTCCAGACTGCAGAAAAAATACTTTAAAAAGAAGTTATCCCATATAATTTGGAAAATTAAAATATTCTTAATGTATATTTTCATTGTTTTCATTTACTGTATTATGCCAAACTTCTTGCCTTAGTCGCCACGGGTTGCAATCATGATAGAACAATAAAATTTCATATTTAGATATAACTTTCTATATATAAAAAATTTAGAGGGTATGCGTTTCGAAATTCGAAAAAAAATTTTTTTTTAATTATAAGGGACACCTTAATATACATACATATACACACATGCACATATACACATATATGTATTTTCATTGAAAATGGAAAACATAATTTCAATTAAAAAGGAAAAATACTGAAACGGAAATAACTGATGTTGCACAACATTTTCCACAAATTTAAACAGAGTACTAGGCTATAACATACTACATATAAATATAAACAAAAACACATATACATATATTCTTATAAACATATTTTTTAACAACAATCAGGAAGTTAAGCCTAGTACATCAGTTGTTTTAATTTCAGTTTTTGCCTTTTTAATTGAAATTATTTTTTCCATTTTCAATGAGAAAATTTTTAGTGTCAAAAAATTATCGTACGAAATAAATAACATTCATATTATTTCACATGTTTTTCATAATTAAACCAGAGTACTAGTTTAGCAACATTTTTCCATAAATATTTCGATTGAATATTTTTTGTATGGGTTCTGTCAGAATTTCACATGAAATTTTAAACAGAGTACTAGGCTTTAAATAAAATAATTAATTTCCTGAAGAAGTCACACAAAGAAGTGACGAAATATTGAAATTAATTAAAAATTAAATTAAAATAAGGAGCCCTTAAGCTTAAAAATATCAGAAAACAATTATATTTATTATTGTTTTATTTTGCCTATAGGAAAAGAAATAAAAACAAAAATATAAAGAAGAACAAAAACTCCAAACAACAGAAAAAATAAATGAATAGAATTTTAAATAATAAATACGCGAGCACCAAATCGAAAATTAAAGCAATAAATACCATCAACTTAAAAAATAATCCAGATCATTACAATAATAAAATACACAATCAATAACCCAAACAAGAAAAAAACAACAAACATTAACCAGTGCATTCCTTACCACCAGTGACGACACCCCAGTGTTGGCAGTATGAGCCACTATGGAAAAATGGAAGTGGACCAGACCAGGGGTTTTATGACTTGCGTTTCTCCAATGTTATGCACCTCCCATCCCTCTTTCCATAAATAAAATAAAAACACTTTTTTATTGGTGCGGTGTACTGATAACGGCTGGATCATTCACTAATGAAGTCATAACCCCAGTTGTTATTATTGCATCGTATTCGCTAATCTAGATTTTGGATTTCGCTTTTTTTCTCTCATCTTGTGATGGCGGGTAAGTTTAGAATCGACTTCTGCAACATAGGTGGGTTAAGAGCGAATTTCTTTTCTGTATATGCTCACTTTTGTCTTCATCGACCGGATGTTTTCGCCATAAGTGAAACCCAGGTACATGATGATGATGATTTTCATTTGCCCGGGTATCACGTCCTGTCGCTTTTTATTCTTCATAGGGGCCTTGCAATATATGTACGTAATGAAGTTGTGTACCAATGCCAGCAACCATTGGGCATGTCTGACGCAGAATTTAGCTGTCTTTGGATTAAATTTAAAATCGGTACAAACTTTTTACATTTCGGGTTTCTTTATAGAAGTCCAAACGCGGAAAGAGATGCTACCATACATAGCTTCGATACTTTTTCCGACTCCATATCGAAGATTCTTGATAGTTGTCCGAGCAGTGAAATTGTTGTTGCTGATGATTTCAATGTTCACAACACATCTTGGCTTCGCCATTCGAGCCACACAACCTAATAATGCCAATTTGCTGAGTTGTTCGCCACGCACAATCACCTTGTGCAATTAATTAATGAGCCAAGACATATTCCGTGTGTTGAAGGGCATCAACATAATACGCTTGACCTTTTTCTAACTTCACATCAAGAAAAGTATGAAGTTACCGTCAATGCAATTCTCGGTAGCTCGGATCACTGCACCATTTCCGCAACCTTTCCGTTCTCCATACTTCGCAACGTTTCGCGTGCAGCCACAAAGCGTAGCAAATATGTTTACGAAAAGGGTCGTTGGACCGAGCTCACCGAATTCTTTCGGAATTTTAATTGGAAACTATGTTTTCTTGACGGTGATGTTAATTCCATGGCGAAAATAAAATTCTGCTGGGGATGACAGCTTTTATTCCCTGTAAGCAAATTTAAGTTAAACCTAGGGCGAAGTCTTGGTTTAACCTGGCATGTAAAGATCCAGTGCGATCCAGAGAGGAAGCGTTCAGCACTTGGCGTAATAACAAAAATGCCTATACTGAATTGCTACGCAAGAAGGCAAGATATTCGTGTGCCAAAGTGTTAAGACGCAAAAAGGCTTTATACGAGCAGCGTATTTGCACTAGAATTCTCACTGCCCCCAGGGGTAGTAAGAGTTTTTGGTCATTCGTCAAAAGTGTTAAGGAAAGTGCTAGTTTTTCAATTCCGATCTTTTGAGGAATGACCAAATATTTACTGACCCGATAAAGCTAATATATTGGCTGAAATATTTGCAAGTAACTCTCACTTGCCTGATAGCTCTCAACCAGAACCCGGGGCCGATAGAGTTTCCGTAACTATGCCTAAGATATATTTTCGAGCGCATGCAGTTAAAAGGGTTCTTGCGGTACTCAGCACAATGAAGTCTCCTGGGCCGGATGGAATCCCTGCACTGGTCCTGAAGCGGTGCTCTTCGACGTTAGCACGTCCATTAGCCAAACTTTTCAGTACATTATACCACTCCGGTAAATTTCCAATGTGCTGGAAGGTTGCTAATGTAACGCCAATGCCCAAAAAGGGAGTGGCTAATAACCCTGATATTTACCGCCCGATTGCAATATTTTCTGCTATATGTGGTGAAGGTGATGGAAACTATGCTTAACTTCCATCTTGTGAAATATCTGGAGTCCAACAGTTTACTAAATGACTGCCAGTATGGTTTCCGCAGAGGCCGATCTACAGGTGACCTACTGGCCCTTCTTTTGGAAAACTGGTGTAGCTCCATACATCGTTTTGGCGAAAGTAAAGTGGTGGCCCTAGATATTTCTAAGGCATTCGATAGAGTGTGGCATGGAGCACTCCTGTCTAAACTTATTGCATTTGGTGTCGGAGATACCTTCTCTCGGCTTATATCGAGCTTCCTCAGGGATCGCTCTATACAAGTTGTTATAGATGGTATCTCATCCGATGAGTTCAGAGTCAACTCTGGGGTACTGCAGGGCTCCGTTCTTTGTCCTACTCTATTTCTAATTTTTCTTAACGATCCTGTCCTATTCACTCTTTCGCAGATGATAGCAGCCTTTCGCATTGTTATTCATTTAACTGCTGGCCGTACACGAGACGAGTAGGCAGTTCTGAATAATGACCTCGCGAAGATATCCGAATGGGGTCAGGAAAACTGGGTCGATTTTAATGCTCGTAAGACCCAGTGTTGTATGCTTACGGATCGACGTACGTATGACTGTACTGCTTCATATGTTTTTATGGGTGATATAAGTATTATGGAGTCAGGGGCTCTTGATGTTCTGGGCATGAAAGTGCAGTGTGATGTCAGATGAACGGAACATGTCTTCCAGGTCGCAAAAGAAGCATTCAAGTGTCTTGGCTTTTTAAGACGGCGCAAGAGATACTTCACCCCTTCTGATCCTCTTAATATTTACACCACTTACATTCGATCAAAATTGGAATACAACTCTCATGTTTGTGCTGGTGCTTCAAAGTCTATTTTGAAGTTATTCGACCGCATACAGGAGACGGCGATGAAACTCATAGCAGACAGTAGGGTGGCCAACTCTATTGACTACCTGCAGATGTCTTTTCCCCGCCACTTACAATTTGAGGAGGTTCAAATCGAATATCCACAGACACTACTCCCTTTATCCTCCTTCCCAAAATCTATTTTCCTAGTTCCAGCGTAATGCATCGCATACGAAGGGGTCATCCCCTGAGTGCTGGTCCTACTCCTAAAAAAAAAAAATTATAAACAAAAACACTTAATTTTATTGATTACCTAAGCATGTTGAAGCAACATATGTATGCCACATATTTCAGTGGGTAGTATTAAAACATCTTTGTAAATATAAATAAAATTAAAACACCGTTCGGGGAAAAAATCTTCTCTTCCTTGTAAACCTTAGATCTATTTATCTTATTCAAAAATTATGTAAAATTAAATGTGGAGATTAAGATTTGTGCTTTTTCTGTATACTTTTTTGTGTCACATTGTCAACAGGTTGTAGATCTATGCTTTAAACACCAAGTATTTCATACATTTTACGTAATAGTATATGCTCTACGCTTTAATTTTTGTTAACAGAATCTTAGATTTTGGAGTCGCCCTTATCGTAGTCAATATCATGACGAATCGCCGCCAAGCTCACTTCCATCTGCCGATATCTCAGTCAGCTATTTTAGTGGCTGTGTTTCAAAAGTAGTCATCTATAAAACCAACGTATGAGTCGCAAAGCAGCTCTGAGTCAGTCAACGTCAAGCCTCGTTGGCAATTATATTTTAAGTGCAGCCAGACCACTAATTGTTTACACTCTTTCGAGAGTTTTGCTTCTCACTCGCACAAGTTAATTTCAACAACTCAAATAACTGTATAGGTTTACGGTTGTTCTGATGATTTTCCATGGTTAACTACTTTGCTACTTCCTATGTGAAGGCATAGGTCGTGTACAGTCAGTCTCAGTAACGGAAAAGAGAATACGTTTAATACATACGGCATACGGTCTGAAGAACCCAGTTGGCATCTGTGCATTAATACTTTCCATATTTATTTGTACTAACGTACATTTTAATATTTAGTAAAAATATATAAAAATAAGCGAAAAATACATCAACGAATATGTAAAAATGGCCTTTATTGGTAAACTTCTTCTTATAGGCGGCACACTTACGTATATTCCAGCAACACAACGGACTAGAACAAAACACGTTAGTGCACAAGCTCGTACAGCACTCCACCGAGTTGGCACGGGCGCATGCTTTGCTACGACTAAATGATAAGGAAATATATTGAAAATTAATCAACTTTTTACTTCGCCGGCTAATTTTTCCTACAGTGCCGACGAAGGTGGGTGCTGTTACTCTGCTTTTAATACATGATAGTGTCAGTTGCTGCCAATTATGTTCAGTGACCAGTGACTATGCCTTCATCATTGAAACAAAGCTACCCCAGTTTGCAGCATTGGCGCAAATGAACTTAATAAATCTTTTATTAACATTCCAGCTCTAATGACCAAATCCAAGATATCACGTTATAAAACACACTTATTTAACACCGTTATCACTACCAGCCACTTTCCTAACTGTTTGAAACATGCTAAGGTCATTCCCGTGCCCAAATCATCAAATGAATATCGCCCCATATCTATACTTCCATTTTTATCTAAAGTATTGGAACGACTGTTACACAATCAAATTAGTACTTATTTAAATGACCATCAGCTACTCTTTAGTAAACAATCTGGATTTAGAACAGGTCATAGCTGTGTTTCTTCACTGTTAAGTGTATCTGAAGATATAAGATCCAATATCGATAATGGTGGTGTCACACTGGTTAACGATGATATACTTTGTAAAAAGATATACAACAATTTTTATTTTTCCTCGAGTGCAACATCGCTAATAAAAACCTATGTATCTCGCCTATAGATATCAGTCTGTCTCTGCTGGCGAAACTGTATCTACTCGCCTGCCCGTGTCTAAAGGAGTACCGCAGTGGTCTATTCTTGGACCACTTCTGTTTACTTTGTACATATATGGTTTACCTAATTGTCTCTTGCATAGTGACATACCCATATAAATTCTGTCCCTGGAACAATTTTTTCTATGCTTAGAAGGCTATATCCTCTACAACACATTACACCTCTTAATATACATGTGCTTCTTGCGGAAATGTACTTAATGCCTAAGTTGTTATATGGCTGCGAAATTTTTGCTTATTACAATTCAACGAGCAAAACTAGATTAACTGTAGCCTATAACGCGATACTCAGATATGTCTACAGCATAAAAAGATATGAACTTCTCAGTATTCCAAATCATTGTATGGCGTTGAATTAATGGATTTACTTAAAATCAAAGCTTTAATTTTACTGCACAAAGTTATCTACAACCATCCTATTTATTTAATCGCATTCAATTTGCGAGGTCAAACAGAGGAAAACAAATCATTCAGTTGAGATATCGAACTTTTATATCCGAGTGGCAGTTCTTCACAAATACAATACTGCTGTGGAACTCATTACCAAACCCACTACAAATCAATGGCAAAGCTTTGCAATTTAAAAAATGTTATTTTCAAAATTCTAAGTCAAATTACTACTTATATACATGCATATATTTTAATTAATTTTGTATTTCATATATTTTTTTCCTGTTTTTACTTTACTATTATTTTGATATTGTTTTTCCCTTTACTTTATTTTATTGTATAATTTCTATTTTGATGTTCATAACTTTTTTTAACATTATATAATCACATACTATAATTTAAAAGATTAATTTCTTGTTATATGTGATATCCAATAAAATAAATAAATAAATGATATATTTTTATGTTAAAGAAGGTCCAACGCGTTAAACTTGGATCCGTAAAATAAAAAGTAATAATTTTTGGACCCCGACCCCTTTAGTGGGCGTTATTATATGCAACAATAGTGTAAAAATTTAACAAATTGTTTTATATAAGCCTATATTCCTAACAAAAAAACATTTTTAAGGTTAAATGACGAAGCCGAGAAGTAACCTGGTACTCCTCTGCCCTACCCCTTTGTCCCTAAATGACCCTATCAAAGAAAAAAAAGAATATATTTTTAAATTTTGTATTTAATTTATTTTTAGAGTTTTATGACAAAGGTGAAATGAGAAACTGGAACCCATAAAGTATATACATCCATCACGTGGGTAGCAATCTTGGCGCGATGTAGTGGCTCAGTGCAGGCAGTGGCAAGTGTCTCTGATTCAGACAGAACCTGGAGTAGGATGACCTTCTCAAGGTTTTGCCTGTTTTTGGTGGCAATGGATTTAAAGACTTGCATGGCAAATAGTTATCCACCCTAATCCGAGGTGTTATGCGACCCGTGCCTGTCGGTTGGTTGGCAGTCAGAGAAAACCGACTGTATTCTTACGGAGCCTTGCTGATACCTGGGCGCCTGAACAAGTAATTTAATCCCTTACCTAGTCACTGGGGGCTATGACGTGTTGGACATTTTCTCCCCTACACTCGTGGGAACAATTAGCGAACATTTAAAGGATAAAATAAAATCGGACGGGGTTACAAGGGAGGACGGGCAACAGGCCGTCTGAATACTTCCGTCGTAGGGGCAAAGCCAGTGACGGTGACGAACGTGGCCAGAGAAAAGCGATCTCGGCATCAGCCGGGCCCTCAACTAAGCCTGGACCGAACACACGATCACCGGCTCGGAAAAATTGGATGATGGTCCTTCTATATCTAAAGGGGTGTCATCCAAGTCAAGGAGAAGTGATGACCTACGCGGTAAAGCGAAAACCGCCAGCAAGGAGTCCTCAAGGCAAGTCTCGAACTCCTCTAAACGAGTGAGCACGGCTGGCAAAGGGGATCCTGCAGGTGGTTCTAGTGGCAAACGGCAAAGGTCAGGTGAAACGTAGATGCCTGAGGGCAAGCGGTTGAAACCATCAACCAGCTTGACATCATCACCTGAGTTACAAGTAGCCATTATTGATCAGCCTGGGGGCAAGATGACAAATGATCAATGGGTTCTTCTGGAGGAACGGATCCTGCGCAGACTAGTGGACGAACTCGCCACTAGTGACGATGACTCATTCACTGCGTTTGAGGCAAAGTGGTCTAAGGGCGTCAAGATAATTGGATGCGGTAATGAAGGCTGTCAGCTAGCTTTGGCCAGAAGCCAAAATTGAAATCGTCCCCTTGGACCAAGTTCCTTTTCAGGTGACGATGCGAGTGTGGATTCCTCCTCCTATTCTGGAGGATGAGTCCACACTTACACTTATAAAGTGCCAGAATAAGGACCTTGGTACTGAGAACAGGACAATCGAACGTGGACGTGTCAGGGACAAGGGGGATAGCAAAGATCTCTGGATCAAAATTGATTCAGAGTCCCTCCATCTCCTGCGTCCCAAAAAGGGCGTGATCAAATATGGGCTAAATCAGCTTAGACTGATTTTGCCCACAAAGAAACACCCGCAAAATGGCGATTCCGAGTGGCAAATTAATTTGCATCACTCCGAGGCAGCATCGGACGAGCTGTTACGTTTTATGGAGAGAGAGTGCATATCCGTGGCCTTAATCCAGGACCCTTGGCTAATAAGAGTTCGCTAATGAGGTCGCTAATAAGGTTCGAGGGCTTCGGTCACGCTTGTTTACTCTTCTCTCTCCTAACACGGAAGGTAAGAATAGAAGCTGTATTCTGATTAGGAAAAATATTAATATCAACATGCTTCTGTTATCTCATTATAGCTCTGGTGATCTAACGGTAGCTGCGCTTGAACTCAAGGATCTCCCGATGGTAATCCTGGCGTCGGCGTACCTACCGTATGAAGTGGATGAGCCTCCTCCGAGTGCGGTGCGCACACTCATTCACTGGTGCGGGACACGAGGACATGACTTTGTACTGGGCTGTGATGTAAACGCGCATCACACACCCTGGGGGAGTACGGATATTAATGAACGAGGTGAGGATTTATTACAATTTATCTTGTCAACAAATCGTAGGATTTGTAATAAGGGCAATAGGTCAACGTTTTTCAATAGAATCAGGGAACAGGTCATTGATTTAATTTTGGTCAGTCTGTCGTGTTTTCTGTTGAAAGCACTGGAGCGACTGGTTGATTTGTATGTGAGGGAACTTCTTTCGCCGGAGAATTTCTGTGGTGCATAGCATGCCTACCAGAGTGGTAGGTCGGGGGAGACGGCGCTACATGATGTTGTCGGCACTAGAAGATTCCCTTGACAAAAAAGAGTTTGTTATGGCATCCTTTCTAGACATTGAAAGCGCTTTTAATAATCTGAACATATCCAGTTAATAACGGACTGGGCAGGGAGCATGCTTAGGGGCAGATCCATAATATCTTATGGAACCTTGTCCTGAATAGCATTATTTTCAAGTTGAACGCAGGTGGCACCAAGGTAGTTGCGTATGCTGATGACGTTGTGGTCGTCATAAGGGGTAGGAAGGTGACAAGCAGGTGGTCAAGTATTACCACCTGTAGGGTCTCCAAAACTCTAGACAACTTCTGATTTTTTGGAAAAACCCGTTGGAACTCCTGGTAGGTCTATTGACGGGGCACTGTGCAATTGGGCACGTGCACATGTCAGCGCGTTTGGGCTTTCCCAATGATGGCCGCTGCAGGAGCTGTTTCGATGAAGAAGAAGAGGAGTCAGTACAGCATTTCCTTTGTGACTGTCCGGCCTTGCAGGAGCGTGTGCTTAGACATCTCTTAGGCTCTCGTTTCCTGCGAGATCTGGACTGCCTCAGGGATGCACCGCTGGCTGCCCCGGCGGGCTTTGTGAGAAGTTCTGGATGGTTCTCGTCTTGAAAGGAGTGTGCAGGGTATAGTCCTCTGGGCATCACAATGGGCCTTTTTATGGCCTCCGAGTGTTTTTCTCGCTTACTGCGGGCGGCCTATTTAACCTAACCTAAGTATATATATTCTTGATCAGTGATGAAGTCTGAGACGATTCACAGAGGGATTTGTTCATACAATGTTTGGTAAAAAATATAAGGAGTTCTCGTAGAATGTTGAAATTTTGCTCTGAGCCTTTGGTTAGCTCAATTAAGAAAAATATAAAGTTTCATTAAAATTGGCCACGCCCACTACCCACCACCCATAGATCCACCCATATAACCCATATTATATTTTTTTCCACAACTTTTTGTTTCTTTACCAAACCTAATAATTTTTTGTAATTTTTTAACATTAAAAATTTCATGAATTTTATAAAATATTATTAATTATTTAAACTTTTTTTTAAATCGATAATATGGAGTCTTACCTTTCATTTTATTATAGCGGGAGCACCTAGCACGACCGAGCAACCCTTTTTTTCTTCCAAGGAAGTTTGCAATCACTGCACATTATGGAACAAATTTAATTCTATCATATCTTTTAAACCATATGAGCGAACTTTATAAATTTTTTTTTTAATATGCGGAAAAGGCTATATTTGAAAATAATCACTAATTAAATCAGACCAATAAAATTATCTTACGTAGAAGCACCATAGAAGTGCGTAAACAGTTTTCAGTATTTTGGATCAAAATTTACATGTGACAAATAAACGATTTTTTTGTGATACAATTTATGGATTCTTCATACTGAATCAATTTTCTACAATACTGCATCATTACATTTTTAAATTTTATGTGTCGAAAAAATTGACTTATTGCACAAAATATCCCACTGTGCGATCCAGCAATGCCCATACATTCCTCTGTGGAAAACAGGGACACCCCGCCCCCTTAGTGGAGTTGACATACAATTTTATATGCAAAAATAGTGCAAATATTGAACAATTTTTATTCCTTAAGCCTATAAGAAGCTGAGATGTTTTGTGATCTTGCGGAGGTGAAACGTCTCTCCCACGGCCCTTCCCAAAATTACTCTCTCAAAATAGAGATTTAAAATTGGGTTCTGAGATGTCTTGAAGGAACTCTACCCCCCCCCCTACTTTACTTACTAACAGCAGTAGTCACAAAAAATAAAGTAGACTTGATCAACACTTTAAAATAAATTTTCTATGAAATTTTTACTTTAAAGCACACTTGAAGTACACATTAGTTTTTGTGAATACAGCAGTAAATATTTAGAGGGTATTTGAGATTCGACCCGGCCGAATATAACGTTTTTATTTGTTAGATTTTGCGTTTTTGGAAGACATTACTGAATTTTTTTAATTAACTTAACATCCATTTGCAAGGAAAAACACAAACGGTTTTTGACATGTTCTCTGCTGTAAAGCAATTTATAAAAAAATTTAAATTTTAATGCATAGGCTTAAAGATAATAATTTGATACGTTTAAAAATCACATTTGAAATTCATATCGAAGATCCAAATATCAATAGCAAACTAAATGAGTATGGAAATGTGCTTCAATCTTTACTAATTAATTGCAACAATCATTTTCATGACTTTAAAAATTTTGATTTGGTTGAAATGCATAACAATCCTTTGTTGTGTAATATAGAGCACCAAAGTCGCGATGTTAAAGCAGAATTAATTAAAATGAGGGAAGATCTAGCTTTACCATTAACTAGTGGGATAGAGTTCTGGAGAAGTATTTCTGCAGATATATACCCACAGGCAAAACATGAAATTCTAAAATTATATTCAATGTTTGAATTCTATATTTTTGTGAGTCAACATTTTCCATATTAAAACATTCAAACTAAAAGTCGAAATCGATTAACAGATAAACATTTAGAAAATTTAATACGCATAAAATGTTGCCCATATGAAATAAGTATTGAAGATATAATGCAATACCAAGAGTGATTTCCAATTTTTTTTCAATTGCTATTCTTATTTGGATCTTCGCTTCGAGTTTTGTATTAAAATTAAAATGTTTCTAGTACATTCTTTAATTGTAAAATATAACCCAAAAATTGATTTGTTTTTTCTTTGCAACTGGATGTTAAGTTGATCAACAAATTCATAGCCAAATCACCATATTCGGCATGTACGAGATCAATCAAATCGTTGAACTTTCTAGATTTAAAGCGTTATGACCACCTCGTGTTTTGTTAAGAATTTGAATTTTCATTGTGTTCATTACGTACAAACTTTTTGCAAATAATGCCTGTTGGTGAATAATGCAATGAAAAACATATACATATGTGTATTTGCATTACTCTTTGCCAAATGTCTTACAAAAACTTCGTTTTTATATACCGTCAGTGCATACATAGCCACAAAATACATAATTTTGCCCCAATGTGCATTTTAATGCCATGCCGATACTAATTTTCTAATTTATTGCAAATACGCATAATAAAATTAAGTTTGCTTTTGGAGGTTTTAAAGTTTTAATTGGGGAGAAGTGACGAAAGTTGATTGGCAAGACCGATTCGTGGTGAGAGCGGAGAGAGTATATAAGTAATACAATCGTAAAATGTAATAGTATAGGTTGCCTTTCCCTGTTTTAAGTCTAAACGTGTTAACATCGCTATTAAAGGAACAATCAAAAATGCAAGCAAGCAACTCAGACATCACTGGGGAGCAGGCATCGGATGTAATAACAAACAATTTGATAGGAAGTTTTCCGTATACCAATTCAAAAGGTGTATAATTAGTATCTGTGTTGGGAGTTGTGTTAAAAGCGAAAACAAAGTATGGTATCCATTCATGCCAATTGTTGTATTCTACGAAATTTACAAAATATTCATTCAGAACACGATGATTGCGTTCTATTGTTCCCAAAGTTTCATGATGGTAAGGCGTCGAGAAATTCTGTTTTATTTTTAATAACATACAAATCTCTCTCATTAAAGGCCGACACTCATAGAATCCGTCATACGTTATACGTCGCCTTTTTCAACTGACAGCTGAGTTGAAATACATGCTTTCTTATGTGAGTTGTCACATTCAGTACTTCTGCGTCAAAGCAAAGTACGAAAGTTGGCCAACTTTTAACTTTTGACGAACGTTGAATACTTTGACAGAAATCGATGAGCTTTTCAAATTGTTTTAATCAATTTTTTATATTTTGTGTTCAGGAAAAATTAAATAATATACAAAAAAATTTTATAAAATATTTAAATTTAACATAAATAAATAAAATGGGGAACATACAATTGATTTAATATCCGTCAACAAAGTACTCATTGTGCCATCCTTTTCCGTCAGTACGTTAATGTCAGTTGAAAAAGGCGACGTATAACGTATGACGGATTCTATGTGTCTCGGCCTTAACTCATTAGTAAATTCAGTACCTCTGTCTGTTTTCAGAACGTTAAACAACCCGTATTTCAGAATAACTTCTTCTACTAGTGTTTTTGCTACTGTCAAGATGCCAAATCTTTTGACACCACTGGACAAGCTATAATATACTTCGTCAGTTCGCACTGCATTGCGAGTATATATCTAAAGTTTTCTGACGGTCTTAGTGGTCCAACTGTGGTCATTACTACAATTTCGAAACTACTTGTTGGTGTATCTGTCACTGAAAAGGGTTCTTTCGTATGTCTCACTTGTTTATAATTTTTAACCATTTTGTTGATATCTGTTGGAACTACTGTATTGTTTAATACTTTAACTTCAATGAAAATTCTTAATCAAGTTAACTTTGTTATATGAGTTTGATGTAATTATTATATTGAAAATATAGTTTTAGTTTGTAAAAATATAAAAAGAATATTAGAACATAATTCTACAAAGGTTATGGTCCCAGGACGTTGAGTTCTGAAAAGTAATAAAGAAAAACATAGAAAAGATGGCAAATTCAAATTTTCAAATTGAAAAACTAAATCCAGAAAATTATGCAACATGGTGCATTCAGATGCGAAGTCTCCTGATTACTCAAGATTTGTGGGATGTTCTAGAAACAAATTTAAGCATGACGGCAACTCAAGAAGAAAAAATTCATGGCAAATAAAAGATAACAAAGCTCTTGCAACAATAACGTTAGCGGTGAGAATTACAGAGTTAATCCATATTAAGGATTCTAAAACTGCAAAGGACGCTTGGAGTAAGTTGAAAAATATTTATCAAGCAAAAAATCCTTCAAGGAAAGTGAACTTATTTAAACAATTAGTAAGATTTAAGTTTACATCTTACAAAAGTTTGGACCACAAATAAATAAATTCTGTTGATTAATCTAAGATTTGAAAAACGTTGATGTTAATTTCCCTGACGAGTTATTGTCAATATTTTTATTATGTAGCTTATCACAAGATTTAGAAAATTTTGTAGTTGCAATAGAAAGCAGAGATACAATACCTAAATTAGATCAACTTAAAAATAAAATTTTGGAGGAAGAGCAGAGAAGGAATGAAAACGCTGGTAAGGAACAAATATTTGTAATTAATGACAAGAATAGAAATTCTAAAAATAATAATCCAACACATATATATGATCAAAATGAGAGAAAATAGTTAAAATGTTTTGAATGCGGAAAAATAGGTCATATAAAATCAAAATGTTTCTTTAAAAATAAAGCCAATGAATAATGAAACTCAAGATGAATGAATTCTAGATAGTGGAGCATCGTCACATGTATGTGGTAATAGTAATGCATTTTCATTTATAAAAGAATATAACAGCAATGTAATTCTGGCTTCTAGTGATAAATTCAAAGTAAATGGAATTGGAGACGTCAAGGTAAATTTTTTTAACAAATTCTATACCTTAAAAGATGTTTTGTGCGTAAAAAATATAAAGACAAATTGTTTATCAATGAGTAAAATGACAGAAAAAGGATATTCAGTAAATTTTTGTAAAAATGAAGTAGATGTTATTAAAAATGGAGAATTTCAATTTAAAACGTTTGCAGTAAATGGTATATACACAATAAAATCAAACAAAGTTAATCATTTAATGTTAACTGAAGAAGATTTTAAATATAATTTATGGCATAGGCGATTTGGTCATCTAAATATTAACGATCTTAAAAAATTACAAAGAAATAATTTGGTACGTGGTTTAAAAGGAAGTACACGTAATGAATATAAATGTGTAACATGTGCGTTATGTAAAATGTCTGTCAAACCTTTCAAACAAATTGGAACAACACACTCAAATAATCTATTGGAATTGATACATACAGATATCTGTGGACCAATGAGGGTTAAATCCCAAGGCGGGGCGTCTTATTTTATAACGTTTATAGATGATTATTCCCGTTATGTTACAGTTTACATGCTGAAAAGTAAATCCGAAGCTTTTGATGTGTTTAAGCAATACTTTGCAATGGCTGAAAAACAAACTGGTTGCAAAGTAAAACGTATAAGAAGTGATAATGGTAAGGAATATATAAATCGAAATTTTAATGATTTTTTGGAGAAAAATGGTATTTTGCATGAAATTACCGTATGCTATACACCGCAACAGAACGGTATAGCAGAAAGAGCAAATAGAGCGTTGGTTGAAATGATTCGTTGTATGCTTGAAGATTCGAAATTACCGAAATCATTATGGGCTGAAGCTATTAATACTGGTGTTCATGTTAAAAATCGATCGCCAACTAAAGTGTTAGAAAATATTACCCCTTATGAAAGATGGACTGGACGAAAACCATGTGTGTCTTATTTTAAAATATTTGGAAGCAAAGCTGTTGTTTTGAACAAGAAACCTAATCGTTCTAATTTAGATACGAAAGGTAACATATAGTCATTTGTTGGCTATCAATGTAATACAAACGGTTATCGTTTATACGATGATAAAACTAAAATGTTAGTTATTGCCAGAGATGTAAACTTTTTTAAAAACAAGTTTGTAAATGAGAAAAATGATGAAAACAATGCTAATTATGATGACATTTTAGAATTTTTAATATTTAATAACAATAAAAATTTATCTCATGGGTTGAATCAAGAAAATGGTGAAAATATTGAAAGAAGTACAGATCTAGATGTCAAAAGTAATACACAGACGAATGAAGAAGATTGCATTAGTGATGAGGAATCAGAATTTTATGGTTTTGAAAATTCATTTGATAATGAATCTGAAAATCAAACTGAAGGTAAACGTAAGAGAGGTAGACCATCACTACTAAGAACTGGAAATCCGGGAAGACCACGAAAAATATTTAAAAAAGATAATCAATTAAATGTTATAAATGATTTTGATGGTGATCCTAAAAATGTGAAAGAAGCAATGAACAGTCGTGAATCGAAAAAATGGAAAGAGGCTATGATAACAGAGTATAATTCATTAATTAATAATGGAATATGGGAACTTGTTGAGAAACCAATATGAAAAAATGTTATTGGATCAAAATGGATTTTTACTAGAAAACGTTCAGCTAATGGAAATGTTGAAAAATTTAAAGCCAGGTTAGTTGCATAAGGACGGCATCCTACCATTCGACTTATTTTATCATTAGCAGTAGAATATGAATTATTAATAAATCACGTTGATGTAGTAGCTTATTTAAACAGTGATTTAGAAGATGAAGTTTACATTAAGCAACCTGAAATGTTTATTGAAGAAAGCAAGAAGTAAGTTAAAAAAATCTTTATACGGTCTTAAGCAAGCTGGAAGGCAATGGAATCATAAAATAAGTAAAATTTTGATTGAAATGGGTTTTATTCAATGCAAAACTGATAGTTGTGTTTTCATATCTCGAAATCACAATGAAATTATTATTATTGCCATATACGTAGATGATATCTTATTAGCTTGTTCTTCTACCAAAACTATGGAAAATTTATTGGAAACTCTTAAATTTCAAGTGGAAATAGTGGATCGAGATTATGCAAATTATTACCTTGGTATGGAAATGGAAAGAGAAAGTCCTACAGGAAGTATTAGAATTAATCAGAAAAATTTTATAAAAGAATTGCTGCAACAATGGAATATGCATGAGTGTAAACCAGCTAAAACACCGTTTTCTGCAGGAACGATATTAACAAAATGTAATCAAGAATATTGCAAAGATATGAAAAATATAACTGAATATCAATCCCTTATCGGCAGTTTGATGTATTTAGCTACAATTACTAGACCTGATATTGCTCACACGGTTTCTAGTTTATCTCAGTTTAATTCTCATCTGCACAAAGAACATTTAATAGCCGCAAAACATGTTTTACGTTATCTAAAGTTTAAAGAATTATCATTATGTTATTCAAAGAATGGAAGTGATATAAAATGCTACTCTGATGCAGACTGGGGTTCTAATGTTGTTGATCGCAAGTCCTACAGTGGTTTTGTTCTATTTTTCGCTGGAGGTCCAATATGCTGGGAATCGCAAAAGCAGAACATAGTGGCGTTAAGTTCAATGGAAGCAGAATATATTTGAATGTGTCAAGCTACTAAGGAAAACAGTTTCTATAGAAGTTTATTAAAGGAATTGAGATTTGAAGATATAATAAGAAATCCAACTGTTTTAAATTGTGACAACCAAGGAGCTCAATACTTGACGAAAAGCCAAATGACAATGAAAGGAAGCAAACATATTGATATTAGATATCATTATATTAAGGATATATATATTGATAATGAAATTCAATTGAAATATGTTTCAACAGAAAATAATGTAGCTGATGTATTAACTAAATGTTTGTCAAATATTAATGATTGGAAATGTTGTAATTTCTTGAATTTAAAATGAAAAAAATTTTAGTTTGTTAAAAAATGTTGATTTGCGTAATTGTATATTAAAAATAATTATTGATTACGAATTTACATTGAGGAGGTGTTTGTTGGAAATACTGTATTGTTTAATACTTTAACTTCAATGAAAATTCTTAATCAAGTTAACTTTGTTATATGAGTTTGATATAATTATTATATTGAAAATATAGTTTTAGTTTGTCATAAATGTTTCAACAATAAATAATACTTTTCTAAAAAATATAAAAAGAATATTAGAATATAATTCTACAATATCTTTCCAATAAAATAATTTATTACTGTCTTTCTTATTCCGAAATGTCCACTGTGAGGTGAATTATGAAATTCTTCTATTAATCTATATTGTTTTATGTTATCATTTACTCTTTTTGGAATTCAGTGTATAATTATATCGACGTCATTGTTTTTTAATTTATTATATTATTCCTGCAATTTCTCTACCGGTATATATTTAAATATTTCATTATTATCATATAGTACGTATTTTTTTTCTACAATTTCTTAATTTTCAATAAAAGTTTCTCCATAAATGTTTCTGAAAACATTGGATTTTCGCTTTCATTACATATCACGCGTGTAATTTTATTATTATATTCATTCTGAAGATTATTATTATTTTCATATATAAATTTTATTCTTTGAAGCTTCTTTATATCATGTATATCAATAAACATTCCCACATATGGAGGTGATCAGTCTCCTGTTGAGATATGTAAGTCTTTTTCTTGTTCTTTATTTCTTCTTTATTTTTGGCATTCTTATTAAACATGCTACGTGTTATTGCCTTAGTTTTTCTTTCTTTTTCATCAATACAGAGTGGAATCATTTCTTTCAATATTTTTGAATTTAATTCAATACGAGATAACGCGTCTGCGTAAGTGTTATTTGCTCCCTTTTTATACCCTTCACAAAAAAGTGAAAGCGTATATGTAGGTTTTTCATTCCGTGTGTAATTTATGCGATATCAATATAGGACCACATAAAGTATATGTATTCTGGATCCTTATGAATAGCGATGACGATTGAGCGATGTCCGTCCGTCTGTACGTGAAATGGTTTTCCCAAGCTCCCAGAAGAGCTAGAGACTTCGTTCTTGGACCGTTGGATTGGAAATAAGCTTAAATAGAGCGGTATTGATGATCCGAATGATCTGATGATGGTCAGAATGATCCGAAGTACGGTTCCAGAGCTGGGAAGCTTACACCTATTTCTCGACGCAAAGTTTATACCAAAAATCATTTATTTTTTTGACTGCTTGTAAATTAAACCTATAAAAAAGTAACCATATTTCGTGCTTTAGGAAGCCTCAATTGTCTGTTAAAAACTAAACAAATAAAAAAATTTTTTCCAGGGATGAGAAATAAAAAATTTTAAGTTTTTCTTTAACAAAACCTTTTTATACGTCATGAAGATTTGCATTGGCCAAAAAAAGATTTTAAATTCAAATTTTGCTTCCAGGGGTGGGACATTGAATTTTTTTTATACGTGAAAGTAATAATAGCTAACTAAAACTGTCTTATAATTTAGGAAGAACAAAATTGGTATCAAAAATTAAAAAAAAATCAAAATTTCGAATCCATGGTTGGACAAGTGCAATATTTTATGGTATATGAAAGAGACCAAAATGTTCAAAAGTTGTAAATTTGTCTTAAATAACACTACTTTATACCTCATGAAGAGTTGCATTGGTAAAAAAAAAGAAACAAATATTAATTTCACTTCCAGGATTGGGAAGTTGAAAGTTTTTTTGGTACCTGGAATATATTGTAGTACATGAACGTGACCAAAATGGTTGCAAATTTTAAATTTTTCTAAATAAAATGACTTAATACCTAATGAAGACTAGGATTGGTAAAATAAATAAAATTTCGCTTCCAGGGCTGGGGAATTAAAATTTTTTTATACATAAAATTAAGCAAAAGGGTTGAGAAATTGAAATATTTATTCTGCATAAAGGTAACCAAAAAGGCAACTGACGTTGTTTGTTGTTTGTGCTAATTAAAACTCTTTTATAATTCAGGAAGAACAAAATTGGTATTAAAATCTTAAAAAATCAAAATTTCGACCAAAGGGTTTAAAAATATAAATTTTTTTGTCAAGTAAAACTATGTTACACCTCACTAAGAATTCCATTGGTAAAAAATAAAAAATCTCTTCCAGAGTTGGAAAACCGAAATTTTTTGGTACATGAGAGTACCCACATAAATTTCCAATTTTGTTTTTTTTCAGTAAATTAAACATATTTTATACTTCGCTAAGAATTAAATTTTAAAAATTAAAAATTCGGTTCCAGGGTTGAAAAATCGAAATTTTTAGTACATAAAATTAGCCATATAAGTTCCTAATTTTGGTTTTTTGTGAATGAAATCTTTTTTATACCTCGGGAAGAGTTAAATTGGTATGAAAAACCAAACAAATTAAAAATCCAATTTCAGGGTTGGAATATCGACATTTTCTGATTCATAAAAGTAACCATATAATTTGTTATTTTTGATTTTTATGATGAATTATACCTAGGAAGAAATAAATTGGTATTAAAAACCGAAACATCTAAAAGACGATTCTGCGGTTGGACAATTAGAACTTTTTGGAGTACATAAAACGGATTTTTTCTTTTTGTTTGTAAATTAAACATATTTAATATGTGTGAAACACGTTCAGAGGATTTAGAAATAAGAAAAGCCAAACATTTTTCGGCTTCCTAGCCGAAAATTTTAAGCGAAAAGAATGACATCTGTGAAGGTTATGTAAGATTCGGAACAGCCGAATATAGCTGTTTTACTTGTTACACATCATGTCAAAGTCATAGTCTGTTAATTCAAGTCGAATTCTGTTCAGCTTTGAGGATGGATTTTTATGCGAAAATAGTGCAATGAGGGGTCTATGGTCTGTTACGACAGTGAATTTTCTTCCAGATAAGGTCTAAAAAACTGTGTGCCCCAATGAATACCTAATAATTCCTTCTCAATAACTGACTTATTCCTTTCGTGTTTATTGAGAGATCTGCTTGCATATGATATAGGCAAGTCATTATCAATTTCGCCTTGTGAGAGTATTGCTCCCAAAGCTTCGTTAGAAGCATCCGTTATTAGTACAAACGGTTTCTCAAAATCAGGATTTTGTCTCTTAATGTGTCAAATACTATTTGACAATCTTCCGTCCAGCTAAATTTGACTTTTTTCAATACATTATTTAAGCAATTTGCTATTTTAGCAAAATCCGGTACAAATCGTCTATAGTAATTACAAAAGGCTATAAATCTTCTGACGTCATCTGATTTTTTTTGGAATAGGATATTCTTCAATTATTTTATATTTTTTAGTCTTTCAAATACTTTTATAAAATTCTCATTATGGTGTTTGAGGTTGCATCCAAAACTAATTATATCATCCACATATAGAAATGCTTCTGACTGTAAACCAGATAATGCTATTGTAAGCATCCTCTGAAAACTGTTTGATGATATTTTCAGTCCAAAAGGTAGTCTGTTATATTGATAGTGACCGCTACTAGTCGAAAATGCTGTATGTGGTCTTGATGTTTCATTCAGTTCTATCTAATGAAAATAACTTGTCATATCAAGAGTTGTAAAATATTTAGCTCGTCACAGTTTGTCTAAAACATCTTCTAATCTTGTTAGTGTAAATTTATCGTTTACGATCCTATCATTTAAACGTCTGTAGTCTACAACTAATCGAAATAGTATCTATATGTCGTCTTGCCCTTTTTTTGGTACTAATAAAAAATGTGAATTATATGGGCTAATTGATGGTTCTATTATATTTTCTTGTAATAGATTCTGTACTTGTCTGTCTATTTATTTTAATTGAGTTTGTGGTAGACGATAATTTTTTGTATATATAGGGGTATTATCTTTCAGTTCTATATTTTGTTAGTAGACGTTATTTGTTGTCAATTTTTCTCCTTCAAGATGAAATATGTCTAGGTATTGTTTTAATATGTTGTAAAGGGCTTTCTGTTTTTCATCATCAAAACTTTCGAATTTAATTGTCCTCAATAATCTCTGGAATCTTTCTTCTGAATAGTTGTTGTCATCTAGGTCAGTGGTTTTATAAATGTGATAGTGTTGCAATGGTATCGTAGATAGTTTGAGTATTGATAGTCGAATGGGTGTTTCTAATGTATTGAGTATTTTGATATGACGATTGACATTTTTCGGTATTATGATATTTGCTACAAAAACTCCTTTTTCTATTTCCTTCTTACATACTACACTATCTTCATTTATATCAATATCGATATGTACTATTTTTTCGCTTCTTTGTGGTATTATCATCTTGCTTAATTGTTTAGGGATGGTTATATTTTCATCATTTATACAAATTCTAACCCCGGTATTCATAAAATTTAAAGTGAGTTTGAAATGTATTTTAATCAAAATTTTTTCATAAAAAATTTTCTTAAAACAGATTTCAAATACGTTTTATTTTTGTATGAATATGGGAGTAAGCGTGTATGTATCGTAATCGATTATACAATTGTACTTGTAAAAGAAATCCATTCCTATAATGTCATCTGTTTTAATTGGAAAATCACTGTTCACTAAGTAAAATTCATGCTCCAATTTTTGCTCTCCAATTTCTATGTGATCTTTCGTTATGCCTTTTATTTTAAGAACATCTTGGTCAAATGTATTATATCAATGTATTACGTTTTCTTTACGAAGAGATATATCGGAACCTGTATCACAAAATACGCACAGAACACCCAAAAGTGACAGTTCAATTTGGCCCGTATCAGATTTTCCCTGTTCGAAGTCAAGGCGAGTACAATAGATATAACATTGTGATGTTTTACGTATGTTAGAAGAAATGGCTATACATATCCATCTTTGAACACACGTTTTACAATTTTAAGTAAACAATAGTGGTTGAAAATCAAACAAAAATTTAATTTTAGAGAAAAAGTGTGAAATAATTAACACAAATAAGTGTTAAATGGTTTTAAGCAAATATTAAACTGGTTGTAAACAGTAAACGAAGATAGCAAAACTCCTAAATAGTGGCTGGCAGTCAGTGATCTTAAGAAATCAATATAAAAACGTGCCCAGATTCCCACTGAATCGGAAATCGAAGATATTATTAGTTTGGTTTACCTTTTTAAGAATGTTAGTGCCCGAAAAAGGAATTTATAAAGTTAAATGAAATACTTAAAACAAAGAAAATCGTTGCAATGGCCACCAATTACTCAGGTTGAATATATGAAATGTGGCTAAAATGCAGAAGCTGCAGCCACAACAAAGGACCACAGTGGTGATTAGAAATAAATCAAACATTTTGTTTCTGTGGACAAACCTAAATATTTAATAAAATATGGTATTTAGTGCATCAAAACGGGCGGTACAACTTAAGTTGATCTAAACGCAGTTATTGAACTGCATATTGGAGAACTAAAAGGGTTGAATTTGGAAAAGCAAGTGTATAAAAATGTAAGTATTTCACTGTGTTTATTACAATTTATATAAAAATGATCATCAAAATTTGTATAACTCTTTCAGAGTCACAGTACCTACAAAGAATTTGCTGATGAAAAAGAGTTCTTTGAAGTCATCTTCAGTGATGTGCCAATTGCGATGATTTCTCAACCGACATGCTTGAATGGAGAATAGCAAAGTGTTAAAAGGTGTATCAATCGTCCCAGCAAATCTATACGTGGTGGCTGATTCAGATGACTTTAATATTTAATTTCATGGTTAATTAAATTGCATTACACTTACTAAGAGTAAATATACAAATGCTTATTGTGTGGTGAAGTACATATGTATAATTCATATGCATTTGAAGTGAATGTGTAATTCTGAAATATTATTGGCAAAGCTAAGATCAGTGGTAAAGCAGCAAAGAAAGCTTGTAAAGCGCAAGGAAAGTTATTTCATCTACATTTACAAAGTTTTGAAACAAGTACATCCGGATACTGGCATCTCATCAAAGGTCATGAATAGTTTTATGAATGTATTTATGAGCGCATTGCCCCCGAAGCATCACGCTTATCTCACTACAAGCGTTCAACAGTTATCAGTCGTGAAACTCAATTTGTTGTCCGTCTACTGTTGCCTGGTGAATTGGCTAAGCATGCTGTCAGTGAAGATACTAAAGGCGTAACCATTTATACCAGTCCCAAGTAAACGCCAATGAATGTTTATTTTAACAAAAACCCGGAGAGAAAACACAAACAGCCCTTCTCAGGGCTACAAAATTAATTTCAAAAAGAGGTAGCCGATTTTGTGTCTACAAATAATAAAAGATTTTATATTGTGAAATGTTTTGTTTCAGGTTGTTTGTAAATTGAGCTCTTTTAAAATATATTGTAGCCCTTAAAAGGGCTTTTTTTATTTCGATTGTCCAAAAACAGTTTAAATTGAAGCGAAAGCAATTTACTTGGTTCATGGGGTCTTTTTCGGTGATGGTTTTTTGTAAGGGTCATCTTTTTCGGTTTCGCTGCTGTAGCACGTTTAGCTTTGGGTGCTTTTGGTTTGGTTGCTGGTATCTTCTTACTAGGTTTTGATATTAATGTGCCAGTGTTTCTGGTGGGTTTTGCTTTGCTGCTTTTCGAAGGTGAACATCAATTGTAATAGGATATTTTGAGTGGATTGCTGCCGAATCATCACGATTATTTCACTACAACAAGCGTTCAACAATTGTCAGTCGTGAAATTCAATTTGCTGTCCGTCTACTATTGCCTGGTGAATTGGCTAAGCATGCTGTCATGCGTAACCAAATATACCAATTCCAAGTAAGTATGTAAATCCAATTAATTTTTATTTATTTATATTATTCATTTCGTAATAAAAAGCCAGTATGGCCAAAAAATATATTATACAGTTTGTTTAAACCTAAGTATTAAAACAGAATTACAGTATTTACATATATTTAAATACCCATATATAAATAAAAAATCGTGTATATATAACAGCTATATATTTTATGCTACACCTCCCCAGGCATAAGAAGAAAATATTATACGGTATATAAGATTTCGGTCCAGTAAGGAATAAAGTTAAAAAAGAAAAAAAGGAATATGTAAGTACAATTCCATATTAGATAAAAACATTATTTTAAAAAACTACATAAAAACATTATTTTATTTTGTATAATAATAATAATAATAATAATAATAATAATAATAATCTTTATTTTTTATAATAAATTATAGCTTATACGTAAGTAGTAATAGCACATTTGTAAATCGTATATGGCCCAATGGAGGTCGATTTAATTGAAGTAATAAAAAAAATGTTTATTAATTTACAATGTGTAGGTTTCCACACCACCCTGGAGGTACTACACTTAGTGCGTTGCCAATTTTTTTAATGGCTGGCATCCCCAATAGGCTTAAACCATTTTTAAATAGAAAAATAAAATATAACAAAACTACTTCAACGACAATAAAACAAACAAAGCAAATTAAAGTTTACAATAAAAATAGGAATAATTCAGTCTTATAGTATATATTGCTCATAAATTAACTTAAACAATTCAATACACAATAAATAGTAATATAAATAATATTTTTGTTCCGATACCAACATTATTGTACATTAAACAAAATTTTTTCCGATTCCAACATTATTGTACATTAAATAAAATTTAAGAAATTTCGTTGTTAAATATTTATCGTGTATGTGATATGTATTGTGTAATGTGTTTAAGTGTATCATCTTCATTTACATACATTAATTCAGGTACATTGTAAAGAAGTTTTTTGTTGTTAATAGTAACATAATAATAATAATAATTGCAATAAAGAAAAAATAAAATTATTTACATGGAAAATGATAAATTATTTACATGAGAAATGGGTTATTTACATGAAAAATAATGGTATATTGGAATAATGGAACATACTATAATGAAAAGTGTTGAACTAAAGACATTGAAAACCACGTAATCAAAATGTTTTTATCGAATTTAATAAAAATAAAAAATAATAAAACAATTTCAAAATATGCATCATGTGTAAAATGGATTTGCATGATATTTGTGGAGTAATAATGGATATTATATAACAAACACTTCTCGTTTATATATGAACGAAATTGAACTATTTATTCGTAACACATAGAATTTTTTCTTTAAAATTGGGCTCCTTGATTTTATTATTGAAAAAACGTAGAATGAAGTAAATTCTAATTCTAATGAAAAGGTTGAGAACTTCTTCATGTGTTACTTTATCGCAACAAAGGTAAGGTTTTTCTTTAAAAAGTTCATCAAATATGATTTTTCGGACTCCAAGCTGATGGCAATTTTGGTTAAATAAAGGAAAGAATTGTTTTTCTAAAACTGAAAAGTAGTTTACAAATCCTTGAGGTGGTTTAACCAAATGACAGTTTTCAAACTCTTTTTGCGATGTAAAAGAATAGTCTGGCGAAACAGGCTCGTCACTATGAAATGTGGGAAGGGGTGACTTGCAAATATGGCCTCGCTGGAGTTTGAGATAAAAATAACCATAAACGTATACAAAAGCATTACGTTCCAGAACTGCCTTCTCTTCATTGCTATCTGCATTCTCAAACAGTGAAAATTATCCCACTGTGAGTTATTTCTATCGAAACTGTATGCCAGGTCCACTATTGAAAAATCCAATATCTTTTCGTCGGAAGATATGTCTTCACAATTACTGTTGACTACTACGTTAACGTAGTGTAAGGCCCAACGTTTTTGAAAAGAACTCGAAAAATTTCGAGCTGTAATTCGGACGCAGTTTCCTGAACCTTTTCTAATTTGGCCAAAGAAATGTTCCAAATGATCCTGCGTCAGTCTACGTGTTTTAAGTTTATTAAAACCACGTTCCCTTAAAGACAAGAAAAGGCTTTTCAAAGATGAGATGTTAATAAGCCAACCGTGTATGAACCTAAATGTATTTGTTATATTTTTTCCCTTTTCATCTATGATTTTAATCGTGTCAAGTTTTTTTGCGGCAAGTCGAAGAAGTGCAAGCTCTTGATCAGAAAAAGTAAAAGCCTTGAAATCCGATCGACTATTGAATACGTCAAAGAGATTATTAAAAAATTCCAAATACTCAGCAGTATTTAAAAAAGTTGAGAACCTTGAAGAATGCAATTTTCCTGATGCATGTAAAGTTCGCATACCTGTAGATACAGTACGCCTTAGCACTTGGGCAGCTAAGCTAACTCTCATGCGTTGAAACCAATTTGGGTGAATATGTTCAAGAGTGAGCTTTGGAGCACATTTTATGGCATTTGAATCGACCTTGTAGCAATGGATGATATCTGCCCATGACACCAGTTTATTTTCAAAATATACCTTGTGTTCTAAATTTAGAAGGCAGTTTCTAGCACTTTTTAAAAGATGTGGAGAGTCGTGCATAAAGTAAATTCTTTTATCATTTACCAGAAAATATGGTCGCGCTTGCGTAACTCCAACAATTTTACTAAATGAAACAAAGTTGGCACCTTGATCGCAAACGAACTGACAGGGGTTTAAACCAATTTGTTGCAATTTGGATATTGCCTCATAAATATATTGTTTCATAATTAACCCCTTACAGTTGCCTTGAACAAAGAAATAAGACACCGCTTGCGACCAACTGTTGTCACCTATGCCACTTGCCATTATAACCATGACACTAGTCGCAATATTTCGCGACCGATTTTCATCCCCAAAATCCTGCAAACCTATAATTTTATCTTTATATCTATCATAGTCCAAATAACTCTTGATAGACATTTCATCACATGACACACTTACATATTTATCTTCCTCAGTAAACTCACGCGCACGAACTTTCAATGCTTCGAAAGTTCCGTTTAAATTACCCGGAGTCTTTGGCCAATCCTTTACAAAGCGTTGTAAAGTTCTTACATCAGGCCAATCTAATATTTTACTTAAATAGCGATAAACGAGAGGAGACAAGAAATATACTGCTAAAGAAATTAATTTTAAACCCGTATCATACCGGCGTCTCTAAAATCTCGCGAATGATTTAGTAAACTATTTTGAACACATACGGATAACGATTTCGACATTTTCGAAGACATATCATTCTTCTTTTTCAATTCAAGTTCCAATATCTTAATTTTTTCCTGACACTTATCCAACTGATTGGATAACCTAGCATTTTTTGCCGTTAATCTACTATTCAAATGTTTTTCTTTCAAATATTGCGTCCGATAATGGTCTAGCGCAGATTTCGTGCGCTTTAATTTAGAAAATTGGGACGTGGGATACGTCAAATTATTACAGTTCGAGTCAATCCCTAAGTATCCCACGTCTTTTGACTCCTGTACATAATTAAAATTCAGGTCTTTCCCTACTGAAACATCTTCTATCATCTCGTCCGCTAAAAAATTCAAATTTCCCTCCTGCGCATATGTTAATATTGGAACTTGAACCGAATTCGTTACAAATGTTTCAATATGTGAACTAGGATTTTCAAAATTTGTCTTTAGTTCAACACTTTCATTTATAGGAACGGCAAATCTTGACGTTTTGTTTCCGTATAAATGGTTTTTTGAAAAATGTCGACTACAGACAAACAGCCGCTTCATCGAAGGCTTAACACCTAGAATTCGAAGCCATTCTGAACGCCTAAAATAAACAAGCAAAACATGGAGTGAGTAAAAAATAATTCTAGGGAAAATTAACTTGTTAAAAAAAATTACTTTTTGGGAAAAGTACTTTTTTCAAAAATATTATTTTTAAGAAAGTACATTTCCCAATAAGTGTTTCTTTCAAAAAGTAATTTTTCCAAAAATTAAATTTTCAACAAAATACTTACGATGAACATAATTTTTTGAAATGAAACAAAAATAATTGTAAAAGTACTACCTCCAAAAAGTAATTTTTTCAAACGGTCCTATCGCAAAACAAAACTTTTCAAACAAGTAATATATAAAAAAACAAGTAAAAACGTTATATTCGACCGGGTCGAATCTTAAACACACTCCAAATATTTAGTAAGTGAATTTAAAATGTTTAACTTGGTGGGACAGAGTTCCTTTATATAAAATCGTACGTCAATGCCCACTAAAGGGGCGGGGTTCAAAAATAGACAATATCGTGTTTTCCACAGACGAACGTATGGACATTGCTAGACCGTCTTAAACTTCATCACTAATCAATAATATACATATTTACTTTATAGGGTCCAATTCTCTTTGTAGGGAATAAAAACTGTATTTTGGTGGGGTCGCTCTGGCAAGGGCTGTGGGGGAAGTATTTCACCTTTGTCATAAAACTCTAAAAATAAATGCTTGGGATAATTATATAGAAAATTTAAAAACAAAAATTTTTTTTGTAGGGTCATTTGGGGGGCAAAGGGGAAGGAGGGGGTAGGGCAGCAACAGGCAGTCATAAAACTCTAAAGATAAATGCTTGGGATGATTATATACAAAATTTAAAATAAAAATTTTTTTTTGGTAGGGTCATTTGGGGGGCAAAGGAAGAGGAGGGGGTAGGGCAGAAATCGGCAGTCATAAAACTCTAAAGATAAATGGTTGGGATGATCATATACAAAATTTAAAAAAAAATTTTTTTTTGGTAGGGTCATTTAGGTGGCGAAGGGGGAGGAGGGGGCAGGGCAGAGTAGTACCAGATTTCGTCTCAGCTTCGTCATTGAAGCTTAAAAAAGTTAGTTTTAAGGAATGTAGGCTTAAGTAAAACAATTTGTTAAATTTGTATGCTATTATTGCATATAATAACGCCTACTAAACTGGGCGGAGTCCAAAAATAATGTATTTTTATTTTATGGCTCCAAGTTTAAGTCGTTGGACCATATTTGACATAAAAATATATTATTTGTTTAACAAAATAACCAAAAAACTTTAAAAATTATGTTGTTTTTTCTGGGTTGGTTTAGTTCTTCTTAAGGGAACTTTTTTCCCTCTTGCCCGATTTAGCCCATCTTCGAACTTAACCTGCTCCAAGCTTCAAAATATATTTGTGCCAAATTTCAAGAGTCTAGCTCTTTTCGTTTGGACTGAAGCGTGATTTCCGCAGACGGACGGACGGACGGACATGCTCAGTTCGTCTTAGATTTCCTACTGAAGGGGGCGGGGTTCAAAAATATACAATATCATGTTTTTCACACAAGAACGTATGGGCATTACTAGACCGTCTTAGACTTCATCACTGTTTAAGACTATACATATTTACTTTATGGGGCCCAATTCTCTTTTGAGGGTATACAAACTGTAAAATAAATATTGGGATAATTGTATACAAAATTAAAAAATTTTTTTTTGTAGGGACATTTAGTCATAAAACTCTAAAAATAATTTTTTTTTTGGTAGGGTCATTTGAGAGGTGAAGAGGGAGGAAGGGGTAGGGCAGAGTTGTACCAGCTTACGTCTCAGCTTCGTCATTAAAGCTTAAAAATGTTATTTTTAAGGAATGTAGAATTAAGTAAAACAATTTGTTAAATTTTTATGCTACTTTTGCATATAATAACGCCCACTAAAGGGGGCGGGGTTCAAAAATTAAAGTTTTTACATTTTATGGCTCCAAATTTAACGCGTTGGCCCTTCTTTGACATAGAAAGATATCATTCGCTTAACAAAATTACAAAAAATAACTTTAAAAATTATGTTGTTTTTTGGAGGTTGGTTTAGTTCTTCTTTGGGGAACTTTTTTCCCTCTGGCCCGATTTAGCCCAATTCCAAACCTGACCTGTGCTATCCTTCAAGATATATTTACGCCGAATTTCAAGAGTCTGGCTCTTTTCGTTTGGACTGCATCGTGATTTCCACAGACAGTCGGACATGCTCAGATCGTCTTAGATTTCATCACTGATCAAGAATATATATACTTTATGCGGTCTGAGATGGATATTTCGATGCGTTACAAACGGAATGACAAAGTGAATATAGCCTCCAAATTCTTTTTTGGAGGGTATAAAAATACAAAAAAATATTTATTTAAAATTTTGTGCATACTTACCTACCCACTGTAAAATTCTTAGAAATTAAAAAGAAAACTATTTAAAAAAAATTCTAGCTTTATTTAAAAAATTAAAATTAATTAAACTAAAAAAATGTATACATTTTCTAACATCTTACAAACTAACTCAAATTGAAATTAATTAGATATAGATTTACATTTTGTCCCCAAAGCATATTCCAGGGCAAAAAGTTAATCAATACTTTGTTTAACATATTTGCTTACTATCTATAATAACACAAACTTTCTATAATAACGCTAAATTAAAAATATAGATTTACATTTTGTACCCAAAATATGTTCCAGGACAAAATGTTAGGTTAGGTTAGGTTAGGTTAGCAGGTTGCTGGTAAAGGAAAGAAAAAGAGAGTCCAGCCCACTTGGGTCCAATTATGTTGATCCCTTTGTGATACCTGTATTAAGGAAGAGTGAGAAGATAAGAGATGAGGAAGAAGTAGGGGTAGTCGAAGTTGAGGTAAGAAAGATAGTAAAGAAGATAGTAAAGAAGAAAGTAAAGAAGAGAATGGGATACATAACCAACAGCTATGGTCGTGCATGCACGTCCCAGGGGAGTCAGCTGCCGAACCAGCCACTGCTCCTAATAAAGAGACTCAGGTATCTTAGCCCTATTTCTGATATCTCCGAAATGTCTCCAAAGCGTGTCCTGCCCAGAGACTGCAGGCGCTGCTCCTCCAGAGCAGGGCAGGAGCAGAGGAGGTGTGCAATGCTTTCCTCCTCCTCCTCATCATTGCAACTGGAGCAGTAGTCATTATAGGGAGGGACAAAATGTTAATCTATGTACATCTACATCAAAACTCGTCGCATATGATGTAAGCATAAACAATTTGAAATTACATATATAGACTTACTTTTTGTTCCCAAAACAAGCCACGGGACAAAAAGTCAATCCACACTGTATCACTAGAATTTATAAAGGTACGTTCACACTTATCAAACTTAAAAAACTTTTTAATTCAAAAAATTATTTATTGAGCTAAATAGTTTCCAATAATATTGGATTCCTGCTACTGTCCACTAGTCTTGTATGAAACTGTTTTAATTAATAAACACGTATCTGAACAAAAATATTTTTCATTAGTATCTAGTGGTTACGCTTTTCCGGGCAAATATTTGATAAGTGTGAACGTACATTAACAAATATAAAAACTCGTTTTTGTTCCCAAAGCGTGTTCCGGGCCAAAAACGAAGTTCATATTTATTATTTACGTTCCTTACTTACTAAACACAAATTTCACAAATTTTCCGCACATATTTATTTCACACACTGAATGCATAAGAAATACATATATTATCCAGCATCAGCAGCAGCCGCTGGTGCTTTTCGAAGCTGAACACCAATTGAAATTGGATATTCATCTTCTTTAACACCAGTCCGGCTCCTGATGAAACGAATGATACAAATTTTGTAATGCATTCATGAGCGTAGAATTTTTATATAATATAAAAAACAATTGACTCACCTGGTCGGATTTTTCGGGAATACGTGCAGTATCTGCCCTTCCTTGCATCCCATTACACATTTACGGCTCCTAGAAAACATTAAAATTATAAATTTTATAAAAATTAATATGCACAATTTATACTTACATATTGCTGCTGGTTCTACTATTTTGTAACTGATTTTAATGCTCTTCTGTGCTTTTGTTTATCTTCGCACAGTGTTGGTAATCATTGGATGAATATATAGATGATATTTCATCCAAAAATTACCAACTTTGAGCAATAAATTTGGCGCAAAATTAATTATTTTCCAATTTGCGCCAATGTTCCTGCCGAGAAATTTAATTTTTATGTAAACAAAAATGAAATGTCAAATTGGTTCGAACGAATAAAAAAGATAGCAAGCAAAGAAATTTGCCGTCCCTCTCTTGACTTCGAACTGAAACCATCTCTCTATTAGAGGAAATTTAGCACCTCTGTCTTTTAGTTGTCGAGTCTAGTTAGCCTATGCCTGTATCTATCATGAAGGTTAGCTTATAGGTTAGGTTTCTGATGTTTAGAAAAATAAAATTAGATTTGTTGGTATTTACTGTGTAAGTCTTTAAGTTTCCCTCTCTGGAGAGTCGTTTCGATTCTCCAGGGATTCTTCGTTTCCCTGTTGGTTCAGTACACGTACATTAGGGTTGTTATTTCTGTCATGTATGTTACGATTGGTTATACTCCTGTTTTGATTATTAAAATTTCTGTTGTTGTAATGGTTGTAGTTATTATTATTGGTATGTCTGTTGTTATTAGTGTTAAAATCTGATATTCTTTGATTGTTATATCTATTTGTTCTTTGATTGTTGTATCTATTTGTTCTTTGATTGTTGTATGTATTTGTTATTTGATTGTTGTATCTATTTGTTCTTTGATTGTTATATCTATTTGTTCTTTGGTTGTTGTCTATATTACTGTTACTGTTGAAATTATTATTATTGTTGTAACTGTGTTGACTATTGTTACTAATATGAAAAATTTCTAACCTATTTGTTGTCTGTAGCATTCGTTCTTGCGTACTAGCTATTTCATATGTAACAGCCGTAGTGACCAGTGAGGTTTCCGACTAACAATTTTCCGGGAGAACACAAAAGAAATCGCAGCAGGTTCCAACCCTCTCACTGGGTACGCTGCTCATAATATATTACAGAAAAACAAGTAAAAACGTTATATTCGACCGGGTTAAATCTTAAATACCCTCCAAATATTTAGTAAGTGAATTTAAAATGTTTAACTTGGTGGAACAGAGTTCCTCTATATAATATCGTACGTCAATACCCACTAAAGGGGGCGGGGTTCAAAAATAGACAATATCATATTTTCCACAGACGAACGTATGGGCATTGCTAGGCCGTCTTAGACTTCATCACTGATCAAGAATATATGTACATATTTACCTTATAGGGTCAAATTCTCTTTGGAGGGTATAAAAACTGTATTTTGGCGGGGTCGTTCTGGCAAGGGCTGTGGGAGAAACATTTCACCTTTGTCGTAAGACTCTCAAAATAAATGGTTGGAATAATTATATACAAAATAAAATTGTATATATTTTTTTAAAGGGTGATTTACGGGGCAAAGGGGGAAAGGGGGTAAGACAGAAATAGGCAGTCATAAAATTCTAAAAATAAATGCCTAAGATGAGTATATACAAAATTAAAATTTCTTTTTCTTGATAGGGTTCTTTAGGGGACAAAAGGAGAGGAAGAGGTAGAGCAGAAACAGGTAGTAATAAAACTCTAAAAATAAATGCTTGGGTGTATTATATACAAAATTAAAAAAAAAAATTGATTTATTTTTTGTAGGGTCATTTAGCGGGCAAAGGGGAAGGAGGGGGTAGGGCAGAAACAGGCAGTCATAAAATTGTAAAAATAAATGCTTGGGAATATTATATAAAATTAAAATTTTTTTTTTTGATAGGGTCATTTAGGGGGCAAAGGGAGAGGAGGGGCTAGGGCAGAAACAGGTAGTCATAAAACTCTAAACATAAATGCTTGGGATGATTATATACAAATTTAAAAAAAATGTTTTTTGATATGGTCATTTAGCGGGCATAGGGGGAGGAGGGGGTAGGGCAGAAATCGGCAGTCATAAAGCACTAAAAATAAATGCTTAGTACCAGGTTACGTCTCAGCTTCGTCATTAAGGCTTAAAAATGTTATTTTTAAAGAATGTAGGCTTAAGTAAAACAATTTGTTAAAATTTTATGCTATTTTTGCATATAATAACGCCCACTAAAGTGGGCGGGATCCAAACATTATTTTTTTTATTTTATGGCTCCAAATTTAAGGCGTTGGACCGTATTTGACATAAAAATATATCATTTGCTTAACATAATAACCAAAAAACTTTAAAAATTATGTTGTTTCTTCTGGGTTGGTTTAATTCTTCTTAGCGGAACTTTTTTCCCTCTTGCCCGATTTAGCCCATCTTCGAACTTAACCTGCTCTAAGCGTCAAAATATATTTATACGGGTCTAGCTGTTTTCGTTTGGACTGAATCGTGATTTCCACAGACGGACGGACATGCTCAGATCGTCTTAGATTTCATCACTGATCAAGAATATATATACTTTATGTTGTCTGAGATGGATATTGCGATGCGTTACAAACGGAATGACAAAGTGAATATACCCTCCAAATTCTTTTTTGGAGGGTATAAAAAGGAGTTTTTGTAGCAAATACCACAATACCGAAAAATGGCAATCGTCATATCAAAATACTCAATACATTAGAAACACCCATTCGACTATTAATACTCAAACTATCTACGATACCATTGCAACACTATCGCATTTATAAAACCACTGACCTAGATGACAACAACTATTCAGAAGAAAGATTGCAGAGATTATTGAGGACAATTAAATTCGAAAGTTTTGATAATGAAAAACAGAAAGTCCTTTACAGCATATTAAAACAATACCTAGACATATTTCATATCGAAGGGGAAAAATTGACAACTAATAACTTCTACAAACAAAATATAGAACTTAAAGATAATACCCCTATATATACAAAAAATTATCGTCTACCACAAACTCAATTACAAGAAATGGACAGACAAGTACAGAATCTATCACAGGAAAATATAATAGAACCATCAATTAGCCCATATAATTCACATTTTTTATTAGTACCAAAAAAGGGCAAGACGACACAAAGAAATTTCGATTAGTTGTAGACTACAGACGATTAAATGATAGGATCGTAAACGATAAATTTACACTAACAATATTAGAAGATGATTTAGACAAACTGGGACGAGAACAGGATGAAACATCAAGGCCACTTACAGCATTTTCGACTAGTAACGGTCACTATCAATATAACAGACTACCTCTTGGACTGAAAATATCATCAAACAGTTTTCTGAGGATGCTTCCAATAGCATATCTGGTTTACAGTCAGAAGCATTTCCATATGTGGATAATATAATTATTTTTGGTTGCAACCTCAAACACCATAATGAGAATCTTATAAAAGTATTTGAAAGTCTAAGATAATATAATTTGAAATTAAATGCAGAAAAATGTTGCTTCTTAAAGCCTGAAGTCCTTTACTTAGGACATTTAATTACAAAGGAGGGTATTAAAACTGATCCATCAATATATAAAATAATTGCAGAATATCCTATTCCAAGAAACTCAGATGATTTATAGCCTTTTGTAATTACTATAGACGATTTGTACCGGATTTTGCTAAAACAGCAGATTGCTTAAATAATATATTAAAAAATGTCAAATTTAACTGGACGGAAGATTGCCAAATAGCATTTGACACATTAAGAGACAAACTAAAAAACCCACACATATTACAATATCTGAATATCCGTTTGTACTAACAACGGATGCCTCAAACGTAGCTTTGGGATCAATACTCTTACAAGGCGAAATTGGTAATGACTTGCTTATGTCATATGCAGGCAGGTCTCTCAATAAACACGAAAGAAATAAGTCAGTTATTGAGAAGGAATTATTAGGAATTCATTGGGGCATACAGTTTTTTAGACCTTATCTATATGGAAGAAAATTCACTGTCGTAACAGACCATAGAGCCCTCATTGCACTATTTTCGCATAAAACTCCATCCTCAAAGCTGACTATGACGTTGTCATGATATATAACAAGTAAAACTGCTATATTCGGCTGTGCCGAATCTTACATAACCTTCACAGATGTCATTCTTTTCGTTTAAAATTTTCGGCTAGGAAGCTAAATGTTTGGCTTTTCTTATTTCTAAATCCTCTGAACGTGTTTCACAAATATTAAATATGTTTAATTTACAAACAAAAACAAAGAATCCGTTTTATGTACCCCAAAAAGTTCTAATTGTCCAACCGTCTTTTATATTTTTCGGTGTTTAATACCAATTTATTTTTTCCTGATATATAAACTAGGTATAATTCATCATAAAAATCAAAAATAACAAATAATATGGTTACTTTTATGAATCAGAAAATGTCGATATTCCAACCCTGAAATTGGATTTTTAATTTGTTGGTTTTTAATACCAATTTAACTCTTCCCGAAGTATAAAAAAGATTTCATCCACAAAAAACCAAAATTAGGAACTTATATGGCTAATTTTATGTACAAAAAAATTCGCTTTCCCAACCATGGAACCGAATTTTTAGTTTTTAAAATTTTTAATACCAATTTAATTCTTAGCGAAGTATAAAATATGTTTAATATACTGAAAAACAAAAATTGGGAATTTATGTGGGTACTCTCATGTACCAAAATATTTCGATTTTCCACCTCTGGAAGACAATTTTTATTTTTTACCAATGCAATTCTTAGTTAGGTGTAACATAGTTTTACTTGACATAAAAATGTACCATAAAATATTTAATTTGTCCCACCCCGGAGTCGAAATTTTGATTTTTTAAGATTTTAATACCAATTTTGTTCTTCCTGAGTTATAAAACAGTTTTAATTAATAAAAAAAATAACAACGTCAATTGCCTTTTTGGTTACTTTTATGCAGAATAAATATTTCAATTTCCCAACCCTGGAAACAAAATTTTAATTTTTTTTTACCAATGCAACCATCACGTGAATAACAATCTTGGAGCGATGTGGGGGCTCAGTGCAGGGTGTGGCAAGTGTCTCTGATTCAGACAGAACCTTGAGTTGGATTACCTTTTTCAAGATTTTGCCTGTCATTGGTGGCAATGGCTTTAAGGGCTTGCATGACAAATAGTTATCCCCCCCAAGCCGAGGTGTTATGCGACCCGTGCATGTCGGTTGGTTTGCAGTCAGGGGTAACCGACTGTATTCTTACAGAGCCTTGCTGATACCTGGGCGTCTCAGCAAGTAATTTAAGCTCTTACTTAGTCTCTGCTGGCTATGACGTGGTGCACATATTCTCCCCTACACTCATGGGAACAATTAGCGAATTTTTAAAGGAAATAACAAAATCGGACGGGGTTACAAGGGAGGACGGGCAACAGGCCCAAGGGGGGGTTTTCAGGGACCTGTAGAGGGTGGGGTGGACAGGGCTAAGGGCCAAGGGGAGGCAGACTTTGTAGGAGATAGGTGCCTGAGAAGACAAGACGGGACAGTTAGTAATGATGACTCGGACAACTTTTTAGGGCTGGACGGAGTTAATATTTACGAGACGGACGGGGATGACATCGCCATGGTCTCCTCTAATACCAGGAAGGTATCAGAGGCACAGGTGATGAAAGCGGGAAAAAGACCGGACGAACGCAAAAAGCTGGCGGGCTACTAGCGTTCTCTCCGGTTTTTAAGGTCGTTGGAATCTCGCGATACAACTTCTTTGACGCCCCGAGAAGTATGAGGAGTTTCTGAATACTTCCGTCGTAGGGGCAGAGCTAGCGACGGTGACGAATGTGGCCAGAGACCAGGATAGGAAAGCGATCTCGGCATCAGCCGGGCCCTCAACTAAACGTGGACCGAACACGATCACTGGCTCGGAGAAATTGTATGATGGCCCTTCTACATCTAAAGGGTTGTCATCCAAGTCAAGGAGAGGTGATGACCTACGCGGTAAAGCGAAAACCGCCAGCAAGGAGTCCTCAAGGCAAGTCTCGAACTCCTCTAAACGAGAGGCCGCGGCTGGCAAAGGGGATCCTGCAGGTGGTTCTAGTGGCAAACGGCAAAGGTCAGGTGAAACGCAGATGACTGAGCTCAAGCGGTTGAAACCATCAACCAGCTTGACATCAGCACCTGAGTTACAAGTAGCCGTTATTGATCGCAGTCAGCCTGGGGGCAAGATGACAAATGATCAATGGCTACTTCTGGAGGAACGGATCCTGCGCAGACTAGTGGAAGAGTTCGCCACTATGACTCATTCACTGCGTTTGATGGGGCAAAGTGGTCTAAGGGCGTCTAGATAATTGGATGCGGTAATGAGAAGGCTCTCAGCTTTCTCAACAGCGTACAAGAAGTTGGCGAGCTTTGGGAAGGAGCCAAAATCGAAATCGTCCCCTTGGACCAAGTTCCTTTTCAGGTGACAGTGCAAGTGTGGACTCCTCTTCCTATTCTGGAGGATGAGTCCACACTTACACTTATTAAGCGCCTTGGTACTAAGAACTGGACAATCGAACGTGGACGTGCCAGGGACAAGGGGATGGCAAAGATCTCTGGATCAAAATTGATTCGGAATCCCTTCAACTTCTGCGTCCCAAAAAGGGCGTGATCAAATATGGGCTAAATCAGCTTAGACTAATTTTGAAGAAAGACCCGCAAAATGGCGACTCCGAGCGTGGCCTTGATCCAGGAGCCTTGGCTAGTTGCTAATAAGGTTCGAGGGCTTCGGTCACGCTTGTTTACTCTTCTCTCTCCTAACACGCAAGGTAAGATATGAAGCTGTATTCTGATTAGGAAAAATATTAATATCAACATGTTTTTGTTATCTCATTACAGCTCTGGTGATCTAACGGTAGCTGCGCTGGAACGCAAGGATCTCTCGATGGTGATCCTGGCATCGGCGTACATACCGTATAAAATGGACGACCCTCCTCCGAGTGCGGTGCGCACACTCATTGGCTGATGCGGGACACGAGGGCATGACCTTGTACTGGGCTGTGATATAAACGCGCATCACACACTTTTGGGAGTAAGGATATAAATAAACGAGGTGAGAAGAGGTGAGAATTTATTACAATTTCTCTTATCAACCAATCTTAGGATTTGTAATAAGGGCAATAGGGCAACGTTTTTCAACAGGATCAGGGAACAGGTCATTGATTTAACTTTGGTTAGTGATAAAGACTCCGTTAGAATATCTGAGTGGAGGGTAAGCATTGAGTGCTCATTCTCTGATCATAACAGGATTACCTCTACGATCGGTTTTATTCCGAGTGGGGGCAAGCCTTACAGGAACCCTAGGCAAACGTATTGGGGAAGCTTCAGAAAGCTTGTGGATGCCCTACCACCTCCAGAAGTGGAGCGGGTGGGCAGCATTCGGGAGCTGTAGGACTCCTCAATCTTTCTGTCAAGGACTCTGAGGGACGCTTGTCATGCATCTTGTCGGGAGCGGCAACCGTCGACGAGGGTCCATCAGAAGTGGTGGAATTCAGGACTCAAGCAGCTCAGGACAGCCTGCCGGAGACTTTTTAATAAGGCGAAGCGCGATAGGAATCCCATAGACTGGGATAATTATCGTATGAGTTTCAATGTCTTCAAGAAAGAAACCAGGAAGGCAAAGAGGGAATCATGGAGGCGTTTCTGTAGTGACTTGGAGGGCACATCTGAGGCTTCCCGCCTAAGAAAAATACTCTCTAAAGAGCCTGGCACGTCCGGATCCCTGATGAGGCCTGATGGGACTTTTACTGAAAGCAGCGGGGATACCCTGGAGCTACTGATGGAGACTCACTTTCCGGATGGCGAGGACGGGGCAAGCGTACTTGGTGCGGTTTTCCCCGTCCAAAAAGCTATCTAATCGAGTGACGTGCTGGACTCCATTGTACAGCCAGCCAAGGTAAGACGGGCAGTGGCGTCTTTTAAGCCCTTTAAGTCAGGGGGGCCAGATGGTATTTTCCCAGCGCTGATGCAGCATGCTATAAAGGCGATTTTACCATGGCTGTTAACCATCTTTAGGGGAAGTCTCCTTTACGGGTACATTCTCATGGAGTGGAGGGAGGTGACTGTGGTTTTCATTCCGAAGGCGGGGAAGATTAACCACTGTACCGCTAAAGATTACAGACAAATCAGTCTGTCGTCTTCTCTGCTGAAAACACTGGAGCGACTGGTTGATTTGAATGTCAGGGACGTTCGGCACTAAACAACAAAAAGGAGTTTGTTATGGCATCCTTTCTAGACATAGAACGCGCTTTTAACAATCTGAACATATCCTCGATAACTGGTGCGCTCAGAGAGATCGGGGCGGACCAGTTGATTACGGACTACGCAGGGAGCATGCTTGCGAGCAGATCTATAATCTCCAGTTTGCGCATGAGTACGAAGAGGAAGGGTGTAACAAGGGGCACTCCGCAAGGGGGAGTTCTGTCTCCGCTCCTTTGGAACCGGGTCCTGAACAGCATTCTTTTCAGCTTAGACGCAGGTGGCACCAAGGTAGTTGCTTATGCTGATGACGTTGTGCTCCTTATAAGGGGTAAATATCTGCCTACGATAAGTGAACTCATGGAATCAGCGCTGAACGAACTACTCGACTGGGCCAAGGGGAACGGTCTGGGTGTGAACACTACGAAGACTGTATTGGTACTTTTTACCAAGAGATATAAGATCCCGGCTTTCAGCCCACCATGCCTTGGTGGCACGTGCTTGCAGCTCTCGAGGGAGGCGAAATACCTCGGCATAGTTCTAGACTCTAAGCTATCGTGGAAACGTAATGTGGAGCATAGAACGAGGAAGGATCTATGCGCGTTTTACGCGTGCAAGAGAGTTTCTGGGAGGAGATGGGGGTTGAAATCGTACATCCTGCACTGGATGTATACGACGGTGATCAGACCCATTCTTACTTATGGATCACTTGTTTGGTGGAGGGCTGTGGACAAGAGTACATATCTCTCTATACTGGGCAAGGTACAGAGGCTGGCAAGCTATGACTGGCGCGATGAGATCGGCAACTCTGCCCAGTCTGGAGCCGATGTTTGACTTGGCTCCCCTTGGGGTTTACATCAGGTACATATCTGCAAGATCTGCCCTCAGACTCATCGAGTCTGTCAGTTTCAGGCATGACCGTATGGGACATGGCATTATCATACAAAGGGTAGGAGGGCAGGTGCTGGGGAGACGGACTGATTATATGACTTCGGTCATGAACTTTGACAAGTCCTTCTCAGTCGCGTTTCCGGAGAGGAAGGACTGGATGGAGGGCTCCGCGACTCGCAGCAATGCGACCTTGGTTTTTACGGACGGCTCGAAGATATACACTGGCACTGGTTAGGGGGTGTATTCCGAGGATCTCGACCTTTTGGTATCGCAGTTTGGAGGCAAGAATTATCGACATTTGTGTGGATAGTATGGCAGCAATTAGGGCCCTAGACTCGGGGACAGTGAGGTCGAGTTGTGTGCTGGCGTGCATTCAATCTCTGGCTCGACTTGAAGGACATGACGTCAGGATAGTTTGGGTTCCAGGGCATGAAGGCATTCAAGGGAATGAGATGGCGGACGAATGCGCTAGAGCGGGTTCGGCCTTGAATGAGGCAGCCTGAAGTAGGGATATTGACATTCCCTCAGTTGAGCTGCTGAATAGGATTCAGGAGTGGGCAGAGAGGGAGGTGACAGGCAGGTGGTCAAATACTACCATCTATAGGGTCTCCAGAACTCTATGGCCCTCGCTTGACAGGGGTAGGACTAGACAGCTTCTGACTTTTGGGAAAAAGTCGTTGCCACTCCTGGTGGCGGTCTTGACGGGGCACTGTGCAATTGGGCACATGTCGGGGCGTTTGGGCTTTCCCCATGATGGTCGCTGCAGGAGCTGTTTAGATGAGGAGGAAGAGGAGTCAGTACAGCATTTTCTTTTTGAATGTCCGACCCTGCAGGAGCGTAGGCTTAGACATCTAGACTCACTTTTCCTGCGGGATCTGGACTGCCTCAGGGATGCACAGCTGGCTACCCTGGCGGGCTTCGTGAGAAGTTCTGGGTTGTTCTCAGGAACCACTACTTCGTTTTGAAAGGATTGTGTAGGGTGTAGTCCTCTGGGCATACCAATGGGCTTTTATGGTCTCCGAGTGTTTTTCTCGCTTATGGCGGGCAGCCCTTCTAACCTAAGCTAACCAATGCAACTCTTAATGAGGCATGAAATAGTTTTATTTAAGAAAAACTTAATATTTGTAACCATTTTTTTTTATTTTTTTATTAGGACCGGCACTCAGGGGATGACCCCTACTTATGCGTACATTGTGCTGGAACTAGGAAAATTTGTTGTGGGAAGGAGGATAAAGGGAGTAGTGTCCATGGACATTTGATTTGAATTTATCCATGCTATATACGGCATTAAGGACTTCCGCAGGGAGTTTATTCCACATACGGGCAGTACGGTCAAAGAATGAATTTTCCCTATAATGCGTAGTGCGGTTCACTGATAAATCCACCACATATGGGTGTGATCGCACTGTAGAGCGTGTTGAGCGTAGAAAAGTGCGCGTTTCGGGAAAGAGATCCCTGACTTCGGTGGAACAAAACCCGTTATAGTAACGATAAAACAGTGAAACACACCCCACATTGCGTCGATGCTCAAGTGAGTCAATATAGTTGGCTACCCTACTGTCACCGATGAGCTTCTTCGCTCTCTCCTGTACGCGGTCGAGTAACTTCAAAATAGACTTTGAAGCTCCGGCCCATACATGAGAGTTGTATTCCATCTTTGGTCGGATGTAAGTGGTATAAATAGTAAGGAGATCAGATGGGGTGAAGTATGTCTTACACCACCTTAGAAAGCCGAGGCACTTGAATGCTTCTTTTGAAACATGAAAAATGTGTTCAGTCCAGCGAACGTCACACTGGATTTTCATGGCGAGAACATCAATAGCTTCTGATTCCTTAATATCTATACCACCCATGTTTACAGATGAAGCAGAGTGATCGGGCTTGCGTCGGTGTGTTAGCAGCATTGAGTCTTACGGGCATTGAGGTTTACCCTGTTTCGGTGACCCCATTCGACAATCCTATTGGGGTCACCGGTTAGCGCAACATTCATATTGTGCCTCATCGCCCCGATCTCTGACGATTTCGGTCTATTATTGAAGGCATATGAATGACAAAGGCTGCTATCATCTGCAAAAGAGTAGATAGGGGTTAAAGTCTGACATAGAAGGTCATTTTGAAATATAAGAAATAGTGTAGGAGAAAGAACAGAGCCTTGCGGTACCCCAGAGTTGATCTTATACTCGTCTGATGAAATCCCGTCTATAACAACTCTTATAGCACGATTTCTGAGAAAAATCGAGAGAAGACGTCACCCACACCAAAAGCCATAAGTTTCGACAAAAGCGCTCCGTGCCACACTCTGTCGAATGCTTTAGAAATATCCAGAGCCACTACCTTACTCCCGCCGAAGTGGTGGATAGATTGGCACCACTTTTCCATTTTGGTCACTTTCATATACTACAAACTATTGCAGTTATCCAACTCTGGAATCTAAATTTTAATTTTTTTTTAAATTTTTTATACCAATTTTGGTTTTCCTGAACTAAAAAATAGTTTTAATAAGTAAAAAACCGACGTTAGTTGCCTTTTTAGTTAATTTGATGTATAAAAAAATTTAAATTTCCCAGCCCTGGAAGCGAAATTTTATTTTTTTTTACCAATCCTAGTCTTCATTAGGTATAACGTCGTTTTATTTAAGAAAAAATTAAAATTTACAACCATTTTGGATACGTTCATGTACTACAATATATTTCAAGTACCAAAAAAACTTTCAACTTCCCAACCCTGGAAGTGAAATTTTAATTTTTTTTCTGAATTAAGATTCTATAGGCTAATTGTTCGAAATTTTAATTTAAATCTCAGAAAGACATGATAAATATTCCAAGGCACAAAGGCAAGTCAACATCAGTTTTATTCAACTTACACAGCAGAGCAGAACAGCTGTTTTCGAAAGACGCAACCCTTTCATCATCAGTGCTCATGTGTATTGTGTTTGTCACCACTTATTAGGTGGCTTAGTTGAATGTGATAACAGTTCCTATTTACACAAATTTTATTGTGAAAAAGAATACGGGAACTGTATCAACCTGATGTTAACATGTTATTGTTATAATACCCGTGTTACCGTTTGATTATTTTTCTTCATGTCCCATTTTTCTGAATTTTTTGTTCCATCATACCTAAGTCAAACTTTTTTGGTTCGAATTTTATACTTAAGTACATGTGAACGTTTTTCCAATTTTTATTATTGGGTAGCTCAAGCCATAGCTTAAATTTGTATGTAGTAATAATTTTAACGAACATTTTATATTGCTATATTAAATTTGAATTAAGATTCTATAGGCTAATTGTTCGAAATTTTAATTTAAATCTCAGAAAGACATGATAAATATTCCAAGGCACAAAGGCAAGTCAACATCAGTTTTATTCAACTTACACAGCAGAGCAGAACAGCTGTTTTCGAAAGACGCAACCCTTTCATCATCAGTGCTCATGTGTATTGTGTTTGTCACCACTTATTAGGTGGCTTAGTTGAATGTGATAACAGTTCCTATTTACACAAATTTTATTGTGAAAAAGAATACGGGAACTGTATCAACCTGATGTTAACATGTTATTGTTATAATACCCGTGTTACCGTTTGATTATTTTTCTTCATGTCCCATTTTTCTGAATTTTTTGTTCCATCATACCTAAGTCAAACTTTTTTGGTTTGAATTTTATACTTAAGTACATGTGAACGTTTTTCCAATTTTTATTATTGGGTAGCTCAAGCCATAGCTTAAATTTGTATGTAGTAATAATTTTAACGAACATTTTATATTGCTATATTAAATTTGAATTAAGATTCTATAGGCTAATTGTTCGAAATTTTAATTTAAATCTCAGAAAGACATGATAAGCTACCCAATAATAAAAATTGGAAAAACGTTCACATGTACTTAAGTATAAAATACAAACCAAAAAAGTTTGACTTAGGTATGATGGAACAAAAAATTCAGAAAAATGGGACATGAAGAAAAATAATCAAACGGTAACACGGGTATTATAACAATAACATGTTAACATCAGGTTGATACAGTTCCCGTATTCTTTTTCACAATAAAATTTGTGTAAATAGGAACTGTTATCACATTCAACTAAGCCACCTAATAAGTGGTGACAAACACAATACACATGAGCACTGATGATGAAAGGGTTGCGTCTTTCGAAAACAGCTGTTCTGCTCTGCTGTGTAAGTTGAATAAAACTGATGTTGACTTGCCTTTGTGCCTTGGAATATTTATCATGTCTTTCTGAGATTTAAATTAAAATTTCGAACAATTAGCCTATAGAATCTTAATTCAAATTTAATATAGCAATATAAAATGTTCGTTAAAATTATTACTACATAATTTTTTTTCGTTTTTTTACCAATGCAACTCTTCATGAGGTATAAAGTAGTGTTATTTAAGACAAATTTACAACTTTAACCCCCATATTCATAAAAAAATAAAACGTATTTGAAATCAGTTTTAAGAAAATTTTGTATGAAAAATTTCGATTAAAATACATTTCAAACTCATTTTAAATTTTATGAATACCGGGGTTAAACATTTTGGTCACTTTAATATACCGTAAAATATTGCACTTGTTCAACCAAATTTTGAATTTTTGATACCAATTTTGTTCTTCCAAAATTATAAAACAGTTTTAGTTAGCAAAAAACAAAAAAAATAACATCAGTTGCCTGTTTGATTACTTTCACGTATAAAAAAATTCAATTTCCCACCCCTGGAAGCAAAATTTGAATTTAAAACTTTATTTTTTTACCCAATGCAAATCTTCATGACTTATAAAGAGGTTTTGTTAAAGAAAAACTTAAAATTTTTAACAAGTTTAGGTGCTACATGTACTACAACATACGGAATGGGCCGAAAAAATAATTAATTTCCCATCCCTGAAAAAAAATTTTATTATTTTAGTTTTTAATAGACCATTGAGGCTTCCCAAAGCACGAAATAGTTTTAATTTACAAACATTAAAAAAAATAATTAATTTTTGGTATAAATTTTGCGTCGAGAAATAGGTGTAAGCTTTCCAGCTCTGGAACCGTACTTCGGATCTTTCTTAATTTCAATACCAATATGTTGTCCTATATTGATATCGTAGAAATTACATACGAAATGACAAACCTATATATAGGTACCCTTTCACTTTTTTGCGAAGGGTATAAAAAAACTAAATTATATTGCATAGTTCAAAAGTTCTGTCGCTTTTTTGTAAGGAGAGTTTTGTGATTTTCCACCATTTTTTACAACTTTTATGCCGTCATATTTCGGAACCCGAATGGATCTGATGCCAAATTTTTTTGTTAATTATACTCTTATAGTGTATAACATTTGTGTTGAATTTCATTGAAATCGGAGGTGATGATGCCGAAAATGACATTTTTTCGTGATGGTTTAACGTGTTTTAACTCATATTTGTGCCAGGAATATCATTTCGTCCTCTATCGTTGCTATTTTATTCTGAAAGTAGTATTTAAATTTACTAATGTAATTTTTTACTTATATTTGTCTGTCGTTAATATGACCTGTCAAGTTTTGTATTCGGACCAAAAGAATATTATTCATATATGTTAAATTGTTTATTTTGGTTTGTAATTTTTCTTCGTTTTCGTTCAAATTTCTTAGAGATTTATTTATTTCATCATCACTGTCTAGTCTACCCGTTATAATATTTAGTCCTTTTCCTAATACATTAATTAGTCCTCGTCTAGATCTATAGTGCGTGTTAAGATTTTCAACTTTTCCTTTAAGTAAAGCAACATTTTTATTTACTGTATCTAATAAGGCTTTTGTTTCCGTAGTAGTTGAGTTCAGTGAATCCATATTGTTGAGATAAAATATATGATTGGAATCCACTTCGTCATCTAAAATAAAGGGTATTATGTATTAGTGTGAGTCACGGGGTTATCTCGGTCTTGGTATTTTTTTTTTTTTTGTTTTACATGTGTCTTGTAATATTTTAGTTCCACTTTTTGTATCTTCTATACGATTATCATCAATTTTTTTTGTTCTAATTTTTCTATATATTCTGTAGTTTTTGCCACCTGTTATTTCTTAATATAATTTTTTCCACCTTCTAATTCAACGTTTTTATACCCTTCACAAAAAAGTGAAAGGGTATATATAGGTTTGTCATTCCGTGTGTAATTTCTTCGATATGCACATGGGACCCCATAAAGTATATATATTCCGGATCCTTTTGAATAGCGATGACGATTGACCGATGTCCGTCCGTCTGTACGTGAAATCGGTTTTCCCAAGCCCCCAGAAGAGCTAGAGACTTCGTTCTTGGACCGTCGGATTGGAAATGAACTTAAATAGCAATTGAAATTCAGAAAGATCCGAAGTATGGTTCCAGAGCTAGGAAGCTTACACCTATTTCTCGACGCAAAATTTATACCAAAAATCATTTTTTTAATGTTTGTAAATTAAACCTATTTCGTGCTTTGGGGAGTACCAATGGTCTATTAAAAACTAAAAAAATAAAAATGTTTTCCAGGGATGGGAAACCAGCAGAACGGATCAGTACTGATTTCGAGGCCGCTACGCCATCTCATCAGCGTTCTTTGTTCAATTTTTCCACTTTTGCAAGTGGTGCTAGTTAGTAGGAATATCAACTATTTAACCAATATTTTAACGAAAATTGAATATGAGAAGTTATCACATTCATATTATTAAGTTATTACATTTTTGGTTAGTACGAAATTCCCCAACCCTGACTGTTTTTTGTTTTGTTTTTTTTTTTGCTTATTAAAGCTGTTTTATAATTCAGGAAGAACAAAATTGGTATTAAAATCTTATTTTAATTTTTTTGTCTAGTAAAACTATGTTACACCTCACTAAGAATTGCATTGGTAAAAAAATAAAAATTCGCTTCCAAGGTTGGAAAATCGAAATATTTTTCGTACATAATAGTACATACATAAATTCCAAATTTTGTGCTTTTAGTGAATTAAACCTAGTAGATATTCCAGAAAAAATTAAACTAGTATCAAAAAATTATAAATTCGGTTCCAGGGTTGGAAAATCGAAATTTTTTGGTACATAAAAGTAACCATATAAGTTCCCAATTTTGGTTTTTTTCACTGACTTAAGCATATTTTATACCTTGCTAAGAATTACATTGGTCTTAAAAATTTTAAAAACTAAAAATTCGGTTCCAGGTTTGAAAAATCGAAATATTTTTGGTATATAAAAGTACATACAGAAATTCAAAATTTTGTGTTTTTAGTGAATTAAAATTATTTTATATATCAGAAAAAAATTTAATTAGTATTAAATAACTAAAAATTCGGTTCCAGGGTTGCAAAATCGAAATTTTCTGAATCAGAAAAGCAGCCATTTTATTTGTTATTTTTGATTTTTATGATGAATTATACCTACTTTATATATCAGAAAGAAGTAAACTGGTATTAAAACCAACAAAATCTAAAAGACGATTCTACGGTTGGACAATTAGAACTATTTGGGGTACATGAAACGGATTTTTTGTTTTGATTGTAAATTAAATATATATAATATTTTTGAAAGACGTTCATAGGTATTAGATGTAAGAAAAGCCAAATATTTAGCTTCCTAACCGAAAAATTTAAACGTTTTCTTAAATATAAAAGTAACAGTTAACATCATTTTGATTTTTTAATTAAACCTACTTTCTGTTTTGGCAAGAAAGAAAGAAGAATTGCATCTGTGAAGGGTATTTAAGATTCGGCACAGCTGAATATAGCACTTTTACTTGTCTCTATTCTTGTTTAGTTTTTGTATGAATTTTTCTTTCTTTGCTACTAATATGTTATATATTTCGTTGTATTTATCTTCATGAATTTTTCCGTTTAGGAAATGAATTGCTTTTAAACCTGTAGAACTATGTATTGTATTATTATAGAATTATATTATATTATTATTATTATATTATATTATCCTAGTGATTTTTTCTTCCTCTGTTTCGTTTTTGGATTGTTCATTATGTCGTAATAACCTTATGTGTTCGTTTATAGTGTTATGTAATCTTTCTATGTCAGCATTCGAAGTATGATTACTATTAGATGTGTAATGTATTTCGATATTTTCGTCTTTTGGAAATTGTTGCATGGGTATTGCTTTGAATCCGAGTTTATTGTCGACTACAATTTTATCTACTTTTGCTTAAAGGTTAATTATAAGAAGAATCTTGCGAATTTATCTATCATTGTCAAAATTAATTTGCTTTCGAGTGTATAAAATATTTGTATATGAATAATTTCTCTTGGCTTTCTATGTGTCTGTTATTTGAAAGGGTATTTTTGCAAGATTTCGGACATATATTTCTATGTTACATATTTCACAATTATTAATATATTGGGTCATTCTTAGTTTCAATTTTGAATTATATATTTTGGTTTTCAATTCCTCATAAACATTTATTCCTCTGTGGATTTTATCGAGGTGTTCTGTTTCTCTGATGCTGGTTAGTCTATTTTCGTCAGTAATGTCTTCCAGTATTTTGAACTCATCATTGTTAACAAAACACTCGTTGTTCGTTTTTTTTCGAAAATTTCATAAAAATGGTTTCAATCTCCAACGAACCAGTTTGGAATTTCGATCTTTACTGGATAATAGCCAAGTTAATGGTTTATGATCTGTCTCAATTATGAATTTCCGTCCAAAGAGGTAAGGTAACGAAATACTTTAGTGTAGTTGTCCATACAATACAATACTTGTTCTTTTTCGATTGTGCTATAATTTAGTTCATGTTCATTTATGGTACGACTGGCGTAGCCAATTTATTATTCTGTGAAAACCCGGCACCAAGTGCCACGGTACTCGCATGTATATTAAGAGTAAATGTTTTAGTAACATCTGGATGGGCTAATACTGGACCATTTGTAAGAATTCTTTTAAGTGTTCCGAAACTCTTTCCATATAAAGGATTGTCGTTATTAATTTTGGCTTCTTCTATAAGACATTGTGTTATTGGTTTTGCTAAACGGGAATAGTCTTGAATGAATTTTCTGTAATAACCGTTCAATCCGAGAAATTGTTTAATTTGCTTCTGTGCTTTAGGAGTTGGGAAGTTAATAACACACTCGATTTTTGACGGGTTCGGTTTAACGCTTTCTTGGGTAATTATGTGCCCCAAAAATTCAGTTTCCCTTTTGCAAAATTCAGACTTATCTAATTGTATTTTAAGATTTGCATCCTGTAAACATTAAAAATCGCTTTAATTGATTGCGCATGTTCCTGTAATGATGTGGAAAAAATTATTATCATGTTACAAAGTTAAAAATTAGATTCAAATATCACGACCATGTGGCTATATGTACTTGGCAGCACTATCAACTCTCTAGTTGTCAAAATGTTACAACCCTGGTCAACACAATTGGGGGACTCACACTGTGGTCATAAAGTCATAAGTCATAAAATAATAGCACGAAAAATATGATTAGTGTGAACAACTCGTCATAGCTTAGAATGCTACTTCAAACATCGATCAGCTCATAAGATAACAACACACTTCTGTCTGTAATTAGCTATTATCAAAGCACAAGAAAATTAATACAATTAAAGATGAATCGTCTAAAAACTCCATTTCTATTTAAAGTTATTAAATTTATCTTCTGGTGCACAAGAATATGTAAATGAATTTATATGTGTTCAGCCCATACAACAATTGTTTAAAAAATTTACACACATTTGTTATGCTCTTATAAAAATTTTCATTCAGTCGTATATATATATATATTCTGGATCCTTATGAATAGCGATGACGATTGAGCAATGCCCGTCTGTCGGTCTGTCTGTACGTGAAATCGGTTTTGCCAAGCCCCCAGAAGAGCTAAAAACTTTGTTCTTGGACCGTTGGATTGAAAATGAACTTAAATAGAGTGGTCTTGAAATTCAGAAATTTGAACTACGGTTCCAGAACTGGGATGCTTACACCTATTTCTCGACGCAAAATTAATACTAAAAACAAATAATTTTATTGGTTGTTTGTAAATTAAACCTCTTTCATGCTTTCTTTTTATTTCCACCAGGGGTGGGAAATAAAAAGGATTGTTTTGGGCCATTCAGTATTTTGCAGTACATGTAGTAGCTAAAACGGTTAAAAATTTTAAGTTTTTCTTAAACAAAACCGCTTTATACGTCATGAAAATTTGCATTGGGCAAAAAATCAGTGCGAAATTAAAATTTCGCTTCCAGGGGTGGGATATTGAAATTTTTTTTAAAAATAAAAGTAACCAAAAGGCAACTGACGTTGTTTTTTTTTTGCTAACTAAAACTATTTTATAATTTAGGAAGAACAGAGTTGGTATCAAATATTAAAAAAAAATTAAAATTTCGAATCCAGGGTTGGACAAGTGCAATATTTTGCAGTACATGAAAGTTACCAAAATGGTTAAAAATTTTAAATTTTTCTTAAATAAAACTACTTTATACCTCATGAAGAGTTGCACTGATTAAAAAAATAACAAAAAAAAAATTAAAATTCCGCTTCTAGGGTTGGGAAAATAAATTTTTTTTTTTGGCACGTGCAATATTTTGTAGTACATGTAATAACCAGAATGGTTACAAATTTTGAGTTTTTGCTAAACAAAACCACTTCATACCTCATGAAAATTTATATTGATAAAAACAATTTTTTTAATTAAAATTTCGCTTCCAGGGTTGGGAAAATGAAAGTTATTTGGTACATGCAATATTTTGTAGTACATGTTATAGCCAAAATGGTTGCAAAGTTAAAATTTTTCTTAAATAAAATGACTTTATACCTAATGAGGACTAGCATTGTTAAAAAAAGGAAAACAAACTTAAAATTTCGCTTCCAGGGATGGGAAATTAAAATTTTTTTATACATAAAACTAACCAAAAAGGCAGCTAAGGTTGGGTTTTTACTAATTGAAACTATTTTTTAACTCAGGAAATACCAAATTATTATCAAAAATTTTAAACATATCAACATTGCGATTCCAGAGTTGGATAACTGCAATATTTTGTAGTACATGAAAGTGACCAAAATGGTTACAAAAAAAGTTTTTCTTAAATAAAATTACTTTATGCATCATTAAGAGTTAAAAAAACAAATTAAAATTAAAACTTCGTTTCCAGGGTTGGGAAATTGAAATTTGTTTAAACATAAAAGTCACCAAAAAGGCAATTAACGTTGTTGTTTTTGCTAATTAAAACTATTTTATAAATCAGGAAGAACAAAATTGGTATTAAAATTTAAAAAAACCAAAATTTCGATTCCAGGGTTGGACAAATTAATACAGAACATTTATATAAGATTCTGCTTGCAAAAAATTAAATTTTGATCTGAGATTTAGAAAGTGTTATGCTTCCGATTACTCTAACAAAGGTTGGCATTGTAAACACTCAAATTTTGGATTTTAATGATCTAAATATTGTGGTTAATGGGCACTCTACAAATATGTATATCTGTAACAGTTCTAATGGAAGTTTCTAATATAAGAGTTTTATTAGATAATAAGTTTTTGCATTTTTTAATTAAATACCCACGAATATGATTGTCGCTTCTGTTTACCAGTTCTCATTGATTCAATGTCAAACGATATAACTGAAATAAAAACAAAACTGAAACAGATGGACAGTATTGGGGAGAATATTAAATTCATGTCCGGCCAATATGATAAAATATTAAGAGGAGTTGCACAAAATGAGAAAGAAATAAATACGCCAAAGAAAGAAAACAAACTACTACGCAAAGAAGTTACTGAATTAAAATCTTCAGTTAAATGTTTAAAGGACATTAGAGTGCAAAACAATTGTATTATTAATAATGTCGCAACATCAAATGATAATGCATTAGCTGTTGTTTTCGACTTAGCAAAACAAACTAATGCTAATATTTGCGAAAATGACATTGAAGACTGCTACTTTTTAAACTCTAATAATAAAACTAAAAATAACGTTAATAAAAATAAATCAATTGTTGTAAAATTTGCAAACAAAAAAAATCAATGAGTGTTCGAACTCACGGGCGTTGTGTTAACACCTTTTTGTTTATTTATTTTATATTAAACACACAAAAAACAAAGAGAATGCAAAGCAACAGACAAATGTACATACATAAATTGTTATGTTTGTACATAAGCTACATACGTTGCTGTCTTGCTATCTCATTTTTATATATGTACGTATAACCAAGAATGATAAAATAAAGATTACGCCAACAAGCTGAAATAAAAATACTTTTCTGCGCACGATGGAACTCTGACGTCACTCAACATGTGTTCTGATTGGCTAATAAAATTCAGGTGGAGAACTATTATGTTATTGTAAAAACAGGACAGTGGGGCAAATTGCGATTTTTCAAATTAAATTTGTTTGATAATAAACAATTTTCAAAAATTATTTTATTTTCCACTTATTTTTATTTGAAATTGTTCATTTATAGTTATTTTATATAAATATTGAACCCCATTCAAAACAAATTTTTTTGCTTGCAAAATATCAGCCATAACTTCCTCTGAGCTTCATCTCTTGGAAAACTATAAAATGACACAGCTTTTTGAAAACAAAAAAATTTTGATAATAATATTACATTTTAACATAATGATTTCTCACTTGTTTTTTGCTGTTACTTTGTTTGCAATTGCCCACTGCACATTTCATGCTTGCTTGTTTTGTTCTCTTTTCTCTTTAGTTTAGGTTTTTTGTTTACAGTTTATGAGCTTTAAAAATCAAGTTTTAATAAGTTTTTTACACTTTAAGTTATTCAATAATTATTTTAATATATATATATATATATATATATATATATATATATATATATATATATATATATATATATATATATATATATATATATATATTAAAATATAACACAATTTATTATAAAATATAATACAAAACTTGCACTTTCATAAATCCGATTTAATTTGCTTGTTGGAAATCTCTCTGAGTAAATTGGAAATGTCTCTGAGTAAATTGTGTGAGGAGTTGCCAAATATATCATAAAATATTAATTTTGTACGAGAAAGTATTAGTTTTGCATATAATAAACAATTGGCAATCTCTTCGAGGGAACAAATACGTCATCAAACGGTAAATCATGCGCAAGGCGTGATCTTTATTTGATCATTCTTGCGTATAACCACGTCACTATTCTCTTTGCTATGCATAAGACAAAACCGAAGATCAACATAAAACAATTTTTTAATATTACTCCAAATTAATACTCCGAATTAAAACACTTAAATCTCCGCTCGCCGATATCGGATCGCCTTAATTTTTAGCCTAAACTCTTCGTTGAAACCCGCACTAGCGTTTTAATACAAAAACTAATATGAATTTCCGGAGAAAATCGCGTGGGAAAATTATATGAAAATCGCCCAATAATCACTTTCAATACCGACTGCCAAGCAACAACAACGAACAAACAAAGTCTTACACTTACACTTGCGTATGTATTGAAACTGATAGTTTACTGCCCTAGAGGCGCGCGTATAGATGTTAACACATCAAAAATCCAAAAAAGTTTTTTTGGATAATAAAACTAATTTAAGACAAATTAATGATTTAAATACTGTTTACATTAATGACTTCCTTAGTAAAGAGGCAATGGTAATTTTTAATCATGCAAAAACCTTAAGAACAGTGGGCTACAAGTCTGTTTATGCTAAAGGAGGTTATATATTTGCAAAGAAAAATTAAAGAACGAACCAAGTTATAATAAAAACATTGGATCAGTTGTTAACTGAAGCTTCTGGAGGTCATTCAAGGAGAAATCGAGGGGACACAACTAACAAACTAATATACATTTTCTTTTCATCTTTTTGAAAAACTTTTTTTGTATAAATAGGTTTAACCTAATTTACTATTTATGAATTCTAAATATTTCACAGATATTAACTCTTATAATGCAGTAATTAGTAAATCTCATACTAAAACATTAAATATATTGTCTGTAAATGTTGGAAGTGTTTCTATACCTGGCTGGCACTGCTGTAGCAAGGATAGTTTTGGTGGAACGTCTATTTTTGTCAAGTCACTTCTTAAGTTTAATGTGCAAGTAACATGCAGTACTGTGTATATCAAACTTCTAAGCTAGAGTAACTCACAATTTTACCTCTCCATCCCCCTTGATAAGCTTCACAACAAATTCACTCGAAATCAACCGACTTAAAGAAAAAATTCAAAATATAATATCTAATCCACAAGGGGCCAAAAATTTTGATAAAGGATCAAAAAAGCGTAAAATTTGCCACCTCTGCTCCTATAGCAAACGCAGAATGACCAAAGCTGTATGTAATATATGTAACAAAAACATCTGTGGCGAACACAAAGTTGAACTTTGTGTCTCATGCATAAAATAAGACTAATAACTAAAGTAGATAGAGACTGTATGTGCGAGAACAATTAAAATACTCAAATTTCAGCAATTAAATTTTAAATTTTAATTGCCAAATTTGTGTTAATGGGTTTTTTTTGTAATTTGATACTTTAATGTGTGTGTGTGTGTATTTTCCCACGGTTAAATAGGGATGTTCACATTGTTGTTGTTTAATTTTTTTTATTTTTTATAATGTTGGGGTAGGCGTGGGAATTTTTGTCTTTCCATATGAGACCTTGGGAGTTTGTGTCTGTCCGTATGAGACCGTGGGAATTTCTGTCCGCCCATATGTGAGGGTAGTTTGGTGGAGGGGTACTGTAGTAACCAAAATGAGTTTGTATAAGTGAGCGTGAAACCGTGGGAATTTTTGTCTGTCCATATGAGAGCTTGGGAGTTTGTGTCGGTCCATATGTGACCTTGGGAATACATGTCCGTCGGTATCTGAGCGTGGGAATTTCTGTCTGTCCGTATGTGAGCGTAGGAATTCTGTCTCTACATGGGTGCTATGGCCTAATAAAAAATAAGAAATTTTTAGTATCTGACACAACATTTTTTAGGAAGTACAATATCTCAAAAGTGTTGTATAAATGGATGGCCCTAATGTTTGTGGTTCGTTTCTTCTTGGTGGAGTGAGATTTCTTCTTTTATTTTTTAGCTTGTTTTTAATTTTGGTGTGTGTTTACTTAAGATATTTTGTCCAGCAATTCAGTTATTTCTTTTTTGTGTGCAATGCTTGAGTGTGGGGGAATAATTTGATTATTCTGATCTTGAAGACGTTGTGAAAAAAAATTACTATTGCATAAATATTGAATCTGATATTTTGTTTATTTTATACATGACGATCATCGCTGGATTTTATTTGGGGATCTGGATGGTGGTGCGATTTCTGTATTTTGTAGAATATGAATATTTAGGCTATGTTTAAGTGTGTGTGTGTGTTTTTGTGTTCTGAGTGGCGATTGGAATGTCTGCCTGTCAGACAGGCTGTGTGTGTAACGAATGGTGAGTCTGTATGACAGTCCGCTTTTTTGCTTCCCTGGATTTAGCGCAAGTGGGTCAGTATGAAATGAAATAAATTTGTAGATATTTATGTACGCATATACATACAAACATATAATAAGCGTTTATTCGTAGTGCCCAAATATTCCCTTGACCATTTGAATGAATGAACCATTGTGTTTGTTTGTGTGTTCTCTGAAATAAATATGTATGTAGGTTTTTATTTGAAATAAAAGACATTTATTTTAATTTTTATAAACATTTATTTAAAAGTTTGTTAACATTTTCATTTTTAAGTAAAATTGCATTCCTTAAGGCACAAACACCATAGTCGTGATAGCTACAATAGAGATATGTTGAATGCTTAGTTTCCATTTGTTTAAAATTAATGCAGCCAATGTTTTCAATGTCTTCAATGTTATAAACTGTTTGATGAATCATTTTTTCTAGCCATATTTTCTTCTCTCCCCCCCTTAACATATATTTGTGAATTTCTTATATTAGATTTTAAAAACTTGCAAACGCTTTGAAATGAGACTGATCCATCATTCCAGTTAATATGATGATAGTTTTTTGTTAACCAAACTGCTTCTCTCTGTTTTTTGACCGATAAACATGCGAAATCAAAAGGAGGTTTTCTGATGAAATTGAGGCATTCGTTGTTGCTGAAAACTACAGCTAGTTCTTTTGCGTTGAAGTCATTTGAATTATTTTTGAAACCTTGCAAGTCTACAAAAACAATATCACCATCCATCTTATTTAATTTATAAGACCTTTCGGACTTGACCTTTTATTGGTATGTATTCTATTACGTGGTCATGAATAAGAACGCAGTAAGCTGATGTCGTTGCTGGAATATTTGTTGCTGTTTCAAATTCAATTTTTATATCAATCGGTCCGGTATTGACTGATTCGTTCTGATAGCTTACATCTACTACAATAATTGGAGCGTCGTCTTTAAACTCCTGGGCAGTTAATAATGGTTGAGGCTCATTCATATAGTAGCTTTGTTGAAATCTTACATACATATCATATAGAATTGCATACCGTTCATTTTTAAATTTTGTGTTAAGATCATCATATGGGTAAGAGGTTGAATTTAAATGTACTTTTAAATTAGTGAGGTCACAGTGAACAAATTTGTTATCTCGTTGAAATGCGACCAATACAAAACGTGGTCGCTCTTTACTTGCAGCTAATTTAACATTCCAAATATGACTTATTCCTGTATTCAATTGTGGATTCATATGACAATCCCAGCTACGAAATGCCATCGGTATAGACGCACCATAGTTAATAATTTTAATCATATTCAACTTGCTCTGATCAGATAATTGTACTCGTGGAATTCTCCAGGAGATGAGTGAAATTGTAAGTTTCGATTTTTCAGTAGAAACGCTCGAGTGTACAAGAGCTTCATCATTTTTATTGCGCAAGAGTATCAATTCTTGCTTTCCATTAAATATAACTTTGTTGTAGTCTTCAGCAAATCCCAAAAGCATTTTTAGTGGTGCATAAAAATTAAAATATCCATTCTTAAGATTCAAATCATCAGTTTTATGCCATCCACCATTTTGCATTACAACGCTTTGAGTTGGTGATAAAGATACCAAATTTTTTATTGTGGTTGTTGTTCCTAAATACCTTGTATGATCGATTTCAATACCATTAAGCTCATAGCGGATTTCATCAAATAGATGTGCAACAAGGTTGTTTTTCAATTTAAAATTTTCTGAAAATTTTCCAGTTTTTTCATCTACAACGAAACCTTCCACATTTCACTAGGTAACACGTACAAACCTTGATTTTGTATTGAGATTCGAATCTCATCATTATTATTGTACGATTGTAGATATGGTATGTAGGTATGATAGTCCTTTTTTATTATATTTTCGTCAGACAATGGCTTATCCAATACGTTTATTATTGAGCTCATTTTGTTTTCAGTTTGAGATTCAAAGACTTGAGAAAACTTTTGTTTGTTGTTGTAAGTGACCTTTGACGAGCAGATCTTTTCAATTGTGGTTTAGGTTGTAATATCTGTGGATGAGACGTGACTGCCGTATTTTGTGATATACTTGTATTGTATATTATCATTACTTAGTTGGTCTTAAATGTTTTCGTATTGTAATTTCCTCTCCTCTGAAATTAATTAAATCACCGTTCTGATCAACCACGCGCAGTGATAGAGAACTTATCTCTTTGGTGTTTACAGGTAAATAGATGAGATTCCTTGGAATCTCATCTATTTTATAGCCTGCAGGTACATTAATCGGAAATTCATGAAGTGTGTGTGATTTTGAATTGTTCATATATGTGTTAGTAGCGATACTACTTTCAATTCGCAAGAGATTTACTTTAAAAATATTAACTGGAAGATCTGAGTAATGATCATCGGTCGGTGTTAGGATTTTACTATTGAATCCTAAAAGATTCCCAATTGTATTTTCTTTATTAAAATATATCGGGTCTTTAGAACTATTTATTTTAACTTGCATCTTATTGTTCTTAGCTTCTATAAAAATATGCCCTCCAGGACTAAGTCGTTTGTATTGCTCCTCTATGTAGTCAACTATATCTTTCAATTCACAAGATCCAATTGGTATTTCAATTACATATTCCCCTATATGAAACATATTGTTATAGGAGTCTACATTTGGAATACTGTTGTATGAATGAAAATCAGTTAGCGCACACTCATATGAGTCGTTTAAGTCAATGGGAGGAAAATAATTAGCATATAGCGCTGATGAGTTAGAGCTCAGAGTAAGTGTTATTGACATTATAACAGCCTGTTCACAAATAAATAAAGTTTTCTACACAGCATGGTTTATAAGAATGCTTTGCATTTACATTTCATAATCTTATTTTAAAATTAACATTAGTTATTAAAAATATTGATGTTATTGTCGTTGTTATCATTGCGATTTATTTCGTTTTCCAACTATAGAATTTCATCTTTGCTTATCCAGGAATTGTGTTAATTAGAAAATCCCAACCATTTAACTAATGCTTTGTCCCCTTTCAGTCGAATCACTTTTTCAACTAGATATGTATTTGGAAATCTAGTTCTTGACAGTTCTTCCGTATAGAAGCCACCTTTAATAGGATTTCCAAGATAATCTTCTAATATGTATGTAGTAGGATATTTATTTTGAACTCTTTTGATTGTGAAAATTTCTGTTGTCCTGCTCGGAGTATAGCCTTTCTCAAAAATATGTTTATATTTGCTAATACGTACATTGTCCCCTGCATTAAATTGTGACATTTTGTACATCCTTACACGGCTGTATACAGTATTTAGAAGCTGTTTTTAATTTTTTGAGTTAACTTTAATCGGTTGCATTTTAATTGTGCGATGAACTTTTCTATTGTATGCAATAAGTAAATCTTTGTACATATCAAGTCAGTTGTAGGAAAAATTAAAACTAAACTCTTTCCACATCATTCCTTTTAATGTTCTATTGAATCGTTCTACTATTGATACTTTCATGATGCTATAGGTTGAGTAGAGATTGACGTTGTATTTATCCATCAATTGATTAAAGTGTTTGTTGAAGAATTCTTTACCATCATCTGTTTGTAAGTTTTTTGGCACACGCCCCAATTGAAAAATAGTCTCCATTGCCTGCGTTGTGTCAACAGCTGTCTTTCTTCTCAGAGGTACTGCCCAAGCATATTTGGAGAATGTATCAATTACAGTTAGCAAAAATTTATAATTTTTATTGTATGTAGAATAGTTCCCCATTTCAACTAAATCCACTTGCCAAAGATCGTCTATTCCTTTCATAACAACTCTACGGCGTCCAAACATTTATCGAGCTTCCTTATGGAGGTCGTTCACTAAATTTCTTTTTGTATCCATGTCTAAGCTTTAAGAAGTCTTTTGGGTGTGTTGTGATCTAGCTGATGCGCTTTCAGCAATTGACTCAAACATGTAATTTTCAAATCTATACATTTTCTCGTTTAATCTTTCAATTTCTTCTTCGAAGGATGCTCTGATCTTGGAAATGCTTTCTTGCATATTTTTATTCTCTTCCAACTGTAATATTATTTCATGTTGTTGCATTTCGATTTGATTTTTAGAGTATTGTGCATTTTGTTGTTATCTTCTTTAAATTCTTTTAAAATTTTGTGTTCTACTTCTTCCATTTGAGTTTGCAAAAACAATTTATTGATAGCATCGTTTTCCTCCAAAGCTTTTGCAACATTTTTGATTCTTTTGTTTTGGACATCAATGTTGTTGTTCGCATCCAAAAATAACCCCAACAATTTAGGTGCATTTTTCAATGAAATTATACTGCTAGTGTCGTTTAGATAATGTCCGAATTTATCAACAGACATAATTTATATTTAAAATATGTATCCGTTTATATAGTTTATACTATTATATTAGCTTCACGTAGTTCTTCAATAATTGAAACAATCTCGTTGTTGTGATTAGTATGACCTGCAGACTGTGATGCAAGCAGTAGTCTAAGTCGATCTACCAACTCGTTTGGATCATCCCAGTATATATAGTTTGATTTATGAGGATTTACCTGCATCAATCCCTTACCTAAATAAGTAGCCTTTGTTAATTCCGATGAGCTCTTTAAAAAGTTTTCCAATAATATGTTTGTACTTGTACCCTCTAGTCCCCTTGATTTGACCATCGGACTTATAATCTCTTCTGTGTGCATAGGTAGTAAGTAATATTTTTTTATAGATTTCAAGCTCGAATTTATCATAGTTTTTTGGTGTTTTATGAAACATCAAAGAAAACAGTCCTGGTGTGAGAGCCCATATTTGACCACCAACTTGTATTTTATCTTGATTTAACTCGATGTTGCTACTACCAAATTTCCATTCGTTATTATAATCTCTATGTGGACCATAGTTAGTATCTAGTTCATTTCTCGATTGCAATAGTGATAAGTCAGGATAACTCTCGTCATGATTAGAATGTTGTGAATAAAAGTCATCTTCATCAAAATCGCTGTTACTTTTACTATTAGACTGTTTAAACATTGATTCTTCAATTAGTTTCTTAGGGGACTTGTTTCCAACTTCATTGTTGAGTTCTGAGGATGAAAACTGGCACTGTCTTCATATTCAGTTTTCTTATCATTCTTTTCTTTTTTATTCGGTATATCAATATATTTAGAGCTATTTATAAATTCTTTTAAAGGTTCTGTTATGGGCTTGAATGTATCACTTAATTGCTGATGTGTATCTATTTCACCAGTTTTTATACTACGAAGCTTTTTCTTTAATATATTTCTTGTTGTCACCAAGTCTTTTAGAATTTTTTCATTCATTTTAGCTTTTCAGCTATCAGATCAGCTTATCAAGTATCAGATCAGGTTATCAGATCAGTTTATCAGGTTTACTAAATAAAACAATAAATTCTCTATCTTTTGAATTACATCTTCCTGGATATCAGTACTGTGGACCTGGCACAAGATTACAAAAGCGTTTAGATAGAGGAGATAAAGGAATTAATTTATTGGATGCTGATTGCAAAAATCACGATATAGCTTACTCCAAAAACAAAGAATTAAACAGTAGACATCAAAATAAAATTCTTGAAAATAAAGCTTGGGAAAGAGTTCTTTCAAACAATAGCAGTCTTGCAGAAAAAACATTTGTATATATGGTGACCAATGCAATGAAAGCAAAAACTAAATTTGGTATGGGTATGGAGAAGAAGAGCAGAAATAGGCAAAGACTATCGTTACGAACTCATTTAAATGATAAAAAGCTATTCAATAGTTCAATTAGAGCAGCAACAAAAACGTTACGGGAAGAAAAACCACAAGACATTAACTCGGCCATTAAAATCGCTCGGAAAGTTATCAACAGATCACTTAAGGGGAAAAAGGCACGCGTTGTAATACCACGCATAATCAATGTTCCAAAAATTGGTGAATTTTTACCGCTAATTCTAATTCTAACTGCTCTAGGTGCACTTGGTAGTCTAACAACTGGAGATGCCGCTATAGCTAAGGCTGTAAATGCAACAAAGGACGCAAAAAAACAACTTGAGGAAGCCTCCAGACACAATAAGGCAATGGAGTCTATTGCTGTGGGAGAAGGACTGTACCTTAAACCATATAAAAAGGGTTATGGACTTGTTTGTAAAGATCATTCAAAAAACTATTAGAAATGCTACCCAACAGACCATTATCAGAATTTGATCTAAGAAAATTTTCAAGAAATATTCCACACTTTAGAGGAGTTTATATGTTGGATTCTTTACCAAAACGGCCAAGGACAGTAGAATGTGGAATAATTAATTTAGATTTATCAGCAGGACCAGGTACTCATTGGGTAGCATACTATAGAAACAAGGATGAAAAACAATATTTAGCCAGCTTTGGAAATTTACAACCTCCTTTAGAATTAATCAAATATCTAGGTAGAAATATTGAATACAACTACAATCAATATCAAAACTTTAATACATTTAATTGTGGTCATTTATGTTTAAAATTTCTTTATGAAGCAACTAAAGAGTTGAAATAAAACACAAGCATATATTTGTATATTTTAAAAAATTCTTTCGTTGTTTTATTGTATTAGTTACAAAATATACATAACATTTTTTTTTTATTGTTACTGCCAAACAGGGTACTGGGAGTTTGGTATCAAAAACTCGTGCATCTCACTATCTAAGATCAGGTTTCGCTCTCCTTTTCTTTGTAGTCGATATTTATCATTCGAAAGATCTTCTAATTCTACATTGGTTAATGCATTATATCGGTTCGGGAGAAACATTATATGGTTTTCCAGCTCAAGTTGAACTGTTTCTCCGACTTTGTTGTTACCCGCTTTGCACGTAGGATGTTGTATTTGATTGAATCATCTAGATCCTTTATATGTATTAAGGTTTTTGTATTCTACCATTGCGGTAGAAATTTTTCACAACTTATAGCTTTGAACTTTTATTGCAAACTAATCTCGATTTTAGCTTTCTAGACTGTAAGAAGCCTAACAGAAAATCGTTATACAATGATTTTTTTGTTTTATTTTGGCAAAAGACAAAGTGAGGAGAATTGAAATCTATATAAGTATTTAAAACTAAGTAGTTGAAAAAAGATAGAGAGATGATACAAATATGTATACATTTTTTTGAGTCGTTCACACAAAATTTTAAATTATTTTTCGGATTAAAAACGATCAGGGCTCCTTTTTTAAATTTCATAACATGCACCTTCGTACTGGTTCGTTGAAATGAACAATTATAGTTGCAAAGTAACAGTAAAACGGAACGCAAGTAAATTTTGCTAATAAAAAGATTAAATTTAAAATAAAAAAACATGAGTCAAATAAGAGACAAGATTGTGCAATTCCTAATCAACTTTGAAGGATGTCAACTACATGAACACCGGGATATGATGAAATATTTCCTAGACGTGTTGGATCAAAACGAAGAAATGGGTATAATGGAAGATGAAGACAAGGACGATGGCCATTTCAAATCCTGTCCTTGGAGCCATCCGGATTGTGTGGAGGGACCAGACACCTGCCGGTGTTCGGTATATTATTTAAGAAAAATGGCAATTAGCCATTTAATTAATTCATATTATGCATTATTTCATTAAAACTAAATAATCAGAATAAAACAAAATCTTTAATGCTTTTTAATATATAATATATTTGTACAATTCTGGTTTTTTCTCACTCTCTCTTAACAATAAAACAATATTTAACTTAAAAATAAAACATGTTTTCTTTTATTACTAGATTTAACTACTTACACATAGAAATTATTACGTAAAAAATTAGTTGCAGTTATTCCATTGCTTCTTCCTTTTCTAATCTTGAAATTTCCCACAATAGCATATCAAGTTCGTAATCGGGATTGGTTTCTTCGATTCGAAAATGATACCATGCATACGTACTTTTATCATCAATAAGCAATTTCTATATGAAGCTATTCTATAATTATTAAGAATGCAGTTCTTTACTCCTTTCGATTTTTTAATATCACTTTGATATTGCACACTAAAAGAGTACATTTTTTATCGCAATCCTACAAATTCCTTCATTACCTTTCCACAATTCTCATCCTTCATCATACCCAACACCTTTTTGTTTACCAGAGGAAATCCATATACATTGTCTTTTGGGTAATCTGAAGTATCAAACTTATGGTCGACGTCAGTTTTTATGTCAGCATAGAAATCTTCAGTTTGTACTGTGTAAATGAAAGAGTCTGTGTCCATATAGTTTAATGATAGGTTTGTCTTGAATTTGGGTTGCATGTACCCATAATGGAAATCATACATTTTCCATTTGGAAAGCTCTAATACACAAAATCCTAAATATATGGGTTTATTGTAATAGGTTTTCACTCTTTTCATTTCAATCGCTACCATATCCTCAGAAAATATTCACAAACTATGAAAATTAGGTTTAGATATCCAATCTTGAGCTCCTAAATGATTACAGTTTGTCCTATTCCAGTTAGTAGCTATTCGTACATCTTTTCTCTTTTCTACATTCTCCATAGTTTTACCATATACTGCATTATTTAACAATTTAAAGAAATTTTTTTAAAAACATTTTTTGCAGTAGCGCTATGTTTGGTATTCAAGTCTATATAACTTTTCAACCAGGTTGATTGCTTATAGGTGAGAATACTTTGTTTAGAACTAGACCATACTGCAAACATTGTTTAAGAACTCTATAATGTATGACATATGTTTGTTTTGTAGAAAAATGTGCTAGTAATTTAATGTGCTTTGTTTGCAAAATTTTTTTATTTTCTGGACAGAAAGGAAGGTCATTGTGAGAGTCATGCAAATGAGAAGGATAGTCTAAAGTAACTTCATAGACATATCCATCGCTTGAATTATCCTCTATGGTTGCCGGATCTAGATTTAGCTCTTCAGTTGACATCCATTTGAATCCACCATAAGGTAGATACTCAGACATTGCCCAACCGTAAAGGTTATTTGCGTCTAAGTACACAATAAATTCTGAGGGCTTCTCTCTATCAAAATCAGCTAAATATTTATTGTTAGCTTTTGACTAACGATTACTACATTGTACAAGCCCACCACGTATTCCTTTCTTGAAGAAATTGTACATATCTATATCCGTCAAAAGCTCTAATTCTATATTTGTATGTTTCAACATAGCATCCCACGATAGTCCTGGTGCAGTGTAATACTGACATGGATCTAAATGGTAGATGTTCTTGCAAACCTTTATAAAACTTTCAAATATATCTGCAAGTAAGAGCACATCCGTTTTTAAATATACTTGCATGTAATCTTGCAAGGTTTTGCAGCTGAACGCATTCCAAACTTCTTTTGCATGATCATAGTCTTCAATCGAGCACTCCTTATTATTGAGCTGGTTGAAGAAATCTTCCCTTGCTGGAAGTTCACCAACATTCAATTTTTCAAAAGAATTTATAAAATCATAGGGAAAAACGCCTTTTCTTCTCACAAGATCAAACTCTGTTTTGGTTTTGAATTGTTTTTTAATAATGTTAAAGTCTTGCTCTGAAAGATTATTGGCTAAAGATTCTAAACTAATGCAATTTTACTTAAAAATGAAAATGTTAACAAACTTTTAAATAAATGCTTATAAAAATTAAAATAAATGTCTTTTATTTCAAATAAAAACCTACATACATATTTATTTCAGAGAACACACAACCAAACACAATGGTTCATTCATTCAAATGGTCAAGGGAATATTTGGGCACAACGAATAAACGCTTATTATTTGTTTGTATGTATATGCGTACATAAATACCTACAAATTTATTTCATTTCATACTGACCCACTTGCGCTAAATCCAGGGAAACAAAAAAACGAACTGTCATACAGACTCACCAATCGTTACACACACAGCCTGTCTGACAGGCAGACATTCCAACCACTCAGAACACAAAAACACACACACACACTTAAACATAGCATAAATATTCATATTGTACAAAATACAGAAATCGCACCACCATCCAGATCCCCAAATAAAATCCATCGATGATCGTCATGTATAAAATAAACAATATATCAGATTCAATATATATGCAATAGTAATTTTTTTTTCACAACGTCTTCAAGATCAGAATAATCAAATTATTCCCCCACACTTAAGAATTGCACACAAAAGTGAAATAACTGAATTGCTGGACAAAATATCCTAAGTAAGCACACACCAAAATAAAAAACAAGCTGAAAAATAAAAGAAGAAATCTCCCTCCAGCAAGAAGAAACGAACCACAAACATTAGGACCATCCATTTATGCAACACTTTTGAGATATTGTACTTCCTAAAAATTGTTGTGTCAGATACTAAAAATTTCTTATTTTCTATTAGGCCATAGCACCCATGTAGAGACAGAATTCCTACGCTCACATATGGACAGACAGAAATTCCCACGCTCACATACCGACGGACATGTATTCCCAAGGTCACATATGGACAGACACAAACTCCCAATCTCTCATATGGACAGACAAAAATTCCCACCTTTTTCACGCTCACTTATACAAACTCATTTTGGTTACTACAGTACCCCTCCACCAAACTACCCTCACATATGGGCGGACAGAAATTCCCACGGTCTCATACGGACAGACACAAACTCCCAAGGTCTCATATGGAGAGACAAAAATTCCCACGCCTACCCCAACATTATAAAAAATAAAAAAAATTAAACAACAACAATGTGAACGTCAATATTTAACCGTGGGAAAATACACACACACATTAAAGTATCAAATTACAAAAAAAAAACCCATTAACACAAATTTTGCAATTAAAATTTAATTGCTGAAATTTGAGTATTTTAATTGTTCTCGCACAGTCTCTATCTACTAACTAAAAATTTAATTTTTTTTGTATTATTTGACTGATTATCCTTAAAGGCTGTGCATGAAATAAGTCATTTTTATTTTTATATTTAAGTTTTTGTTGTTTTAAAAAGTTAATTAATTACAAAAAACCAAAAAAAGAGTTCAAATTCCTATCGAATTTTTAGAGGGAAAAATAATTTTTATTTTTATAATTAATTTTTTCTTTATTTTTTAATAAAAAGCTTAACTAAAAACCATTTTTGTTAATTTTTTTTTCTTAAAAAAAAGGTTCCGCTAGAACCTTTTTTTAAATAGTTCGTCGATTCGACGAAGAGTAACCTTAATGTACTAAAATGAAGAGTAACCATCCAGGGTTAAGCTAAGGGTTAAAATAGAGAATCCTAAGCCATTTCAAGTTTTTAAAAACGAACTGAAACAATGGGATATAGAATTGCACAGAAGAGATTGGCAACACTCTACCGTAGGCAGGGTGACCAGAATTCTATGGGGAAACCTAGATGGTAACAGGACAAAGGAGATCCTAAGTTGAAGTGGGTAAGCACTATGGAGATTGGTTAATATAATAATAGGACATACAGAGTCACCTGGCACTCATGGGTATCGTTGACGATATAACATGAAGGGCCTGTCAGGAAGATGACGAAACACTTGAGCACTACTTGTCCAGCTCTTGGTCAAGTCAGGAGGCAAACATTTAATCAGGAGATTATACAGGATATTGAATTTCTGACGGGTTCTAATTGGGGAGACTTAAGAGGATACATTGAAGAAACTAGGTTCATGACGTAATCAAATTCAAAGGATTCCATGGTTTTAATGGAGGCTCCCTATAATAGAATGGGAACTCCTTATAATAGAGCGCCTAGGAGGCCTAAGTGTATTGGGATAGCTCTTGCTTACGTCCTTCTCTTCAACCTAACCTAACCTGTAGTGCTGATTTTGGTTAAACTGTGCCAATAGAGATATCTAGCATAAAGATAATGAATAAACCATTAGTTATCATATCCATATATAGATCGCAAAAATGTACCTTTACAAATTTTTTGAAGAAATTTGAAGATATGATAGTAGGTTTTAATGGTGCTCCGAATGTTAGGTTAGGTTAGGTTAGGTTAAAAAAGCTGCCAGCAGTAAGCGAGAAAAACACTCAGCGGCCATAAAAAGGCCCATTGTGATGCCCAGAGGACTATACCTACACACTTTTCTCAAGACGAAGTGGTGGTTCCTGAGAACCACCCAAAACTTCTAACAAAGCCCACCAGGGCAGCCAGCGGTGCATCCCTGAGGCAGTCCAGATCTCGTAGGAAACGAGAGCCTAGATGTCTAAGCACACGCTCCTGCAGGGATGGACAGTCACAAAGGAAATGCTGTACTGACTTCTCTTCTTTTTCATCGAAACAGCTCCTGCAGCGGCCATCATGGGGAGAGCCCAAACGCTCTGACATGTGCCCAATTGCACAGTGCCCCATCAAAACCCTTACCAGGAGTGCCAACAGTTTTTTCTCAAATATCAGAAGTTGTCTAGTCGTAGCTCTGCTAAGCGAGGGCCATAGAGTTTTGGAGACCCTACAGGTGGTAATACTTGACCACCTGCTTGTCAACTTCCTCCTTGGCCACTCCTGAATTTTGTTCAGCAGCTCAACAACTACGCGATACTGCTTCATTCAAAGCCGAACCCGGTCTTGCGCATTCGTCCGCCATTTCATTTCCCTGAAAGCCTTCATGCCCTGGAACCCAAAACAAATTGACGTCATGTCCTTTAAGTCTGGCCAGAGATTGAATGCATGCCAGTACACATTTCGACTTTATTATTTCCGAGTCCAGCGCTCTAACCGCTGCCAGACTATCTACACAAATGTCAATAGTTCTTGCTTCTAAATTGAGCCCATTAATCCTTAATATTGCCTCGGTAATGGCATAAATCTCTGCTTGGAAAACTGTCGAGGTATCGGGTAGCCTGAGCGATACCGAAAGGCCGAGATCCTCGGAAAATACACCGAACCAGTTCCAGTGTCCATCTTCGAGCCGTCCGTAAAAGCCAAAGTTGCGTTACTACAAGACGCGTAGTTTTCCATCCAGTCCTCCCTCTGCGAGAATACGACTGAAAAGGATTTGTCGAAGCACATGACCGGAGTCATATAATCAGTCCGTCTCCCCAGGACCTGCCCTCCTACCTTTTGTAGGATAATGCCATGTCCCGTACGGTCATGCCTGAAGCTGCCTGACTCCATGAGCCTGAGGGTAGATCTGGCAAATATGTACTTGATGTATACCCCAAGGGGAGCTAATTCAAGCATTGTCTCTAGACTGGTCTGAGGGGCTGATCTCATTGCGCCAGTCATAGCAAGACATGCTAGCCTCTGTACCTTGCGCAGTACACGAGTAGAGAGATATGTCGACGTCTTAAGTAGTAATGGAAGTAACATTTAATTATTAAATTTATTTACCGAATTTAATATGTATTCTTGCCACGATCTGATCACAAGGCCCGAGAGTAATTCACTCTATTGAAGATAATGTGAGTGACCATAATTTTATAAGCTGTGGTTTTGAAACAAATTTAAGGGAAAGAGATAGTCAATAAAAATTATAAATAATATTGATTTTGAAAACTTTGAGCAATATTTGGATACCAGTATGTCAAATTTCAATCGCACTGGCACTTCCTCAAACATATGCGAAAATGTTATAAATCTTTTGTCTGATGCAGCAAAGAGTAGCACAGCAATAGTCAGCAAACGAGTGAATTTACGTGAAGAGCTTACACGATGACAAGTAATCTTCTTCTTTTTTTGATTAGCTATAAGAATGCTTTATTGAAAACTCGAAAAAAACGGGCTAATAGTATAATATCCGAGCGACTTAAGAGAATAAGCAAGGTTATTAAAATATGAAATGCTAACCTAATGAATACATACTATTTCATACTGTTTCAATTGTAATAAAGGTCCTGGCTATGATAATATTACACCAAAAATGTTGCTAGTAAAAAACACTTTACCGTTGAAATATTAATATGTATTTTCAATATGATTATTGTTGAGGGTAGTTATCCAGATGCTCTTAAAATACACAAGATAATTCCAATACCGGATGCAGCAGGTACAAAAAATATTGAAAACTTTATACCAATGTATAAGGTCATTGATACTAATAATATTTTATTTGAAAGACAGTTCGGGTTTAAAAAAGGCTCTGGAACTGAGGAAGCTGCTATAAATGTTACCGAATATATTTGCGAACTGCTTGATAGTTGATATAGTGGTGTAGCAGGAGTTTTTTTGATTATTCAAAAGCTTTTAACCTTGTTGACCACAATATTCTAATAAGAAAATTAAGCAATATTGGAGTTTCGAATAAATCTCGGGACGTATTTCAAAGCTATTTATTTACGCAATAGAAGTCAATTTGTACAAATAAAGGAATCCAAAAGTACGAAGCTACCAGTTAACTGCGGGGTACCACAAGGTAGTGTACTTGGTCCACCATTTTTTTAAAATTTGTATTAATGATCTGAAAAATATTGGCTTTAAAGAAAAATTATGTTTGCAGATGACATATGCATGTTTTATCCCTACAAGTACGACCAAGTCTTAAAAACATATATCGAATATGATGCATCTATCTTAGCTGTATTCTCACGATGTAATAAATTGATTTCAAACTCAAGCAAATCTAAATTCATCATATTTAAGTCGTACAGTTTAAGAAATAATGACCCAATGTCTGTTTATATCGGTACTGTTATAACAGAAACTGATAAAGCTAAATACTTAGGAATAACTTTCAATCGCAACACATATCAAATATAAAATCAAAAATTTCTACTGGTATTGGGATACTTTATAAGTTTGGGAATAAACTTAATTGCAAAACAAAGTTACTTATTTACCAAGCACTATTTCATGGTGCCGCTGTGGCTGATTGGTAGCGATGCTAGCCTATTAGTACAGAGGTCGTGGGTTCGATTTCCACCAAGGACGTTGGGTGTTTGTGATGTTTTCGGGTAACACAAAGGGATCTACTATGACCCAACTGTACTGGACTTGTTAATCAAAACTGGCAGCCTGTTAAAAAAAAGCACTATTGCATTCTCATTTAAGTTACTTGCCATCGATATATGGATGCAGAGCAAATATTGTACTGAAATCCCTACAATCAGCCCAAAATAAAGCCTTATAACGGCTTTATTTAAACTTCATGCTAAAAGTATACTACTCATTAGAGGATTATATAAACAAAAAGTATTAATGTATGTATTTAAAACTTTGAAGGAAAGTGGGAATAGATCTATACAATTCATTCAAAACATATCTCTAACAGAAAGGCTTACGAGGCAATCTTATAATCTCCGGTCTACATGGTGCCTACTTGAATTAACAATACAACGCATATCATTTTCTGGACCGACCCCATATATACAACCAGCTCCCTGACAGTATTCGAAGTATACAAGTAATATCAACATTTAAAAATCAAATAAAACATTTCTTAATGCAAATTATTGAAACACTTCTAACATAATTATTAATAAAATATTTACATGTCGCATATACCTACATATAAAAATTTTTTCTATTATTTATTTATTTGTTGAAATACTTTACAAAGTAAATTTGCAAAGTATTTGGTGCACAGATGCCGCCGGTGTGACTTAAAACCATATGTCGGCGATGTTATTAACACGTATTTTCTTCCGTTACTGTGACTGACTGTACACGACCTATGCCTTCACATAGGAAGTAGCAACGTAGTGAACCACGGAATATTCCTCAGAGGAACTGTAAATCTATACAGTTATCTGAGGTGTTGAAACTAACTAGTGCGAGTGAGACGCAAAACTCTCGAAAGAGATTAAACGATCAGTGGTCTGGCTGCACTTAAAAAATAATTGCCAACGAGGCTTGATGTTGACTGATTTAGAGCAGCTTTGCGACTGAATTTTTGGTATTATTATTGCTCTTTATACCCTTTACAAAAAAGTGAAAGGGTATATCAAGGTTTGTCATTCCGTGTGTAATTTCTTGGATATCAATATGGGACCCCATAAAGTATATGTGTATATTCTGAATCGTTATGAATAGCGATGACGATTGAGCAATGTTCGTCTGTCTGTACGGGTTTCCCAAGCCCCCAGTAGAGGTAGACACTTCGTTATTTGACCGTTCGATTGGAAATGAACTAATTAGAGTGGTATTGAAATTCAGAAATATCCGATATAAGGCTCCAGAGCTGGGAAGCTTACACCTATTTCTGGACGCAAAATAAATACCAAAAACAAATTATTTTTTTGGTTGTTTGTAAATTAAACCTATTTCAAGCTCTGGAATGCCTCAATGGTCTATTAAAAACTAAAAAGATAAAAAAAAAAATTCCAGAAATGGGAACGTAAAAGTTTTTTTTGCACATTCAGTATTTGGTAGTACATGTTATAGCTAAAATAAATAAGTAAAAACGTTGTATTCGACCGGGTCGAATCTTAAATACCCTTCAAATATTTAGCAAGTGAATTTAAAATGTTTAACTTGGTGGAACAGAGTTCCTCTATATAATATCGTGCGTCAATGCCCACTAAAGGGGGCGGGGTTCAAAAATAGACAATATCATGTTTTCCACAGACGAACATATGGGCATTGCTAGACCGTCTTAGACTTCATAACTGATCAAGAATATACATATTTACCTTATAGGGTCAAATTCTCTTTGGAGGGTATAAAAACTGTATTTTGGCGGGGTCGTTCTGGCAAGGGCTGTGGGGGAAACATTTCACCTTTGTCATAAAACTCTAAAAATAAATGGTTGGAATAATTATATACAAAATAAAATTTTATATATTTTTTTATAGGGTCATTTACGGGGCAAAGGGGGAAAGGGGGTAAGACAGAAATAGGCAGTCATAAAATTCTAAAAATAAATGCCTGGGATGATTATATACAAAATTAAAATTTCTTTTTCTTGATAGGGTCCTTTAGGGACAAAAGGAGAGGAGGGGGTAGGGCAGAAACAGGTAGTCATAAAACTCTAAAAATAAATGCTTGGGAGTATTATATACAAAATTAAAAATAAAACCTTTATTTATTTTTTATAGGGTCATTTAGCGGGCAAAGGGGGAGGAGGGCAGAAATCGGCAGTAATAAAGCTCTAAAAATAAATGCTTGGGATGATTATATACAATATTTAAAAATTTTTTTTTTTGGTAGAGTCATTTATAGGGTGAAGAAAGAATGTAGGCTTAAGTAAAACAATTTGTTAAACTTTTATGCTATTTTTGCATATAATAACGCCCACTAAAGTGGGCGGGGACCGAAAATTATTTTTTTTATTTTCTGGCTCCAAATTTAAGGCGTTGGACCGTATTTGACATAAAAATATATCATTTGCTTAATATAATAACCAAAAAACTTTAAAAATTATGTTGTTTTTTCTGGGTTGGTTTAGTTCTTCTTAGGGGAACTTTTTTCCCTCTTGCCCGATTTAGCCCATCCTCGAACTTAACCTGCTCTAAGCTTCGAAATATATTTATACTAAATTTTAAGGGTCTAGCTTTTTTCGTTTGGACTGAATCGTGATTTCCACAGACGGACGGACGGACATGCTCAGATCGTCTCAGATTTCATCACTGATCAAGAATATATATACTTTATTGGGTCTGAGATGGATATTTCGATGCGTTACAAATGGAATGACAAAGTGAATATACCTTCCAAATTCTTTTTTGGAGGGTATAAAAAATAGTATTTGGTAGTACATGTAGTAACTAAAATTGTTAAAAATTTTAAGTTTTTCTTAAATAAAACCTCTTTATACATCATGAAGATTTGAATTGCTCCAAAAAAATTTTTTTTAATTTAAATTTTGCCTCCAGGGGTGGGAATTTGATATTTTTTTAACATTAAAGTAAAAATTAGGCAATTGTTGTTTGTTTTTTTTGCTAACTAAAACTATTTTATATTTTAGAAAGAACAAAATTTGTATCAAAAATTTAAAATAAAATTTCGAATCCAGGGTTGGACAAGTGCAATATTTTATAGTACATGAGAATGACCAAAATGGTTAAATATGTTAAATTTTTCTTCAATAAAAATTTTAAGTTTTTCTTCAATAAAACGACTTTATACCGAATGAAGACTAGCATTGGTAAAAAAATTAAAATTTCGCTTCCAGGGCTGGGAAATTAAATTTTTTTTTATACATAAAAGTAACTAAAAAGGCAACTAACGTCGGCTTTTTACTAATTAAACCATTTTTTAACTCAAAAATATTGGTATCAAAAATTAAGAAAAAATGATAATTAGATTCCAGAGTTGGATAACTGCAATATTTTGTAGTACATGAAGGTGACCAAAATGGTCACAAATATCAAGTTTTTCTTAAATAAAACTATTTCATGCCTCATTAAGAGTTGCATCGGTACAAAAAATTTAAAATTTAGTGTTTATGCATAAAAGTAACCAAAAAGGCAATTGACGTTGTTCTGTTTGCTAATTAAAATTTTTTATAATTCAGGAAGAACAAAATTGGTATTAAAATCTTAAGAAATCAAAATTTCGACTCCAGGGTTGGACAAATGAAATATTCTATGGTACATGAAAGTGACGAAACAGATTAAAAAGTTTAATTTATATAAAAATTCGCTTCCTGAATTGAAAAATCTAAATATATTTGGTACATAAAAGTATAAATTCAAAATTTTGTGTTTTTAGTGATTTAAACCTATTTTATACTTCAGTAAAAATTAAATTAGTATTGGAATATTAAAAATTCGGTTCCAGGGTTGGCGAATCGAAATTTTTTGGTATAAAAATACCGACATAAATTCCAATTTTTGCTTTTTTTAGTGAATTAAACCTATTTGATAATTCAGGGTTGGAAAATCGAAATTCTTCTGTACATAAAAGTAACCATATAAGTTTATATATACTTCGCTAAGATTTAACTTGGTATTAAAAATTTTAAAAATTAAAAATTCAACTTCAGGGTTGGCTTATCGACATTTTGATATTCATAAAAGTAACCATATAATTTATATATCAGGGAAAAATAAATTAGTATTAAAAACCAAACAAATTTAAAAGACTATTCTACGGTTGGACAATTAGAAATTTTTGGGGTACATGGAACGGATTGTTACTGTTTGTTTTTAAATTAAACATATTTAATATTTTTGAAAGACGTTTAGAGGTATCAGATATAACAAAAGCCGAACATTTATCTTCCTAGCCGAAATATTTAAACGTTTTCTTAAATATAAATGTATCCGAAAACATCATTCTGATTTTTTAATTTAACCTATTTTCTGTTTTCGCAAAAAAAAATGAATCACATCTGTGAAGGTTATTTATGATTCGGCACAGCCGAATATAGCACTTTTTATTGTTTTAATTAAATTCATTGTATGTTCATTAAATAAATAGTGCTGCCATACTTCCCCTCTGTAAAGCCTTTAAGGCGCTGAGGCATAACTATACTATTGAATTTTTTAAATTAATGAATAAAGAAATATAAAAAAAAACAAAACAAAAACAGTGTATGGGAATTAAATTCTTTCGGTGCTAACAGTGCTGCGCAGACAACATCATTTTGTGCATGCGCACAAGAACTTCATTCTCTTCTAGAACCACTAATGATTATCGACAATGGTGTTATTATCATCAATGATCAAATTGCACCTTTGCTGTCCACAACTTTTGTTTCCGTTATTATGATTATTGGTTTTTCCAGTTTTAAGGTTCATCAGAAAAACAGAAAACCAGGAAACAACACGTCATCCAAAATGCTATTGAAGACCATAAGAAGGCCGAGGACGCCCTTCGCTTAAGTGAGGGAGGAGTTAACACATTTGTACATTTCCAACAGGGTACTTAAAGTCGACGAACTAATTGTGCTGCGTCAACTCTATTTTCCATAATGTGCAAGAGAACAATCAGTAAACAATTATAAATAAAATGCCAAGACGCTAGCTCAGCAATAAATGGGTACTGAGCTCCTGATAATAACTTTGTAATTTTAGTTTTAACAACAGTGCTTTTATGAGACTCAATATAGGCAGTTGCCATTGAAATAATAAGTAAATAAAAAGCTTTTAGCCCTAAAGCTAAATTCATTTTTATTACTTACATATATAGGACATGTAATTACTTTCATTTTTAGATAGTTCTGTTAATATATTATTGAACGCTTCCAACTTTTTACTCTATCCAAATACTCAAGGGATTTAACGTGATCCAAGCATGGGTATTGTTGAAGACATGGAATTAATTTACTAATATTGAACGCCATTTTTGAACTACACTGCAGTATTAATTGTTATTTTATTTCTTATGATAATTTGATGTTATTTAATTGTATTTTTATTGAAAATACTTTGCTAATTGCTGTTATTTATATTGAGGCACAATTTTATTATTTCACACAATCACGTTTAAAAAAGTATTTAGATGTGCCCAAAAAGAAGAAATAAAATAAAAAGAACTGTCAAATATTCATGTTCATGACGAAAAATAAATTTGTTTATTTATTTACATAGAGTCTATGGATATTTCCTTACAGACTATATTACAGATTATATATGTACATACATATGTACATTACATGCTCATACTTTAACGATGTATTAAAAATTATACTTAGCGGCATGTAGAGCGGTGAAGAGCTTTTCGCCCAATAAAGCAGCAGAGCCTGATGGCATTTTCCCGGCTCTTCTTCAGAGAAGTATGTCAACCCAGAGAAGACAGAAATTTGTATGTTTACAAGGAAACGGAAGATTGCACATTTGGAATTACCGGCTTTTCGAGATAGGACGATACAGATTAATAAAAAGGTCAAATATCTAAGAGTGATACTCGACTGGAGGTTATCCTGGAAGGAGCATATAGAAAGTAGGGTGATCATGACCCAAAGAGTCTGGACCTATTGCAGAAGGGCAATCGGGTCCAAATGGGGAATGAGCCCAAAGATGTCACACTGGCTCTATACGAGTGTGTTAAGACCAATTGTGACGTACGCCTCGTTCGTACGCCTCTTCAAAGAATACAAAGACAGTGCTGTATCGGCATCTGTGGCGCGATGAGAACCACATCAACTAATACGATGGAAAATATGCTATCAATACTGCCTATTGATATATAGGTTAAATACGAAGCAGCTCTGGCTGCTACGAGATTGATGGTGATGGGTGAGTGGCTGACAAGGGAACACACAACCAAACACCAGAGTATAGCACACGTCTTACCCGGGAACAACGTTCGCACGGTTACATGCGATAGGATCCGTATTAGATATTTACAATCACACTGCACCACCATAATATCGGAAGGTATGAAGTGGGAGGGTGTAGGTACAATGAACCCCATATCTAACCTATACACGGACGGGTCGAGGATTGGTGACCGATCGGGTGGAGATTTCTGTGACATGGGTCGTAGCTTTCGCAAATACTTCCTCCTGCCGGATAATAGCACGGTATTTCAGAGTGAGATCGTGGCTATTGCGGAAGGGATAAAATGGTTGAAGGAAATCGATAACAGTCTTTCAATACCGCACTTACAACGCGAAATTAAGAACAATCTATTCCACTCATTTACATTGTATTCGAATTTATATTTTACCATTTTGTAGTAATCATTCAGAAGCTTATCCAAACTTTTACGAACACCACTTACCGACATTACTGGAATGCCTGCGCGCTGCCACAAAATGATGATACCTCTCAAAACTTCTTGTTTAAAAGCACCCAGCTTTCGAATTCTACCAGCGTTATGCCGAAGTTGTAAAAAGAAATTAATAACATCACCCTTAGTTGGTAATTTAGTGTTGTTTAATTCACTGATAGTAAAAGACATTTTTTAGTTTATTTAAATTAATTCTTGACACGACACGATTAAATATTGATAATTCCAACAGATATTTCATGGATAATACAAAAATAAATAAACTATGAGAGTAATAACGGTACTACTTCCATTATTAGAGGATTTAAACTAACTCGAATTTACTTAATTTCCCGTTAACGTCTAACCGAAAGATGGATTTCCGGGTATAAAATTTTGTACGAAAAATTTCAAATCAATTTAAAATCACATTTCCTAGGCTCGACAAAAAACATGAATTTTTTTCTTATATATCTACCGGAATTATGGAAATATTTCATAAGAACAGCCTTAACTATTAGAACGGTTATATTGAGGTCAATGAATATTAAAGATGACCATTGGCCTCCTCGAGACAAAAACATCGATATATCGCACTGTGAGATCCGACAGTAAATACAGAAAATCTGACAAAAATACTCAAAAAGGTAACCCCTACATTCGGCAAAAAACATAAATTGTATTTTGTAACAGTGCTGTTGGAAATATCGAAAAACTTCTTTAACAAAAGTTTAATGATTTTTTTGCGGGCTTTAATTTTCTAACAATAGGGTGGTACATTAGGGTGGTAGAAACTGAGATCTGGTAGGTAAATACTAGAATGAGATATTTTTTTTTTTTTTTTTTTTTTTTTATCTTGGACCAGCACTCAGGGGATGACCCCTATATATGCAATGCATTGTGCTAGAACTGAAAACGAGGGGATAGTATTGAGGGACAGATTAGGAAAGATGAGAAGATAGACAGTTGTTTTTGTAGCTATTTCAACCATTTACTTCGCCGGCTAATTTTTGCTACAGGGCCGACGAAGGTGGGTGCTGTTACTCTGCTTTTTAGTACATGATAGTGTCAGTCGCTGCCAATTATGTTCAGTGATCAGTGACTATGCCTTCATCATTGAAACAGGCTGGCAACAACTAACACAACCACGCACTAATGCTGATCAGAAGAATTAAACACAATATTTCATGACTCAGCTGGGGCTCGAACTCACGACCCTCCGCTTCATAGTCTCGTGTTCTACTACTTCAGCCAACAGCACCCACTGAGGTTAATGACTATTAAATCAAAATATTGGCCTCCTCAAGACGAAAACATCGATATATCACACTTTGAGATAGGACTATAAATGTCGAAGATATAACGAAAAATGTGGTTTGGCGACCCCTACTTTCGGCAAAAAAAATTAAAATTTTTTTTTTCAAAACTGCCTTGCAACAATACTTTATATTCTGTGGTGTACGGCGAACTTTTTTTTTTCGAGACGCCCTAATGTACATACATATGTACATTACATGCTCATACTTTAACGATGTATTAAAAATTATACTTAGCGGCATGTAGAGCGGTGAAGAGCTTTTCGCCCAATAAAGCAGCAGGGCCTGATGGCATTTTCCCGGCTCTTCTTCAGAGAAGTATGTCAACCCAGAGAAGACAGAAATTTGTATGTTTACAAGGAAACGGATGATTGCACATTTGGAATTACCGGCTTTTCGAGATAGGACGATACAGATTAATAAAAAGGTCAAATATCTAAGAGTGATACTCGACTAGAGGTTATCCTGGAAGGAGCATATAGAAAGTAGGGTGATCATGACCCAAAGAGTCTGGACCTATTGCAGAAGGGCAATCGGGTCCAAATGGGGAATGAGCCCAAAGATGTCACACTGGCTCTATACGAGTGTGTTAAGACCAATTGTGACGTACGCCTCGTTCGTACGCCTCTTCAAAGAATACAAAGACAGTGCTGTATCGGCATCTGTGGCGCGATGAGAACCACATCAACTAATACGATGGAAAATATGCTATCAATACTGCCTATTGATATACAGGTTAAATACGAAGCAGCTCTGGCTGCTACGAGATTGATGGTGATGGGTGAGTGGCTGACAAGGGAACACACAACCAAACACCAGAGTATAGCACACGTCTTACCCGGGAACAACGTTCGCACGGTTACATGCGATAGGATCCCTATTAGATATTTACAATCACACTGCACCACCATAATATCGGAAGGTATGAAGTGGGAGGGTGTAGGTACAATGAAACCCATAACTAACCTATACACGGACGGGTCGAGGATTGGTGACCGATCGGGTGGAGATTTCTGTGACATGGGTCGTAGCTTTCGCAAATACTTCCGCCTGCCGGATAATAGCACGGTATTTCAGAGTGAGATCGTGGCTATTGCGGAAGGGATAAAATGGTTGAAGGAAATCGATAACAGCCTACCGGTTCGTATATTCACGGATAGTAGGAAGGTCACCGAGGCCCTGAGGAATCATGTGGTTCAATCTCGGTGTGTGCTACAGTGCAAGGATGAGATTAACTCATACACGTACTGTGGGGGCATAGAGATAATATATATTCCAGGACATCAGGGGATAGCTGGAAATGTTAAGGCAGATAGGCTAGCAAAGATGGGAGCATTAATGGCGAACATCCCACTAGATAGGCCGAAGCCTAAAGCGATGGGCTATAGAATTGCTTACAAGAGATTGGCAGCACTCTACCGTAGCGATATAACATGCAGAGCCTGCAAGGAAGAGTACGGGACACTGGAGCACTGCTTGTGCTACTGTCCAGCTTTTAGCCAAGTCAGAAGACAAACATTTAATCAGGAGATTATACAGGAGATGGAATTTCTTAGGGGCTCTAATTGGAAAGACTTAAGGAAGTACATTGAAGAAACTAGGTTCTTGACGTAATCAAACTCAGAGGCTTCCATGGTATCGGTGGAGGCTCCCTACAGTAGAATGGGAACTCCTTATTATAGAGCGCACAACAGGCCTATGAGGCCTAAGTGTAATCCAGGACGTATTGGGATGCTTATGCCCGTCTTTTCAACCTAACCTAGCGGCACCGCTAATGTTAAAGAACAGTTGAGTAGCACGCAGCTAGGAAAGCCATCAGGACCACCTACGGTTGAAGATTTAAAATTTTTTAGACAACTAACAATATGTTAGGTATCAATTTGCGAAGTGGCAATAATTTGATTTGAGTTTATTCACTATCAAACTGCGCATCGGAGTATGTAGATGAGAAAAAATCAGCAAACATATTACATACTTATTAGTGCATCCACGCTTGGTTCAGAGTCAAAATATTTCATTACTTTGGGAACTGCAGATGATTTTCTCTTTAAGAACTTGAAAAAAGATTTCGTATCTTATAAAAAATTTGATTTTAAATTTTCTAGGTGGCTGTTGTACATCTTCGCATTAAGCTGATTATATTGTGCGCGAAAACCACATATTTTCTATAATAAAAATCAGAGCCAAAAGTTTTGAATTTTTTGAAGTATTTATTTTTTAAATTTGTCAGTAATGAAAGTTGCTTAGAGTTCCATAGCGGTCCACACATTGAACCTGGAGTAATTTTAGGAATACATTCTTTGAAATATTCGAGCAAAGTATTATAAAAACGATTAAGAATTTGATCGATGTGATAAAGTTCACCATTGGGAATACTCAGTAGTTGAATCCAACTAGTATTGAATAAAAGGCTATTTAAATCATTGTAATTAGCACGTGTTAAACAGAATTGTTTCTCTTTAAGGACAGAATCCGAAACAGGAGAAGTTAACAGTTCAAGTTAATTTCAATAGTAGGATGATACACGCTTCTGGTAAAGTAAGAGGGTCGGAACGGTTGACTGAATATTCCTTGGGATCATTAACGAAAATTAGATCAAGCAATTTGCCATAAAAATATTTAACTCCATTAACTTGATAAAATCAGAGATCTGAAGTATTTTTAAATATTTCATTACAAATTTCATCACTAATTGAGGGTATATAACAGCCATCCTCTGTAAAGAAATGCCAGGAAATTTGTGGCAAATTAAAATCGCCAAATATGAAAATGAAATCAGTTAGATTAGATTTTGAGACTACAGCATTAATAGCTTCAATATGTTTTTTGAAATATCTAAATGAGGAGGAATGTATGAGCTGGTTATATAAACTTTAAGCTGATATACATTTTTTCATAACTAGTGCAACGAATTCAATGTTATACGGTAAATCAATTATTAACTCCTCGGATGCAAAGAGGCGTGAGACAGCAATCAATAATCCTCCGCCAGTTGTGTTTGTAACTCTGTGGCGTCGGAAAATAGAAAAATTATCAGAAAATAATTCCGAATCAGAAAAAGAATTATGTATTCAGGCAGGTTTCGGTGGAAACAATAACATTATGATTGATATTAAAACTATGAAGGAATAATTTGAAATGTTTGGTTCTTAAACCACGAAAATTCTGGTATAGAATATAAAGTTGGTTATCATAAGATTCATTTAGTTTTTTTTTGTTTTTCATTTGAACTGAAAGATGAGCATTGTTTTTTGCACGCTGATTTCTATTATATTCATATTCGCGAACCAATGCATTTTCATTTCAGGCAGATGTTGTGTCCTACAATGCCCTCCCAACTATGTCACAATATGAACCGCATAATATAAATTTCTTTGTGACCCACTAATATGCCGACTTTTCCACCTTCACATTGCCTTCACCCTTATGCCAAATTAATCACACTTCATAATTTCATTTTCCTTCACATTTACAATATTATTTATTAAAAATATCTATGCTAAACAATGACTTTTTCTTAAACTCTACAATAATAAAGAAATTTCTTACAAGAACAACTTAAATAAAACTTATAACTTATAATAGAAATCTGAAAAATTCCTCATTTAACCTATCTTGCATAGACAAAAAAACTGAACTCACACAAAAAAAAAACTATTCTTCCGGAATATTTATCATGTCTCTCTGAGATTTAAAACAAATTTCGAGCAACTAGCCTATAAATCTTAATTCAATTTAATAAGTTTATTTCTTCTTCCTTCTTTTCTTTTCTATATCTTTATATATATTTTGTAGCTCTTATTACTTTTGTTTTAAATTAGTTTCTTTCTCTCTTTAATGGATTCCTTTTTGTTTTATATGTATATATATTTTTGGCTGGTTTTTGAAATTTTCTTTTAAAAACTTATATATTCCTTTTTTTTTATTTATATATTTTTTTGGCTTCTTTTCTTTTAGACACAAAAATTCCTTTTGCTTTGCAAAAATGGGGGGCTGGATCTTCTTTTCCCTTCTTTTATTATTATACCTTTGACGGGCACAGATGGTAAATACTTCCAATTTTTATTACTTGGCTACGGATGCAGCATGGAGCTTCTCGGGCCTGTTTGTTGTGTTGCGCACGTCCCACTCTTCTACAGCTGATGACGGATAACTCCTAGCCAGGTGCTTCGGATAAGTTCTTTCCAGGTACAGGTACACTTCCTTCTGGGGTCAATTATTTCGGAATTGTTTTTCCAATCACCTACAATGTTTTTTTAACTATTATGTTTCTTCGAAAGTATAAACTATCACTTTTTCTTTTCTTTACCTACTTTGGTTTATTTTTTCACTTTTACTTTAGATTATTTTGTAAGTGCATCAAATATCCCGAGAACGTTGTTAACGATTTTAAATTTTTTTAGTGGCTGATACCTCAAACTGCTTGTTAACATTCCGACACTCAACTAGCATTGACTGAATTTCCAATTTTCCCGTAAGATTTTTCGCCAATTCAGACATCTTTTATTTAGAAGAATTTCTGTAATATATTCTTCGGTATACCTATTTATCCAGAAAAAGTCATTCTATTCCAGAATATCTAAAGGAAGGAATCTATTCAAACTATCCGTTTTATTGTACTTTACGCACCTATAAATGAAAAAAACATCACTGTTTTTATTCGTGTACCCTACAAGAAATGAATGACTGAAACTAATACAAACAGAACTTTATCACTAACACTCTTAAACATATGACTGACAATTCTTGAATTTTTGACAATATTTTTAATTCAGTTTTAGTTTATTTGTAGTGTTGTGATTTCAAGAAAGAAATCCTTGATTAATGTTACACATAATTATAATAAAAAGTTATTTGTATAGATTTAGTGGTTACCAATATATTTCTGGGGATGGACAAGTTCGGTGATTAGCTCAGCACCTAGATGAACAAATTAATCAATGTCCTGTGATTTGTTATGCTGGGAAAGCATCGCATGGAAAATACAGAAATAAAGGTAAGCTAAGATAATATTTGTTGTAGGTAAATATCATTTCATTAATATTGTTAGTTGTTTTTTTTTCATTTTAGGCAATATAGTTCCTTACAGGAACGAAAAGTGCGGGCCAATCAAATATGAATTTCTAAATTTTCACACATAAATAGGATATATATGTAAGCATTTTGCTTTATATTACATACAAAAATTATAATAACAAGTTATTTTATAGGTATTAGAGATTTCCAATATACTTTTGGGTTAGTGGAAGAATTCAGTAATGAAGAGTCCCAATGTCCTGTAATTTGTGTGATACTAGGAAAATGTCGCACCATAAATACAGAAATGAAGGTAAACCTGCATTATATATATTGTATGTAAATCAGGGGTTTTTTTGTCTATTTGAATTTTAAAACATACCAGTTACAATTTAAAAACATTGTTTCTTTTACAGTTAGAGTTATACTCACAATATTGCGGTTCGTACTACATTAATTACATATACGTTGTTTTTGTTTTTAACAATTAAAGTCAAATTAAAAAATTAAATTTGTTTAGATCGCTATTTGAAAAATAACTAAAATCAACCAGTGTATATCTCAAGCACTGAGTCAAGTTCAATAGTTGATATGGCAGTTTATTTTTTATTTTATAGCAACAATATAGCTAGCATTAATATTATCGGTATCTTCTTTTATATTCATAGTTCTTTCTATCTTTTGTTGTATACGTAGGCTTTCGATCGTATATCTCTTCCTTTCTATCTTTTCTCTATCTAGAATTTTGACTTTGTCAAAATCCACTGAATCTTTCTTGTCGATAACATGGGCTGATAAAGCTGTCGATGTTTTTTGTTTAGCGATATCGTTTTTGTGTTCTGACATTCTGGTTCCCAAGTTTCTTTTTGAAGTACCTATATATATTAGGTTGCATTCTTCTTCATCATTGCCTTTACATTGTAATTCGTATAATAAATCACATTGTTGTTGTTTCTCTGTTGGTGCTTTGATTCGTGTAAATATACTGCTGAGTGTTGTGTTTGGTTTGTATGCAAATTTGATGTTGTTATTTTCAATTGCTGTTTTTATTTCTTTCTTGTCCGTCAAACCAGGAATAAATGATACACTGTAAAAATAATTTTTGATTTCTTTGTTAATTTCCTCAGCAGGTGTTATTTTTTTGGTTTTGTTTTCTAAATTTACAATGGTTTCATTGATTAGGGAATTTATTAACTTCTCCGGAAAACTGTTCTGTTTAAGAATTGTTGTGACTTTTTTAATATTTTTAGTGTGGCACTGTTTATTACTAATGTTTAGGACTCTGAGAATAAAATTCTTTGCAGTATTAACGATCTGACTTTTTGGATGTGTTGCGTTGAAATTGATAATTCTGCCCAATATTTACAATTAAAATATAATATTGATATGTCAGGAGCTTTAAGAGAGTATTGTAATGAGACAAAAAGATTATCACAGCAACAACAGCAATTTATGCCCCTATTATGGTTTACAACTCAACCCTATTTCAGTTGTAATTTTTATATTTAGTATTATGAAATACAACTCAACCTGTCAAATATTCTAAGGTTGTAATTTTAGCGTTTTACAACTTTTTGTAGCGATTACCGATTACAACTCTATGTTGGTGTAGTTGACAAAAACGCAAAAAAATTACAACTGATAATTAGCAGTTGTTTTGAATTGACTATTAGAACAAAAAATGGAAAGCGGGTAAGTATTTTTTTTATTGTCTTACAATAATTTATTAAATAGCGACTTTTAACAAATTTATAGAAAAAATAAACTTACTACGAAACAACAATTTGAAAAACTAGTTGAGTTGATGGAAAAGCACCCCGAAACTGGAAGAGGTAAGCCGCAATTTGGATGCAGCAAAAATAAAAGCAGGGAATTGTGGGAGCAATTTGCAGTAGAACTGAATAGTTTAGGGCCGCCTTCAAGAACTGCGCACGACTGGGGACGGGTAAGAAGTTATCATGAAATAAAACAATGAAAATACAGTTAATATTTATTTATCATCTAGGTTTGGATACATTATAAGGCAAATTTAAAGCGAAAACTTGCCAACAACCGAAGCAATTGTCTTGCTACTGGTGGGGGTCCCTCTCAGGAAGTATCATTAAGCGCATTGGAGGAAAGCGTTGCACAATTAATTCAAATAAAAGAACAAGTAACACCAGGTGGTCATTCATTTGGGGTCGAGAATATTGAACTGGTGATGAATGACGATGAAATGGGAGACAATTTTGCTTGTACTTCGCCTGTTGTGTGTGAACCCCAAAATGCAAACGTTGAACGTCCCACTTCATCAGCGTCACAAATAATAAAAGGTCGCCGCAAAATTCAAAACTTCTAACCGTTTGATGGAAATGTTCCTTAAGTTCGTTTAACAAAAAGCTAAATGCTTCCTTATTTAGACGAAAGAAACTCTCAAATCTGTAAAAAAAAATTTTAAAATCCTCTCTACTATTTATCATAAAAACTTTTCCTACTTGCTGTTTGGAAGTTCCAATGGATTCGAGTGATCCCGAAGATTTTTTCGTATGCGAAGCACATCAATTGTTGCATCATCATTTTCACCATTATAAAATAAATCAACACTAATATCCATTTTACTATATTTTTAAACAAAACACACAATTTTGCAAAATTTAGTTAAAAATTATTGTTTGAAAATTTTCCCGCACTAGAATCAGCTGTTTAATTATCTGTCAATTAGTTATTTTTTATGCTGGCAACAAAATAACAACTTCAACCAGATTTAGTTGTAAATCGTAATACCAAAAAAAAATTAAGTTGTTTAAAAGTTGAGTTGTTTCAATTTCAACTCAACTGAGTTGAGTTGTAAACCATAATAGGGGCATTAGATTTTTATTATCGTGTAGGAGTTATGGCATTATACCTAATCACACGAAAAACCCAACAATAAAAGTAGAAATGCTTTTTAAATGCAACACGATTAAAGCAAAACTAGTAGGAATTGAAAATAATTTTCATAAAAAGATACTAAGTTTAGAAATTGCCCAAACAAACACAAATATTAAATTAATAAAACGTAAACTATATCACATAAACAATTACATTAGTAATAGGCTTCAACACCATGATTATGATACGTTCATAAAGAAGCAAGAAGACAGAAGGAAAAACAGTCAAAGAAAAACAGAAGCAAAAATTAACTACACTGAAAGAAAAATATTTCAAGAAATATGGTCTTTACTACAATGAAGATTGGTTAGTGAATAAAACGGACGAAATAATTCCAATGGAATGTAAATGGCTACTGTCGTTGGGAAAGAAATTCTCTTTACCTGTAGACAATAATAATTTTTCAGAATTGACAATTGGCAGACATTGAACAGTGTATTCAAGCGATGGATACAAACTTGGAAAGTGGGAAAGATATAGCTCGAACAGTAGTAGCTAATAACGTTACTAACTTTAAAAATAAAATAAAAAACACGCCTAAGGATAGATTTATTCTTACAATATATGGAAAAATCAAAAAGTTTTTAAGGAATCATAGTAACATTATTGTCATACAACAACATTATTGCAGATCTACACAAAAGAGAATGCATTGATATCTACCAAAAGCGTAGACTACAGGGTTACTCTGCAATAGCCCCGAGAATATATGGACTTCCCAAAATACATAAGCCTGAAACGCCCCTCAGACCAATCGTATCGTCGATTAAAGTACCTTGCTATCAACTGTCGAAACACATAGGGCATATTTTTAAAAACACAATATCTGAAACGTACAACATCAAAAACTCACTGCAGTTTAAAAACCAATTGGAACAGACTACTATAGATGAAAACGAAATTTTAATATCTTTTGATGTAGTTTCACTGTTTACAAATATACCAATACACGTCGCAATAAAAACCATAATGAGTAAATGGAATATCATAAGCAATTTTACCAAAATATCTAAGACCTTGTTCTTAAAAATTCTACGTTTCTGTCTCATAGATAACAATTACTTTGTGTATGATAAAACAGTTTTCAATAAAGTTTTTGGCATGCCGATGGGCAACCCCCTCTCATCTACTATAGCCGATATCGTATTAGATGGACTTCTTAACGAAACAATTGCAGAATTAAAAAGTAAAAACATTCACATCAAATACATAGTTAAATATGTAGATGATATTTTGGCAATTATCAGCTATAAGGACAAGGACACAATACTCGGTGTTTTCAACAAATATCACCCCAAGCTTCAGTTCACAACTGAAATTGAAAAGAATGGTTGCATAAACTACCTGGACACAACCTTACATTGGATAAAAAACAATATCGTCTTAGATTGGTACTCTCACCAATCTTAGATTGGCACCTCAGCCATTACACTCCAGATACGAGTGCCAATCGGATTTTTTACACGTATTCACATACGCAACACGAACAGTAACGAAATTCACATCAATGAGAGAAGAGAAAATAAAAATTTTATTCATAGACAACAACAAATGCATGACTAAATTTTCAACCCGCGTTGCCATCATTCGATTTTTTGTATTCTTGGATGGATGAATTTATGTATATATTATGATTTTTAGTCATTTTGTATGATACAAAAATGGTTTTATAATATTTTATATCTCCATTGGAAGATAGTATTGTCTATAATAGAATATTTTAATAGAAGCCTTTTAAAATACAAATTTTGTTTAATTTTGCAGTAAATTTTTTTTTCATAAAAAACATGCGACTTGCCTCGTCGATCTTTAACAGTCAATTAAATTAAATTTTTGTGTGCGCTTAGGAGGCCAAAAAATTATACTACATACAAGGGCTCACAGCGATAAGGCCGGTACTCTGTTTGAATTTTCGAAAAATGTTTAGCAACATTAATTATTTCATTTGAAAAAATTGACAAATAACTATTATAAATTTCTTGTTTTCCTTAAGGCTAGTACTCTGTTTAAATTTTCGAAAAATATTTAGCAAAATTGTGTTCAGAAAAATTTCACGTGTTTTTCATAGTAAACTAGTTTTCCAAATTTTTCCACGCTTATTTCGACTAAATACTTTTTATATGGGCTTTGACAGCATTTCGGTCGAAATTGTGAATAGAATACAGGCTATAGAAACAAAAATCAATTTCACACATTTATAAAAGTGAAAACTAAGTTTGCCTTCTTATATTATTCTCAATTTGATTTTGTGATCAGCGGCAACACCTTTAAATATTCTTTCTTGTTCACATAGTTGCCAGACAAAATAGATGCAATATCTCCAAATTTTGGAGAAAAAACATCAATATCTTCATATTACTTTTTCAAATCGTTAATGTGAAATTATTACGGTAGTTTTATGAAAAATACCTCAACATTTCTACAGAATTAAAAAATGCTTTCAATTTTTCATATAAAACGGTGTTATTTTGACAAAAATATTTAAAAACAATGAGTAAGTTCAATTTGAAGTATACGTAAAATAAGAAATTGCTTCTGCTTAATATTTTTGTTCCTATAAACTTTTTTTTGCAAAAAGTTTTATGGGGAGAAGAGGGTACATAAGGCTCTTTTTTCCGAGGCTCTATATCTCAGAAGTTACATTGCCGATTATTATTATTTAGATTTTTTAATTAGCTTCTTTAATGTAGCTATCACCTATTAGAAGTACGAGTTTCAACGTCTAGTAGCGTCCTTATATAGAATTTTTTCAAAATTACAAACATTTTAATAGATGAATTGAAAGCAAATTTTTTTTATTTGTAGGTCTTTATTTATAAAATATGTTTTTTCTCTTAATTAAAAGTAAGAAGCAAAATGTTTTGATTCCACATACATATTTAGATTTTTTTACTCCTCTATTATAATATCCTGGACTTGGTCTTTTAAATATTTCGTTCAAATTTAATATTTAAATCACGTTATTTTTAAACAGAAATTACGGAACACAATATTTTTATGTCAGATAAAATGGCAATATATAAGTCAAAATATTCCAATATTATGTACATTAATAAATTCGGAAAAAAATTTAAAATAATTTTAGCCTTACAAATATTGCGTGGAGTGTATAATTTATTCACTATAAGGAAGTTCGCCTGTATTAATTAAATGTAAGAAATACATATTAATGAAAACTTTATTTAAATATTTCATGTCATATTATTTTTGTCATAAAAAGTTCTAAAAATGACGTCGTCTGGCAACATTATTTGTACGCTCTCCGTTAAAAAACCAGTCACTAACACATGAAAAATTCACAAATACATTATACTTAAATATTTTCTCCCATTGAGGAGCCCTGCTCTAAGGAAAGTTCTTCGGGCAGAATTATCAATTTCAACGCAACACACCCAAAAAGTCAGATCGTTAATACTGCAAAGAATTTTATTCTCAGAGTCCTAAACATTAGTAATAAACAGTTCCACACTAAAAATATTAAAAAAGTCACAACAATTCTTAAACAGAACAGTTTTCCGGAGAAGTTAATAAATTCCCTAATCAATGAAACCATTGTAAATTTAGAAAACAAGACCAAAAAAATAACACCTGCTGAGGAAATTAACAAAGAAATCAAAAATTATTTTTACAGTGTATCATTTATTCCTGGTTTGACGGACAAGAAAGAAATAAAAACAGCAATTGAAAATAACAACATCAAATTTGCATACAAACCAAACACAACAATCAGCAGTATATTTACACGAATCAAAGCACCAACAGAGAAACAACAACAATGTGATTTAGTACACGAATTACAATGTAAAGGCGATGATGAAGAAGAATGCAACCTAATATATATAGGTACTACAAAAAGAAACTTGGGAACCAGAATGTCAGAACACAAAACCGATATCGCTAAACAAAAAACATCGACAGCTTTATCAGCCCATGTTATCGACAAGAAACATTCAGTGGATTTTGACAAAGTCAAAATTCTAGATAGAGAAAAGATGGAAAGGAAGAGATATACGATCGAAAGCCTACGTATACAACAAAAGATAGAAAGAACTATGAATATAAAAGAAGATACCGATAATATTAATGCTAGCCATATTGTTGCTATAAAATAAAAAATAAACTGCCATATCAACTATTGAACTTGACTCAGTGCTTGAGATATACACTGGTTGATTTTAGTTATTTTTCAAATAGCGATCTAAACAAATTTAATTTTTTAATTTGACTTTAATTGTTAAAAACAAGAACAACGTATATGTAATTAATGTAGTACGAACCGCAATATTGTGAGTATAACTCTAACTTTAAAAGAAACAATGTTTTTAAATTGTAACTGGTATGTTTTAAAATTCAAATAGACAAAAAAAAAACCCTGAAGAAGTCAACAAACAATTGACGAAACGTTGGGAAAAAAAATGTAATAAAGGTTTTTTATTAACATTGAATGCGTTAGGCCTGATTAGCTCAAAAAAATTCTTCACGAATTGGATTGTTTTTATTTTAGGCATTTCCAACAACAAATAATGCTAGTAAATCAAGTAGATGTAGCTGGCTGCTTTTACTTTCTTAAAAAGCTTTTCTCTTTTTTTGTATATATATAAATAAAAAAAATTTAATAAAATTTGATATTTGATTTGTTTGTTTGCACTGAAGAATATAAACAAAATATAATAGAGTTGTCAGGTTTGAGTAGTCATTTGATTCTTCAGTAGTGAGCATTCAACTGATAAGTCATATGTATCTAATTACTGGTACAAAATAGCACTAGAGTGAGTTGTTGAGCTATATATTCTAATGTAGGCAAAATTAATAAATACGACAGAGATGCAAGATCACATGTGTACTATTGTTTACATCAGTTTTTTAAGAAAATAATAGCAAGTTTTGTATAGCCAATGAGGTATTAAGCCTTCAGCACTATCGAATAAATGACTAGTCGACTGTTCGGTAGTCTTGTAGGGAAGTAACTTATTTAGACACGGCGAATCCGCCAAAAAACAGCAGTACAGGCAGCATACAAAAATTGCAAATTCTTGGCGCTTTCTATGTTTTCTTGACAAACAATCCGCAGCAAAGGTACAGTAATTTTTAAAGAAACGTTAATCCTTTGTTTCGAATAAACAAACCTCTGCACGGAAATATCAGCATTGCCGTCCAGTTTTGCACGAATATAAGATTCAATTTCCTCAGCAGAAGTGTCAGTTTCAGTATTAATTACTAATTCAGAATTAATTTTAATACTGAAGGAAGAACAGGGCTTGTCGTTAATTTGTGGTGAAGAAACAGACTTGTCCATAGTTCTGTCTGCAGTAGGATTATGATTAATTGAATCCGTTGCAATTAATTTGTTGCTATTCCTAGCAGATTTGCCAAGCTTCTGTGGGGAACGAATAAGTTGTCGATATTTGAACGGACTTTAAATTATATAAAGATGGATAATTATCAAATAGTATGTTGTATTCGAGTATACGGTGAAATATGTTTTTTATGTCGTTTTGAATTTTAGAGAAAAATTATTTTCTTGCCTGGAAAAACTTATAAAACTCAACGCCAGTTATCCTGCAATTTAAACAATACCAAGAAAGTTTTCATGTGGCTTCATATGCAAGAGCAGGAATACCACTACATTTAAAATTAATTAATCCTTGGCATAACCAGCATTCTCTCCTCAGTGTTATTTAAGGAACATTTTATATATAAACAGTCCATACTATATATAAAATAATAATAAAGGGCGACAATAAAGGTATATTTGTACTAATGAACAGTTTTATTGTTGTTGTTGTTGCAAGTTAACTATACTATATTATATCATATGCACAAGCTTATAGCGTAGACAGACGATAGCCTTAATTTGCATTAGCAGTCTTAATTCAAATTAACTTGTGAATTATCCCCATGCCAATGTGTATAAATGCACGAAATCAGAGTGAATTTATACTGAGTTTAGGTATTTCAATATGTTGGCAAATTGTTTATTATTGTAAAATTAAAATGGATTCAGATTCAGCAAAGGTAAGTTATTTTAATTGTTTTTAGCGATAAAATAAAGAAATTTTACAATCGAAGCACATTTTTTCCATTTTAAGATTTGCAGGGGCAAGAAGCGAAGTGTGTGGTGCGATAGGGATGCACAGGTTCTGCTAAAGCTGTGGGCGGAACGTGCCACCGATTTGCGGCGTACAAAAAGGAATGGGCACATTTACAAAGAGATTTCAGTTCAAATGTACAACAAATTTAGTCCGGAAGAAGTGCACGTCAAAATAAGAAATTTCACGCAAAAATACAGGTATTTTATCTCATGGTTTTCTTGACACAAAATACCTATTGAAATTTGTAGAGAGGAGAAAAAGGAAATAGGACCTTCTGGTGGGAGTTCATCGAACTGGAAGTTTTACAATGCTGTGCACCAGATAATTGGGAGCAATGCGGCCAATAGTGTTGAAATTACGGAAACGTTTTCATTTGTAAGAATTAACATTTTATATATGTACATATTTGACAATAATTTAATTTTAACAAATATTTATTTTAATTATGTAGGTAAATACACCAGATACAAGTTGCCAGCCATCGCCGGAGTCTCAGCCATTAACATTACCTTCGCCGGAGTCACAGCCATTGCCATCACCAGTAATGATTTCGTCGGCTCCTTCACCATTGGCTCCTATTGACACCACGTTCTGATCAGCTACCGCTGCTTCGTTTAGGTGAAGTGGTAAAAATTATGAAGGAGCAAAACATAATGTTAAAAAGTGTGGTAGAAGACAGCCAGTCGTTATCAAACGAAATCGTTAATGCTATTCGGGAGCAAAATGAAACTGGCAAAGAGTTTATAACTTTAATGAAAACCTTAATAGATAAGATTTAAAAATTTTTGTTCTATGAATAATAAAAATAATACTATATTTAGTTATGGTAAATAATGCATTGCGTGAAGCATAATCACAGTGTTTGTACTTACTAAAACACAAAGCTATTGCATTCCTAATAGTCGATGCTGTCACGTCATTTTCGCCAACTCTTGTTGAGTGGTTGGGCTGGCTTCGTGTAGTTAAATCTCCTGCAACATTTTCCACCCATGAGGAAGAAACTTCATCGTTTTCCATTTTCAAAAAGTTGTGCAAAATGCAGCATGTTTTTATAATAATGTTAACATTTCTTGGTGCTACTTGTAAGCCCCTACCAATTCTTCGAAATCTAGCTTTAAGTTGGCCAAATGCGTTTTCGATTACACGACGACATCTGGACAGTCGGTAGTTGAACGTTTTTTCTACATCTGGCTGATTTATTGAATATGGGAATGGCTTCATCATATACCGTGATAAGCGAAAAGCAAAGTCGCCAATAAGCAACAAAGGCACATTTATGCCGGCAATTACTTTGCTATTTTTCGCGCTTTCATGAAATCTTTTCAAAGAACTTTTTTCAAATATGTACGAGTCATTGTTTTTCCCACTTGATCCAATGTTTATATATGTAAATTTTGATCTGCGAAAGAATGAAAGCACAAACGTAAAAGTTTCAATAACCTTTCGGAAAAAATTTACCTGTAATCACAACTTGCCAATAAAACTACTGAATTCCAGCCTTTATAATTGTGATAGTCCACTGCATCCTCTTTTTTTGGCTGAATTTCTATATGACATCCATCTACAGCTCCAAAGCATTGCGGAAACCCGAGGTGTTCGAACCCATCAACAATGTGTTTAATTTCTTGGGGATGTGGGGGATACGAATTAATATAATGATCTAGATTATTACATATCGCGTGGCAAAAATCAATAACAATTTCACCAACGGTACTGCGTCCCACATCGAATAAACTACCAACAGTCCTATACTCCGCTGCCGATCCCAATGCGAACAATGCTATTGCTACTCTCTTATTGAGTGCAATACAAAGCCTCATATTGGTGTCCAACTTCTCCATATTTTGAACTTTTTCACACACTTTTTGGAAAGCATTCCTATTGAGGCGAAAGTTTTCTTAAAATCTGTTATCGTCCATCGTCAGCACGTCACACTCCCAAAAAGTGCTGTTGCGGTCCTTTAAAAATCTCATATATGAATTATATCCTTCATGAAAAGATACATCTATTTAACCTACAAATTTCCACAATTGCCTTTCTCTTATTTCAGAGTATCGTACTGCGATCCCAACTTGTAGCAACACGTTGAGATTTGTGGTTGCTAGTGCATGTACAATTTTTACATTATGGAGCAGTTTCAGCAAAAGTAATTTCATTTTTCTTTCAAATAAACAGTGATTTTTCACCAACAGCATAGCTGCTAGTCGTATTTTCTGTCTTCTGTCCATTTGATCTCGATCGAAATGCAAAAAAAAAAACTGTTGTATACAAACAAACAGATGCTTGTTAAATGCAAAAACTGTCGTCTGTCAGGGTAAAATTTTAATTCACATTAGTAAGCTTTTAATGCAAATTAACGCTTAGCCTTATTTACAATCTTGTGCAAATAGTCTTGCATCATTGCACTTGCATAATAATTTTACTTTACACCAACAAAATACATTGAAAGTGCTCTCAAACACTATCTCAATTTGCAAATGAAATAATGCAAGACCATTTGCAGTGTATAACCACTGCGATAAAAACTGTTGTTCCATAATTGAAAAATAATACAAGACAGATCCGGCTTTATGATTTAGTTTTGTTCTTTTAATTTATGGAAAGTTATATTAATTATATTTGCTTGTGATAGCTATATTTAAAAGCGAAGAAATAATTTAACAGATAGACAATAATAAATTATTTAAAATTTTTAGCTAAAATCAGTTTTTCATATAAATTGTTTTTCATATAATTTTGTGCACAGAAAAGTGAGTAATGTTTGTGCTAAACAGATATTTTAAACAGTGTTAAACAAAAAAACGTGCTTCTCTCTCGACAACTCATTAGCATGTACATGAAGCAAAGTACCTTTTTCCATTCTTCTTTTCCCATCATGGGGAAACCCCAAATACTCTGACATGTGCCCAAATGCACAGGACCCCGTCAAGACCCCTACCAGGAGTGCCAACGACTTCTTCCCAAAAGTTAGAAGCTGTCTAGTCCTAACTCTGCTCAGTGAGGGCCATAGAGTTTTGGAGACCCTACGGGTAGTATTTGTTGACCACCTGCTTGTCATCTTCCTCTCTGCCCACTCCTCAATTATGTTCAGCAGCTCAACTGAGGGAATGTCAATATCCCTACGTGAGACTATTTCATCCAAGACCGAACCTGCTTTTGCACATTCGTTCGCCATTTAATTTCCTGAATGCCTTCATGCCCTGAAACCCAAACTATATTGACGTCATGTGGTTAAGTCGAGGTTGAATGCATGCCAGTACACATTTCGACTTTATCAACCTCGAGTCCAGGCCTCTAATCGCTGCCAGATTATCTACACAAATGTCAATAGTTCTTGGCTCTAAATTGAGCCTGTTAATCCTTAATTCTGCCTCGGTAATGGTATAAATCTCTGCCTGGAAAACTGTTGAGTTATCGGGTAGCCTGAGTGATACCTAAAGACCGAAATCCTCGGAAAATACCCCCGAACCAGTGCCAGTGTCTATTTGCGAGCCTTTCGTAAAAACCAAGATTGCATTACTTCGAGTCGCAGAGTCCAGTTCTTCCTCTCAGGTAATCCGACTGAGAAATTTCTGTCGAAGCTCATGACGGAATTCATATAATTAGTTTGTCTCGCCAGGACCTGCCCTCCCACCTGTCCCGTACGGTCAAACCTGAAGTTGTCTGACTCAATGAGCTAAGGGCAGATCTTGCAGATATGTACCTTATATAGAACTCAAGGGGAGCTAAGTGAAGCATTGTCTCTAGACTGGCTTGAGGGGCTAATGTCAATGCACAAGTTATAGCAAGACATGCTAGCCTTTGTACATTGTCCAGTATAGAGAGATATGTACTCTTGCCCACAGTCCTCCACCAAACAAGAGATGCATAACTAGGAATGGGTCTGATCACTGCCGTGTACATCAAGTGCAGGATGTCAACCACCATTTTATCCCAAAAACTCTCTTGCATGTGTAAAACGCGCATAGAGCCTTCCTCGTTCTATACTCCACATTACGTTTCCACGATAGCCTGGAGTCCAGAATTATACCGAGGTACTTCGCCTCTTTTGAGAGCTTCAAACTCGTGCCACTAAGGCATGGTGGCCTAAAATCCGGGATCTTATATCTCTTGGTAAAAATTACAATACAGTCTTTGAAGGACTTATGCCTAGACCGTTTTCCTTAGCCCAGTCGAGTAGTTCGTTCACCGCTGATTCCATCAGTTCGCTTATCGTAGGCAGGTATTTACCCCTAATAAGGAGCACAACCACCTTCCACCTGCGTTCAACTTGAGAAGAATGCTGTTGAGGACAAGGTTCCTCAGGAGCGGAGACAGAACTTCCACCTGTGGAGAGCCCCTTTTTACAGCCTTCCTCTTCGTTCTCCTGCCCAAACTGGGGATGATGGTACTGTTCTCAAGCATGTTCCCTGCCCACTCTGTAATTATCGAGGATATGCTTAGATTGTTAAGAGCGCCTTCTATGTCTAGAAAGAATGCCATAACATGATGTTTTTTGTCAAGGGAACCTTGTATAGTGCCGACAACATCACGCAGTGCTGTTTCCACTGGCCTAACCTTCTGGTAGGCATGCTGTGCGACGCAGAAGTTTTCTGGCGAGAGAAGTTCCCTGACATACAAATCAACCAGTCTCTCCAGTGTTTTCAATAAAAAAGATGACAGACTGATTGGTCTGTAATCTTTTTCAGTGGTTTATCCTTCCCGCTTTTGGAATGAATATCATAGTAACCTCTCTCTCCACTCCATAGCAATGTGCACGTAAACGAGACTTCCTTTAAAGATGGTTAGCAGCCGTGGTGAGATCGTCTCTATAGCATGCTGCATTAGTGCTGGAAATATACCATCTGGCCCTGTTGACTTAAAGGGCTTGAAGGATATTACTGCCCATCTTACCTTGGCTGGCTGTACAATGTAGTCTACCACATCACTCCTTTCGATAGCTGTTAACTCGGGAACAACCGCACCAAGTTCGTTTGCTCCGTCCTATTAATCGGGAAAGTGAGTTTTCATTAGTAGCTGCATGGTATCCACGTTGCTTTCAATAAAAGACCCGTCATGCCTCATCAGGGATCTCGGCGTGCCATGCTCCTTAGAGAGTACTTTTATTAGGCGAGAAGCCCCAGATGTGTCCTTCAATTCACCACAGAAACGCTTCAACGATTCCCTTTTTGCCTTCTTGGTTTCGCTCTTGAATACATTGAAGCTTCTACGATAATTATCCCAGTCTATGGGATTTCTATCACGCTTTGCGCTGTTAAATAGCCTCCGGTAATCTGTCCTGAGCTGCTTAAGTCTCGGATTTCACCACTTTTAATGGACCCTCGCCGACGGTTGCCGCTCCTGACAAGATGCATGGTAGGCGTTTCTCAGTGTCCTTGATAAAAGGATTGGAGGATCCTCCAGCTCCTGAATGCTCCCCACCCGCTCCCTTTCTGGAGATGGTAGAGCCTCCACGAGCTCTTTGAAGCTTCCCCAATGCGTTTGCCTAGGGTTCCTGTAAGGCTTACCCTCACCCGGAATAATATCAATCGTAAAAATAATTCTGTTATGGTCAGAGAATGAGCACTCAAGGCTCACCCTCCAGTCATAAATTCTAATGGCGCCTTTATCACAAACCAAAGTTAAATCAATGACCTGTTCCCTGATCCTATTGAAAAACGTTGCCCTTATTACAAATCCTAAGATTGGTTAACAAGAGAAATTGTAATAAATCCTCACCTCGTTTAGATTGTAGTGTACACATATTTATGCACCACCCTTTAAACACAATTCATAAACTTAAGTTATTCTGTTCATATTATATAACAACATAATTATGTCAATGAACTTATCACAATTTTAAACAGAAATATAACATGACCATGAACACAAAACTGATTAATTGCAATTCGATTTCAAAATATTCTTACTACCTCATGAAGTTCATTGACATACACAATATCATAAGAATACTTAATTGCCACATACAGATAATATTCTGGTAAATTCCATTCCCTTATGCAAAATCAAAACAAGAATTGATTTTGATAGAATTATTCTGAATAGATATAATTTTAGTATATAAGGGTAGAAATAAGTTGAATAAAATCAAAATAATTTATTAATTTTCAAAAAAATCGGGGTGCAAACGCTAGAATAATGCGGCAGTAGTGCTAAGATAATACTCAACCACCAAACTAAATAATTCCTAATACAAATCACTCTACATGGCGATCTTGCCAAACTAATTATTCTTACCAAATTAACTAATTGTCCTTAAATTGAGATCCTACCTAACTTTGAGGTCCTACTAAACAAATTTTTGCTGTGATCCTGTCAGAATAATTTTTGAAATTTTTTTTGCCGAACAAAGAAACTGAGTTTTGAATCCTATTCCTGCTTACCAATTTAACTACAAAAAAAAATCCTTGACAATCGTACAAGATTTCTGATGACTACCAAGGAAGACATAGAAACCATATTATGAAAGTGGGAAGAGTATATTCCACAACCGATTACAGAAGTCACAGAACAACCTCCACAATTATAACCATTCCCTAAGCACGCTGGTCCCAAACCTATAACAATAACATAATATAGGAAAAGACAAGAAAAATATAAGGAACATGTTAAAGAATTCAGAGACAACCAAATTGAATTGAAAACGAAAAAAAAGAGGGGGCAGAAAGAGAAAATTTGAGCAAGCCTGTACCGACCTACAACGTATCATCAACATCAGCCAGGGTTCACAAAAGAAATAACTTGTTGAGGAGTTGAAAAACCTAAGACATAAGGCTGGAAATCCGAATGCTACATACATTCAATATAACAGAAGAAGACAGGATTAAGCAAGTAAGCAATAGAAGCCATGGGTATTGCGGACACCAAATTGGAACAGACTTCCAACACATATGCAGTAAATGAAAATAGGGTATCTATAAGCTTATAGATAATAATAGTATTAATAATAATTATAATGCTAATAATAGTTTGGAAGCTACTTAGGAATTATATAAAAAAGGAAATTGCTCACAATTCAGTAACATATAATTGATTAAATAAAAATCAATAAAAGAAAAAAAATTACTTTATAAATAGGTAGGTTACATGAACGAAATTTTTAAAGAAATTCAAACTTAAATAACGAATGCAAAGAAATCAAAAAGTAGAAAATACACAAAAGATACTATAAAAGAAAATTTACGGTTGTTAGAGATCATAGACCACTCATTGCTCTATTTTCACATAAAAACCCATCCTCAAAATTAACTAGAATTAGATTTGAACTATATTAGAAATTAACTAGAAATAGATGACCTTGATATTGTATACAAAAAAGGTTCAAATAATACAAACGCAGATACATTATTAAGAATTGAAATAAGTTCGCAAATATTAAAAGACATGATTCCAATCTATATTGATGAAACAGAAAAGAAAACATTGGCAATAACGCGCGGAATGGTTAACTAAAATAAGAGCAAAATAATAGAAAAATAAAGAAAAGAACTGCATGTCTACAAAAGAGAATGATCACCTCCGTATGTAGGAATGCAAGTCAATTAATGATATCAAGAAGCTTCAAAGAATAAAATTTATATATGATAACAAGCTGCAGCACGAAATATATAAAATACAAAAAAGTCAATGCATTGAATACTAATATTACAAATATAATATGTAGTAAAAGCGAAAATCCTATATTTCTCGAAACATTTATAGAGAAACTTTTATTAAAATTAATATATTAAAATCCGTGTTGGAGTTTTGTAGTCTCCCATCGGACGCGTCCCCAGGTGGCGGATAGGGGAAGACCGAGTTAGTGCCTCATCTGATACGCTGCACAAGTGGTCAGCTGAGTCACTACCTGGTCCTTGGGTCTGACTCGAACTTGCGAGCCTTCACACACCACTGAACGTCCACAGGGTTGGGTCGGATCAGGCTCCACAATAGGACAACCCCATTCAAAGGATCTTATCGGCTAGGGCGTACCCTGTCAAAGAGGCGCCATGGCTGATAGAACCAAGGGAGGGGCATCATCCGGGGCTACTTCCCACTTCTATCAACACCCCACCAAAGGTGAGACAGAGATGGGAAGGAATCTGACACGTTCAACATTCCTTAGTTTGGGTTCGTGGCGGTAGCAGCCCCTACAGTCCCAAGAGCGTTACACGACACACAACACTGCTGGTCGTGGACCGTTCTAGACATGGATGATGCTCCTCTAGAATGTAGGAAATCTGGGTTGGAGCCCGCGGACCAAAACTACACCACTTGTAAGGTTAAGGTGGTTGGTAGCAGTGCCGAGAACCTGAATGGCTAGTTAGTGGTTAAAGAAGACTAGTCGCTAACAGCTCCCCTCTGACGCCAGGGCACGGGTCGGTTGTAATCCCAAAAATAGTTGCCTAACCCACGGCATGCCGTCACTGCAGTGGGTGGTCCACCTGTTACGCGCAACTCGTGGGAACAAAAATTGAGAACATACAAACAAAACAAAACAAACCGCTAGCCCTCCCACTAGGGAAGGCTAGATTACTGCGCAGTGTGTCCTTGGACGTAAGCCCAAGCACATCTGCAGCAGCAAAGGCTAAGGCCAGTAAAGGTGCGCCAACCGGAAAACCTCCGGCAGTGCCACAAGCACCAACTTCAAAACCGGTGGGTGCGCCAGCTGGAGCAAAACCAGCAGTGCCACATGCACCCACCAAAGCAACATCAGCAGCCGAACCGGCTGCCTCATACACAGCCGAGGCGTAAGCAGCTGCCTTATATGAAAAGAAAAGGCGCAATCGACAATTCGATGCGCGGAAAGCCTTCGCTGAAGAGCGGGCTGCTCGACGTCATATCGAGCAGTTAGGCAAAAAACAAGCTAAGGACCTAACTAGTGAGGAGAAATCCGCACTGGCATGGGCCAAGGCCCGTCTGGGTGCCCACAGCGGCTCCAACACTGAAGCGTCACTAGTTCAGCGCCGAAGAGGCAACGCTAAGCGGAACAGCAGCAAAAAACGCAGCCTTTAAGCAAGCGCCCCAGTCAGGAGACAAGGGTTATAAATAGGCCTTACAGCGAAGTTGCAAGAAACCCGCTGGTAAGGGCTATTGTTGACCGCAGTAACAGCGACGGCTCAATCAACCACGAGAAATGGCGATTGATTTGTCAAAGATTACTGAATGTCTACCTGCAGAATCCAGAGGGGATTTAGGGGCACTCGCCACAATTTACGGATGCCGGCTGGTTCCAGGGCCACGTCAAACTGGACTCATGCAGGGTCGAGCCGTCTACATCGCAACTAAAGGACCTCATTGAATCCCTAGGGGAAGTGTGGTCCGGCGCGAGGTTGGAATTGATCTCGGTCAGCGACATTCCTCGCCGACAGAGAGCAATTGCAATCATTCCGGCGGAACCACATGACCCTGCGGAAATCCTGGACATCTTCCGGAGAGGAAACCCAGACCTACCTACCAGTGACTGGAGGGTAGTAAAGGTTTTCGAGCCGGTAGGTGCCCGTAGGAAGGCGATCGTGGTCCTGAATAAGGAGACATTGTCTCTACTCCGGGGTAGGCAGGGCCTGGTGTACTATGGGTTCATGGGCATCAGTCTCCGTATATACCGTAATGATGACAAACCCCGTCCGAATGGAGGGGTTGCAAGGGTCAGCCAAAGCTACCAAAATGGAGGGCATAGTCGACACCGCGGAATCAGTAACTTCCGGATGTTCCCAAACAGACTCATGTCTGATTGGAGACCTCCTGGAGAGACTGGAGTTCGCGGAAGACGAGAACGCGCTTCTGGACCCAAACCCAGGGGACGCGGAAATCGTTGTCAACTATGACCCGGATGTTTAAAATGGCGAAGGTTATCCAAATCAACCTTCACCATTGTAAGGCAGCGTCTGCTGCGTTGACCCTCCGGCTCTCTGAGCGCGGAGAGGATATTGCGCTGATCCAGGAGCCGTGGACATCCAAAGGCAAAATTCTTGGACTCGGCGTAAAGGGCTACAAACTGCTGTATGCCAAAAACTCAGGTAATGATGATAAGAACATTAGATCCCGCATTCTAGCGAAAGCCAACCTGAATATCTTCATTCTATCTAATTAAAGTGATGAAGATACGGTGAATGCAGCCTGGGAGACAGGACAAACCTCCGTGTGGTTTGCCTCCTGCTATATGGCCCACGATCATCAGGGCCCACCTCCAAGTAACCTGGTCCGCAACTTGGTTCAGGTTGCAAATGCAAAAGGCGCTCCCATAATTCTTGGAGCCGACGCTAATGCGCACCACCATATCTGGGGCAGCACAAACACAAATGAAAGGGGTGAGTGTATCTTTGATTTCATTCTAGAAAATAAACTAGTGGTGTCAAATCAGGGTTCAGAACCAACTTTTATTGTATCGAATAGACAGGAGGTGTTAGATATAACACTTGTTAGTGCAAAACGTGCCAATTTAATTCGAGATTGGAAGGTCTCCTCTGACTGTTCCTTCTCTGACCATCGCTATCTAAACTTCGCTGTTGGCAACTTAGGTAGTAACATAAGACTGTGCGTCAACAGACGAAGAACAAATTGGGAGGAACAAAGCTGTATCCTCACCAATTATATCGCGCATCCTCCAATCATAGGGGAGGCTGCGGACATTGACAAGGGAGTGGACACACTGACGAATGCGTTCGAGATGGCCACAGTTCTATCCTGTAGGCCATCTGTACAACGTAACAAGCAAAGACCTCCGTGGTGGACTGAGGATATAGTAGTCACCAGGAGAAACTGTCGCAAACTTTTCAACGAGGCAAAGAGAACGGGAAACTGGAAACTCTATAAAGCCTCTTTGAATAGATTTATAAATGAGGTCAGGAACGCAAAGCGTAAGACCTGGAGGAGCTTCTGCACTACTGTAGAATCTACCTCCGAGACTTGCAGATTGCGTAAGATCCTAGCCAAACAGCTGTCGGTACCCGGCTACATCCACAAAGAAGATGGCAGTTGGACCACAAATGGTATCGAATCGTTAGAGGTTCTTGGACACCCACTTCCCGGGTTCCCAATCTGATGTGGTACTACCGCAGGTATACCCCACACATAGCCAGCCTTCCGCTTCCATTGACATAGATGCAGAAAGGATATGCTGGGCCATTAATAGTTTCCATCCGTTCAAATCTCCAGGACCGGATAGAATTATACCCGCGGACCTGCAACACAACGCAGCTCTCGTAATTCCATGGCTACTGGCTATATATAAAGCTTGTATCCTTTGGTCATATATTCCAACAAAATGGACTAAATGCGTCGTGATCTTCATTCCTAAAGGAGGGAAAACTTCGCACACTGAGGCGAAGGATTTCAGACCCATAAGCCTGACATCCTTCCTTTTGAAAACACTGGAGAGGGTTATTGATGTTCACATAAAAACATCCATAAATCACTCTCTCCTCTCCGCGTCTCAACATGCTTACACCAAAGGTAAATCGACTGAGACTGCCCTTCACTCGCTCGTGGGACATATAGAGAAGTCTCTTGAGCACAAGGAGTATACTATGGCCGCCTTCATGGACATTGAAGGGGCCTTAACAATATCGATCCGACGTCAATTATTCACGCTCTAGGCGAGCTGGGTATTGACCAAACGACTATTCGGCTTATTGAAAATTTGCTCTCACGCAGAACTATTACTTCCACCCTATGTACAGCCACCATCACCAGGAGGGCCCACAGAGGAACCCCGCAGGGTGGGGTGCTGTCACCCTTATTGTGGAATGTAACGATGAATCTGTTGCTTAGAAGTCTGGAGACCATGGGTATTAAAACTGTTGCATATGCAGATGATGTTGCAGTGGCAATATCAGGTTTACACTTGGACACTATGTCACGGAGGCTGGAGACAGCTTTTAAAGGGGTTAACGATTGGTGTTTGAGATGCGGACTCAGCGTCAACCCTACAAAAACGGAACTGGTACTCTTCACGAGAAGGTACAAGATTCCCTCATTCATCCACCCAAAACTAAATGGCATTACCCTGAACCTCTCGGATAACGTCAAATACTTGGGTGTTGTGATTGACAGTAAGCTATCATGGACTTCTAATGTCCATGAAAGAGTGAGGAAAGCCTCGATGGCAATTTACGTCTGTAGGAGAGCAATTGGCCCTACCTGGGGCATAAGCCCAAGGGGGTAAATTGGATACTAGAGACTGTGATAAAACCTATACTGTTCTATGGTATTGTGGTCTGGTGGAAAGCACTGGATGTGGCGAGAAACCGATCCTACATGGAGAGGGTTCTCCGCAGAATGGCACTTATGATAACGGGTGCTCTTAGAACGACGCCAACAAGGGCGCTTTTTGCTGTGCTGTGCTGTGCTGGCTTCCGGCGGACCTGAATGCTAGGAAGCTGGCTCTACGCACTGCAGTCAGAATGGACACAATAGGCGCATGGACCCACAGACTATGGGGTCATGCTAGCATTTTGGCCACGATGGGTAATCTACCACATCTTATCGACTACTGCACTCCGGTACCCTACCTCAGTAGGAAATTTACATTTTCTCTGGCGGAAGGGTTCTCCCCAGTACAGGGATCCGTACAGATTTGTACGGACGGTTCCAAACGGGGGGGGGGGGGGCAGGGTCGGTGGGGGTGTCTTTATTCCAGACTTTGGAATCGAGATGTCCTTTAGACTCCCGGATGAGTGTAGCGTATTGCAGGCGGAAATATCTGCTATCAAAAGGGCAGCGTTATGGCTAAGGTTTTATCGGATATCGAACCAGGACATCCAATTCATTACCGACAGTCAAGCTGCAACAAAGTCTCTTACGGGGGTGTATAGCTCATCCCTACTTGTCCAGGAATGCCGCGGAGCCCTTGACGGACTTGCGGAACATTCACGCATCACCTTGAACTGGGTGCGGGGACATGGGACTACCACAGGCAACATTAAGGCGAATGAACTGGCGGGGAGAGGAACCACACTTCAGGAAGCCGACATCGACCAACTAAGTGGGATTCCACTCTCATCTTGCTGGAGACGCTTTGATGTTGCACTATTCGAAATGGCTCAGGACAGGTGGTTCAGAGAATCCACTTGCAAGATATCAAGAGTCTTATGGCCCCGCCTAGACTCTAGGAGGACGAACGATCTTTTGAACTTTGCAAGATGTCATCTACGTAACATAGTGGCCACACTTACTGGTCACTGCACCTTTGGGATTCATGCCAGGCGCATGAGGCTCCCCTATAACGACTACTGCTCCAGTTGCAATGATGAGGAAGAGGAGGAAAGCATTGCACACCTCCTCTGCTTCTGTCCTGCTCTGGAGGAGCAGCGCCTACAGTCTCTGGGCAAGGCACGCTTTGGAGACATTTCAGAGATATCGGAGATAGGACTGAGATACCTGAGTCTCTTTATTAGGAGCAGTGGTTGGTTCGGCAGCTGACTCCCCTGGGGCGTGTATGCACGACCATAACTCTAGGTTTATGTATCCCATCTTCTTTCTTACTATTCTTCTTACCTTAACTTTCGACTATTCCTACTTCTTTCCTTTTTCTTACCTTTTTAATCCTCATAAATACAGGTGTCACAAAGGGATCAAAATAATTGGACCCAAGTGGGCTGGTCTCTGTTTTTCCTTTCACCAGCAACCTGCTAACCTAACCTAATGTATTAAAAAGTACGTACTATATGATAATAATGAAATATTTAGCGGCCGAAAAATTGACAAAAGAATGTAATAATCTGCAGAATAACGAAATTGAAATAATTATTTATAAAATGCCAAAAAGAATAAATGAGAATATAAAACAGTATAGATTGATTGAAGAATTTGACAATAAACCACATAGTGGACATTTCGGAATTAGAAAAACGATTTCCAAATTAAAACAAAGATATATATGGAAATATATGAACATAATGGTAAAAAATTACATAAGAACTTGCGATTCATGTCAGAAAAATAAACAATACAAACATACAAAAGAACCTTTTACTATAACAGATACACCTACACAGAGTTTCGACACAGTAGTAGGTCCTCTGCGACCATCGGACAATTTTAGATATATACTTACAATGCAATGTCAATATACCTACAATTGAAAAAATATGTAATAGCGTACCCTATAGAAACCAAAGATGCAAAGTCAGTAGCCAAAACCTTAGTAGAACAAGCAATTCTAAAATATGGATTATTTAACATTTTAAAAACTGATAAAGGTACAAAATCTACAAATGAATTAATGAAAGAGATTTGTGAATTATTAAAAATAAATCAACATTTCTCAACCCTGTACCACCACGAGACTTTGGGAACCATAGAACAAAACCATAGAGTCCTGATCGAGTACTTTCTAAATTTTGTGCAAGATACAAATTAGCATGAATGGATACCATATTTTACGTTTGCTTTTAACACAACACCTAACAGTGACACGGACTATTCACCATTTGAATTAGTATACTCAGAGAGCATACAAAAATTTACAATCTTGATAATTATGCCAGACTTCATTACTCACTAAAAAGAGCAAGATAAATAATCTTAGAAATTAAAACAAAAAGAAAATTGAAATCAGTTAATAAGCAGAATAGCATAGACATTAAGATAGGAGTCTTAGTATTAGTTAAAGTAGTAAATAGGAGAAAAAATTAAAGATTTAAATGTACTAATAGAAATTGAAAATAATAAAGAAAAATTAATACATAACAATTTATTAAAAAAATATATCCACTAACCACATAAGAATAACAAAATTTATATTAAGAACTTAATTTCATTTAAACTAACACACAGAAACTTATTGAAATATTATATTAAAATTAATAAAAAAGTTTTCTCCAATATAAAAAAAAAAACAAAAACAAAACTATATGTTTATTTGTAACCCAAATCTGAAAGGGTAAGGGTGTAGTGCACCACCCTTTAATCACAATTCATAAACTTAAGTTATTCTGTTCATATTGTTACGTTTCTAGACCTTTTCGTAAAAACGCTTTTTACTTATCCTTCAAGGATTCGTTTAATTGCATCATATTAAAAACATAGACATTTAGTTTTAGAAATATAATGCGGCAACACTTTCTTTACTACTTAATTAACAGCAGTATTCGTACTACTAAATACTTAGCGATGTTAACACATCTAGATTTAAAATCACACTAATCCCGCTGATCTCTGGCAGCGACTTTATATAGCAAAGTGACGTCGTCTGGTAACTTTGCGAAGCATCTGGTCATGGCTGTTGTTGGTTGTGATTTACTTAACATGTAGCTATATACGTGTGTTGAAGCGACTTCAACCGTTTATTATTATTATTTATTAAATTCTTCTGGTTTCTTGACCTCTTTCTAATTATTATTGTAATCTGATATTTATAAGCTTAAGGTCTCTTTATTTTGGTTTAATTTTTAATTTCAATATTTCGTCACTCCTTTGTGTGACTTCTTCAGGAAATTAATTATTTTATTTGATATAAAAAAATAAGTTGTTTGTGAAACAAAATTATTTGTCAACAAAATACAAAAAGATTCAAACAAATTTAAATAAATTTACAATATATGAACAATAATAAAATATTTAAACCTATACATGCATATATATTTAAAAAACATTTATAAAAAACAATTTTTAAATCATATATACATACATATGCATACATACACATACACACATATATGCATACATACACATACATAAACATACATACACATATACATACATACATACATACATATACACATATACATATATATATATATATATATATATATATATACATACACCTACATATGCATACACATACATACACACATATACATACATACATACATATACACATATACAGATATATATATATATATATATATACATATACATACATATATATATATATATATATATATACACATATATACATATACATATATATATATATATATATATATATATATACAAATTTATAATACATATAAATATAAACAAAAACACATATACATATATACTTATAAACATATTTTTCAACAACAATCTGGAAGTTACAAACAAATTTAAATACATTATTGAAACATATTAGAACAAAATATTTAAACGTATACATGTATATATATTTTAAAAAACTGTAAACAGCTGTTCACTCTATTCATATAAATGTATACATACATATGTAGTTTATAAACATATATAAAAAATTTTATCATATACATATATACGTATAAACATATATACATAATTAGCAACAAAATTCAAAATGTTTTAAGCAAATTTAAATAAATTATAAACATATACACATATTTTTCAACAAATTTCAAAAAGTTTTCAAACAAGTTAAAATAAACAACATATTTGACAGTAACAAACAATAACTATGCCTATCTATCTCTTATGAACTAAATGTCTATAATTTTGAGCTACATGTGCTGTATCTGCCTTAAAATTAATTCTTTTTGTGATTGGTGTATTGATTATGTGTAACATTTCTAACATAAATCTACGTTTATAATTATTTTCTGTGTTTAATATTGAAACATTTTCAAAATTTGGATAATGATTAAATCTAGAACAATGTGAAGATAATGCAGTTTTTTGTGAATTTATATCTCTATATCTTTGATCAGTTTTATGTCCTGCAATCCTAGTTTTTAATTTGTTCTTTGTTGTACCTATATATACCTTATTGCAATCTTCATTGTCATTTCCATTACAAGGTATTTTATAAACTAAATTCGACCTGTCTAATTTATCAACTTTATCTTTTGTCTTACTAAAAAACTTATTTAATGTATTATAACTTCTATAAGCTACTGTATATTTTTCAGAATCACATATTCCTGAATATATTAATTTTAAAAGCTGATAAAGGTAATGCAACAGTAGCTATTGAAAACCATGATTATAATATACGTATTAATAATATTATAGGAGATACTTCAAAATATTCCTTGCTAAATAGAGACCCAACGAACAAATTAATGAAAGTTAACAATAACATTGTTGATGAACTTTACAAAAATAAGATTGTTACAGATATGGAAAAGTATAAACTTAAGAATAATATTGCAGTAGCACCTAGATTATATGGTTTGCCGAAAATACATAAAGATCAGTTCTCATTGAGACCAATTTGTTGTTATGTAAATTCACCATCACATCATTTATGTAAATATATTATAAATATATTAAAAAAGATTACTGAAAATTCAGTATATAATGTTAAAGATGGGTTAGAATTTAAAAACAGATTATTAAATCTAGAAATAGGTAGTGATGAAAGATTAGTTTCATTTGATGTAGTATCTTTATTTCCCAGTATACCCGTTGATTTAGCAATAAATACTAATGAGGAGAAATGGGATATAATAGAGAAATATACTAAAATAGATAAATGCTTATTTTTACGCATATTGAGATTTTGTATAGAAGATAATAGATATTTTCAATATGATGGAAAAATATATTTACAACAACAAGGTTTACCAATGGGATCTCCAGCTTCTCCTATAGTGGCTGATATTGTTATGGAGAGATTACTTGACAGTTGTATTGGACGTGTAGCCATAAAACCTAGGATAATGACTAAATATGTAGACGATTTATTTTGCATAATTTCTGAAGGTGGAATAGATAATATGTTGATGGCATTAAATGAGTTTAAAAGTTGTATTAAATTTACTATGGAAAAAGAAAGTAACTGTATGATTTCATATGTAGATACTTTAATAATTAGAAAGAATAGAAATTTATTAATAGATTGGTACCAGAAACCAACATTTTCAGGAAGAATTATTAATTATTATTCGAAACATAATAAAAAAGTTATAATTAATACAGCTAAAAATTTTGTGGATAAAGTTTTAACAATTAGTGACAGTAGATTTCATGAAAAAATAAAAATAAAATTAATAATATATTAAGGAGTAATGATTTTCCAGCTTGGCTAATATATAGATTAATAAATCAATATGGATTAAGAAATAGTAACATAAATAGAAATGTAAATGAACCAAAAATTTACAAATCTTTAACTAATGTATCTGGAATATCAGAACGCATTGGTAAATCAGGAATATGTGATTCTGAAAAATATACAGTACCTTATAGAAGTTATAATACATTAAATAAGTTTTTTAGTAAGACAAAAGATAAAGTTGATAAATTAGACAGGTCGAATTTAGTTTATAAAATACCTGGTAATGGAAATGACAATGAAGATTGCAATAAGGTATATATAGGTACAACAAAGAACAAATTAAAAACTAGGATTGCAGGACATAAAACTGATCAAAGATATAGAGATATAAATTCACAAAAAACTGCATTATCTTCACATTGTTCTAGATTTAATCATTATCCAAATTTTGAAAATGTTTCAATATTAAACACAGAAAATAATTATAAACGTAGATTTATGTTAGAAATGTTACACATAATCAATACACCAATCACAAAAAGAATTAATTTTAAGGCAGATACAGCAAATGTAGCTCAAAATTATAGACATTTAGTTCATAAGAGATAGATAGGCATAGTTATTGTTTGTTACTGTCAAATATGTTGTTTATTTTAACTTGTTTGAAAACTTTTTGAAATTTGTTGAAAAATATGTGTATATGTTTATAATTTATGTAAATTTGCTTAAAACATTTTGAATTTTGTTGCTAATTATGTATATATGTTTATACGTATATATGTATATGATAAAATTTTTTATATATGTTTATAAACTACATATGTATGTATACATTTATATGAATAGAGTGAACAGCTGTTTACAGTTTTTTAAAATATATATACATGTATACGTTTAAATATTTTGTTCTAATATGTTTCAATAATGTATTTAAATTTGTTTGTAACTTCCAGATTGTTGTTGAAAAATATGTTTATAAGTATATATGTATATGTGTTTTTGTTTATATTTATATGTATTATTAATTTGTATATATATATATATATATATATATATGTATATGTATATATGTGTATATATATATATATATATATATATATATATGTATGTATATGTATATATATATCTGTATATGTGTATATGTATGTATGTATGTATATGTGTGTATGTATGTGTATGCATATGTAGGTGTATGTGTTTACATATATATATATATATATATATATATATATATATGTATATGTATATATGTGTATATACATATATATATATATATATATATATATGTATGTATGTATATGTATATGTATATATATATATATATATATATATATATATATATATCTGTATATGTGTATATGTATATGTATGTATGTATGTATATGTGTGTATGTATGTGTATGCATATGTAGGTGTATGTGTTTACATATATATATATATATATATATATATATATATATATATATATATATGTATGTATATGTGTATATGTATGTATGTATGTATGTATATGTGTATGTATGTTTATGTATGTGTATGTATGCATATATGTGTGTATGTGTGTATGTGTATGTATGCATATGTATGTATATATGATTTAAAAATTGTTTTTTATAAATGTTTTTTAAATATATATGCATGTATAGGTTTAAATATTTTATTATTGTTCATATATTGTAAATTTATTTAAATTTGTTTGAATCTTTTTGAATTTTGTTGACAAATAATTTTGTTTCACAAACAACATATTTTTGCATATCAAATAAAATAATTAATTTCCTGAAGAAGTCACACAAAGGAGTGACGAAATATTGAAATTAAAAATTAAACCAAAATAAAGAGACCTTAAGCTTATAAATATCAGAATACAATATTATTATTTATTCTTTTGTTTTAATTTTATTTCTTTTCTTGTAATAATTTTTCATTTCTTATAATATTCACTTTTTTATCTTTCAAATATTTTCTTTCTGTGTATTAAAAATCTCTACTTTTCTTATAGTATTTCTCTTTCCAACACTATTGTAATTAACGAAAAATGAATTTTTTTATACTTGAAGACAGTTCTTAATCTGATCTCATACCAGCAAGAGGCTGAAATAAATAGTACAAGTTATATTGAACGTATTACCGCCTTTTTCTTATAAAAGGATAAAATTCTACGTGGGCTATAAGACGAGTCCACATTTTGGTCCTTCGAGAAAATTCTAGGAAGGCCTATAATAGGAAAAATACCAGACAAGTATATCATCGTTTAACATAACCTTAAACAATAGTTGTTCTGCCGCAACAACAAGCTTAAACGGAGGTTAGTTTCAAGGCAGATTTGTACCAGAGGAGTTTGTCTACAGTGAACAGTTGTTCTACCGAAACAACAAATTCAAGTTGCGTTTTTTTTCCAAAAGATGTTGTATAAAATAAATAGTTGGTCTACCGAAGCGGCAAGTGCTAGTTTGAGGCTTGTGAGAAAGGAGATAGGCCAGCTAACATTGAGATATTTGCTCTACCGTAGCAAATTTATATATCATCACCAGTTTGGAACAGGCATTTTGTGTGATTGTTTGCAATCGGTGTGGATAGTGCCACCGACACCAAATGGAAAGCATCATCATTATTATCATCACAGAAGGTACATGACAGCAAAGGCTTTAACATTTTCAGGAAAGGAAGTAATTGGGTATGTACATGGTTCAATTTATTTAGTGCGATTTAGAAATAAATAAATTTTAATAAACTCATGGGTAAAATATTATATTAAAACATAATCATCATCAAAAGACACATAACCTAAAATTTGTTAACGGTACCATCACTGATAACCAAAAATTATAAGTGTCATCACATAATAACTGAAATAAAAGAGAACATTCCTACATACATATCGGGTGGTTAAATTTCAAGGGCCGATGTTGATTTTGAATATAACACAAACTATTTAGGAAATTATTGTAATTTTATTTTATTATAATATATTGGTATTACTCAATTATGTATGGAACAAAATATCGGCCAAATGGGCGCCGCGACCACGGCAGCACACCTCCATCCGATGGTCCAAATTTTCGATGACCCTGAGGCATAATGGAGGTTCTATGCCGTTAATGTGCCGAATTATCTCATCCTTTAGCTCTTGAATTGTTTCTGGCTTATCGACGTACACCTTTTCTTTCAAATAACCCCAAAGAAAAAAGTCCAACGGTATCAAATCACATGATCTTGGCGGCCAATTGACATCGCCATTACGTGAGATAACACGGCCATTGAATTTGTTGCGCAAAAGAGCCATTGTTTCGTTAGCTGTGTGGCAAGTGGCACCTTCCTGCTGAAACCACATATCGTCCACATCCATATCTTCCAATTCGGGCCATAAAAAGTTCGTTATCATCTCACGATAGCGAACACCATTCACAGTAACTGCCTGACCAGCCTCATTTTGGAAAAAATATGGCCCGATGATGCCGCCAGCCCATAAACCGCACCAAACAGTCACTCTTTGTGGGTGCATTGGTTTTTCGACAATCACTCTTGGATTCTCATTCGCCCAAATGCGGCAATTCTGTTTATTGACGAATCCACTGAGGTGAAAATGTGCCTCATCAAAAAATCACGAAGTGCACGATATGCATTTTGATTTGAACGCCCATTTTCATAATAAGTCTGGATAACTTTAACACGTTGTTGGATTGTGTATCTCTCCATGGTTCAAATTGAGTAAGTCTGAAATAGAGAAATGTCAAATAAAATTCGGAAAAAAGCTTGGCGTTTAGGTGTGGTTCACATTCAACATCGGCCCTTACAATTTAACCACCCTTTACATGTAAAACATGATAATATATTGGCGAGAAAATAACAAACAATAGAGCAAATGTTCTTAAAAAACACTCATATAATTAAAACAAACGAAAAAAGAACATAGCATGCATGTATGTACTTTACATACCAGTTGCGTTGAGAAAAATATATACCTCACATACCACAAGGATAAGTTGAGAAAAAGTAAAACAAGAAACAATTATTGTAATGAAATTGAACAGTTCGGTAGTGGATTAAGAAGAAATTTATATTTGTGAAAAAAAAAAACAATTTAAACGGAAAAAATATAAAAAACATCAAAGAACAAATATTTATAGTGCTATCATATATTAACTGAAAAAGGAATAAGGTTTATAAAATAAAATTAAAAAGGAAAAATTAGTGCGCAAAAACAACTAAAATATAAAGAGTGCAACGGGGAAAAAAACAAACAAGCAACACGTAAACGAATACCAGTCGGTCAAATAAAGTAAAATTGTTTCAACATGCAAAGAAAAAGACAACACCATTTTGGCCCTAAATATACGATGAGTAGGAAAATTTAAATTATCAAAAATACACTAAATTATCAACAAGCACTTAAATACATAAATTTGTATATATAAATATATATATACCTACATAACAAAGTAAAGTTTAGTTTGCATTTTATAACTGAAAAATAAATAGGTTGTCCCACATTTTGGGTTTCCAATTATTTAGGGTTTCCAAATTTAAAAATCATTTTTGGGAATTCAATTAAATTTATTGAAGAACATCAAAGAACTGTTGTTGGAAAAAAATAGTTTGCAGTTATTTAGGACTATCGCTACCTTAAAACGTTTAACTTGTGCAAACTAAAAAGTAAATTGGTGTGTTTTAGCCTACCGCTGCTACTGGAAATTTTATCTTTAATATACTAGAAACAATTTGTTGCGATTTTAGCCCGCCATTGCTAATGCAAATTGAAGTTTTCGAATTAAAATTAATCTGTACAGATTGTGGCCTACCGTCGCCACTGAAAATTGAAATATTTTTGTACACCAAGAAAAACTAAGTGAGATTTTGCCCCAAAAGTCATATTGTATACACTGTAAATTTTAAAACATTAAATTTTTTTATAGAAAAATGGTATCAAAAAGGAAGTGTAAGGCTGACATTAAGCAACTGGTAATTATAATCTGGTGGATTATAATTTTGAGCTAGCCTGGGAGGCATTAATAGTTAGATATGAAAATAAACGTATTTTGATCAACAACCAAATAAAGCGAATTTATGGTATACAAGGCCCTCAGAACGAAACATTAAAATTTTTGTGCCTACTTCAAAATACAGAAAACGATGGTCTTTCTATTATTAAAGCATTTAAGGTAGAAATGGCAAGTAACGACCCTTTCCTCATGCACATATGTACATCGAAACTCCCAGAAGAGACTTCACGAGCTTGGGAAGACTCACTTACTAATCACAAGGAGCTTCCTACTTGGAATCAGTTGAATAAGTTTTTGTCTGACCGAATCGAAGCTTTGGAAGCGTGTAGCAGTTTGAGAAAATCGTCCAATCGTGATAATCATAATCCGAAATCACAAGTATTTTATTCAATCACTGAGTCAGAAAACAAAAAGATAACCTGCAAGAAGTGTCAGCAAAGCCATCCGTTAAGGTTATGCAAATATTTCAAGGGCTTATCTGTAAACGATCAAATCAAGTATGTATATTCAAATAAGTTTTGCGCTAATTGTTTTTCGCCACATCATTTTCGAACGAATTGTCCTAGTCCAAGTAGTTGCTTAAAATGTAACAAACGCCATCACACGATGTTACACCTTGAAAGTGAACCCCAAGCCAAGAAAAGACAAACAGCAAATGTGTCATCGCAGAAAGTCCTACGTCACAATGAGAATCCGTTTGGTTCGGGAACTCAACATTTTACTAACCCATCGAACATTACTCGGAAGAGAGATTCCACCTCGGATGAAAATGAGTTTGAGGTAGTGTAGGTCAACTTGACACAACATAGTGGCACAACTATTTTGCCCACGGTGTTGGTACACAGAGTGCACATGGGTGAATCATTTACGGCTCGTGCGCTAATCGACACAGGGTCAACAAGAAGCTTTCTACTGAAACGAGTTCAGCAAAATTTGGCGATTCCTTCGGAGCCTTACAGAAGCGAAATTTCCGGATTTGGTGACACGGTAGTTGGCTGCTCCAAAGGAAGGTGCTATATAACAGTAAAATCTAGAACTTCTGATTTTGAAATTAGAATGCAAACAATTTTTGTACCGACGCTGGCACACTTTATGCCTTCGCGACACATCTCAATTCGTCACTTCAGCAATTTGAAGGGCTTGGAACTGGCCGATCCCTACTTTAATAAACCTTCACCAATTGAGATGATTATTGGAAGCGACTACCTGCCGTTTATAAATCTTAGTGGAGTTAAAATGAATATTGGCAGCAATTTTGAAGCGCGGGAATCACGATTTGGGTGGTACTTGATGGGACCTGAGCCAACTACTGTAGTCCACTCTTTTCACACCACAGTACAATCTTCGCGCGATTTAGCCCTACATGAGCAATTGAGACAGTTTTGGGAAATTGAAGAAGCAAAAAAATGCAAGATCAAGTCCACTTCAGACCTTTTATGTGAAGATCTCTTTCAACGCACTACGAGAAGACAATCTGATGGGCGTTATATTGTACGGCTTCCGTTTAAAGAAAATTATCCACATTATGTTTTTTTGGGTCCGTCGCGAAACCCAGCACTCGCCCAATATCTTCGGCTAGAAAAAACTCTGGACAAAACACCCGATTTTAAGGCCCAGTATTTCGAAGTGTTACAAGAGTATTTGGACTTAAATCAGCCAGCAATTAATTTTGAGCCCAAAGATGAGAAAGTATTTGCATTTTATTTGCCCCATCACGCGGTTATTAAAACAGAAAGCAAATCCACCAAAGTTAGAGTGGTGTTTAACGCATCGAAGAAATCAGCAAGCGACTTTTCATTGAACGATGTCCTGTATCAAGGTCCAACACTACAAATAGATTTGATGCAGCTCGTCCTTCGGTGGCGAAACTACCGGTACGTATTTACGGGCGGTGTTCAAAAAATGTATATACAAATTTTAGTGGACAAGGAAGATTGACCGTATCAACAGATTTTGTTCCGCGATAAAGCTGATGGTCAAGTGAAAACTTTTCAACTTAAAACAGTTACGTTTGGAGTAAACTGCGCCCCTTATTTGGCGATAAGAACTCTTCTCGAGTTGAGTGAAGATTGCAGAAATTTGTTTCCGAAGGCATCAACTATTTTGAAAAGCGAGGTGTACGTCGACGACATCTTATCGGGTGGCCACACCATTGAATAGGCCAAGCTCAAACAATGTGACCTTGTCAAGGCTTTAGAATCTGCCGGATTTCCACTCAGAAAAGTGACAGCTAACCACAAAAAGTTGCTCAATAGTTTTGCCCGGGAGTGTCTTCTAGATGAAGATTTTTTGAAAATTAACGAATCTAGTTCTGTTAAAACGTTGGGAATTCGCTGGAACGCGCTAACAGATAATTTTTACTATTCTGTAAAGCCAATTGAAATCACTACTGCTGTTACAAAAAGGGAAATCTTATCTGTAGTTGCAAGGTTATTTGACCCTCTTGGTTGGTTAGGCCAAATTATTATAGTGGCTAAAACCCTATTGCAAAAACTTTGGATTGAAAAGTCTGGCTGGCATGAAGCGATATCAGCCAACTTACTTAGAGAATGGAACTCTTTTTTAAAGAACTTGCCATCTATTTCCCAAATTGAAATCCCTAGATGGGTGAACTATACCCCAACTCATAGCATCCAAATGCACGGATTTTGTGACGCCTCAGAGAAGGCGTATTGTGGTGCTGTGTACATTCGAACCAAAAGTGAAGACAACGAAATAAAAAGCTATCTACTGGTTGCGAAGACGAAAGTGGCTCCAGTTAAGCGTACTACCGTACCTAAGATTGAACTGTGCGGAGCTCTGTTAGTAACGAAACTCATCCGAAATATTATTGTGAATTACCAATCACCTTACGAATTATATCTGTGGACAGACTCGTCAATTGTATGAGGGTGGCTACAGAAACCCCGTCACACACTAAAAACCTTTGTTGCACACCGAGTTTCTCAGATCACTGCACTGTGGGTGTAAACCTCTGGAAACATGTAAAAACTGAAGAGAATCCTACTGATCTGGGCACGCGCGGCTGTAGCGCTCAAGAACTAGCAGAAAACAAGCTATGGAGGAATGGGCCATCCTGGCTTCAGCTATCAACGTCCCTTTGGCCTACACCAAGAACCTTCGATCCCACGGATATCGAAATAAAAACATCAACAAATTTTCACCTTGACATAAATCGTGAAGATGTACTTGAAGAATTTTCATCATTTTCAAAAGCTTTGCGAGTTCTTTGTTACAGAATGCGCTTCATAAATCGTCTTATGAAGAGAACATATTCTACAGAAAAATTCATCACTGCGCAAGAAGTAATTTCTATGAAAATTAGACTCTTTTCGCTAGCTCAAAAGACATATTTCTACCGTGAATATGAATGTTTAAAGCAAAGTAAACCAATTATCCACAAAAGCACAATACTCAATTTGAACCCTTTTATCGATAAGGACAATATTTTAAGAGCCGGTGGCAGGTTAGCTAATGCAGGTTTGAGGTATGAGGAAAGGCACCCGATCATAATCCCTGAAAGGTCTCATGTTGCGAAGCTTCTTGTAAGTTTTACTCATCAGATTTTACTGCACTCTGAACACAACATCATGTTACGAGCGATTCGACAAGGATTCTATATTACCCGACTAAAGAATCTTATTCGCAAGTGCATACGAGACTGCAAGGTATGCACTGTTTATAAACATCGCTGCCAGCAACAAATTATGGCTGCACTCCCACCCGAGCGCGTAAATTTTTCCTTACCCTTTACTTACACGGGAGTCGACTTCGCTGGTCCTTTTAACATAAAAGTTTCATCTCTAAGAAATGCTAAAATAGTAAAAGGATATGCAGCAGTGTTTGTATGTTTTTCAACTAGAGCAGTTCATTTGGAGTCATGCTCAGACCTATCAGCCGACGCTTCCCTTGCCTGTTTTGACCGGTGCATTGGGCGAAGAGGCCTTCCCAAGACCATGTATTCCGATAATGGCCAAAACTTCCTCGGGGCAAGTTACAAACTTTTGAAAAGCCAAAATGAATTCTTAAAATCAGCAGAGGAGGCCCTTGCGCACAAGTATAGCACACTGGGTTTCAACTGGTCGTTCATACCACCGTATGCTCCTCACATGGGTGGCCTCTGGGAGGCTGCTGTCCGGAGCATGAAATCCCATTTGAAAAAATTTGCTTCATCACTTTCGTTTACTTTTGAGGAGTTTACCACACTTCTCGTGCGCATTGAAGCGGTGCTCAACTTGAGGCCACTATCATCCATTACTGAAAATACCAACGAACTTTTACCCCTGAAACCTGACCATCTTCTGCGAGGAGCACCCATTACTGCTTTACCAGAAGCTCCTATTCAACCTCGACCTGAGGACATCCAATATTTGAAACGCTGGGAGCGTATGAAGGCGTTACAACACGTTTTTGCACTTCGCTGGAAAGCCGAATATATCACCGAGCTTCAACGCCGTTCCAAATGGAAAAAGGAATGCAACAACTTAAAAAAGAACGATATTGTTGTAATAAAAGAAGACTCATTGCCTCCAACTGAATGGCTTCTTGGTCGAGTCACCAATGTTATATATGGACGTGACAGTAAAGTAAGAGTCGCTGAATTAAAAACGGCACTATTATACGTCCAGTAGTTAAATTATGCTTATTGCCTACGAATCAATAACAGTTGTGATGAAATGCAAAAGGTCGATAAATAACTCTTTTGGCATTTAAATTTTTACCCTTAACCATATCTTTATCGCACTGAATATATCTAACCATGTATGTACTTCTTTTGTCTCCTTTCTTTACACAAGCCTCGGGAAAAGCAGAAACAGTGGTTGGAAATGGCTCTTTGCCTGAGGCCCGAACCGCAGCGAAACCTTCTGCAGACAACTCTCCACTTGAGGTCAAAACATCAGAGAAAGTAGCTGCAGACAACTCTCCACATGAGGCACTTGTAGCAATGAGCTAGCAAAAGCACGGCCTACTTCGCCACTGCAGCCCCGATCATAAGGATGAACCTAAATTTTAAAAGTCATGAAATGATCACCTAACATTGTTTGGATAGATGGTATCGGGACTTTGGAAAGGCTGTTCTTGTCATCCTCGCCCGGGAGAATGTTGAAGCGACTTCAACCGTTTATTATTATTATTTATTCTTTTGTTTTAATTTTATTTCTTTTCTTGTAATAGTTTTCCATTTCTTATAATATTCACTTTTTTATCTTTCAAATATTTTCTTTCTGTGTATTAAAAATCCCTATTTTTCTTATAGTATTTCTCTTTCCAACACTATTGTAATTAACGAAAAATGAATTTTTTATACTTGAAGACAGTTCTTAATCTGATCTCATACCAGCAAGAGGCTGAAATAAATAGTACAAGTTATATTGAACGTATTACCGCCTTTTTCTTATAAAAGGATAAAATTCTACGTGGGCTATAAGACGAGTCCACAACGTGTGTTTGTATATATGACAATGCTGTCTTGTGTGTTTTGCTTATTGTAACTATGTGTGGTTGTATGTATGAGTGTTCTGTGTGTTGTGTAGTTTTGTTTCTTCTTGTGCTATGTGTGTATCTCGCTGTGTATATTTGTGTACATGTTTAGCTTTTATTAGCAGCGAATACTTGCGTACATTAAGAATAAAGCTGGAAGTACATAACACGCGTCTACGCGTTATAAGCGTCTGTCAAAAAAGTAGAACTAGTGCAATTGTATGTAACAAGTTATATGGCAAAACGCGTAGAACGCTTGACGCGTAAAGTAGATCTACTTTCTACTTTTGCACGCGCGGCACGCGTCTTGAAAAAATGACAGCCGTTTTTGATAGCCAGGGATGACAAATTATATTACATTTTCAATGTTATCGATTAATATGTTTCTGTCGTGGATTATTATGTTTTAATTTTTATTATAATAAAACGTTTTAAATAAGAAAACACTGTCGCAATAAAGATTACTAATATTTTCAAGAGTGAAATGCATTGAAATAGTTATTTTATCACAATTGTTTCTTCAAACAAATATTCATATAATTTATCGATTTATTTTACGTAATAAGTACCATCTCTGTTATGTTTATTAATTTTGCAATATATTAAACAAGGTAGGTTAAACACAGATAATAATATTAAAGTGCAATGGATGAGAAGTTAATTAATGCCGTTAAAAATTACGAATTTCTATACAACAAAAGATTGCTATTGTACAGAAATATTATTTAACATTTTAGCAAAATGAACTTTTGTGAATATTACACTACAACTGACCAAAACATAAACATTGACGCATAAAACGCATTGCATGTAACTTGAGTTGAAAAAAGCGTCTGAAGTATGAAACGCATAGAACGCGCGACGCGTAAAACGCGTATTATGTACTTCCAGCTTAACATCACCATCTCTTAGCATTGATGTTGGTAGGTTTTTCGTTGTTGTTATTTAAATGTATTATTGCCCAGCCTTGAATGATCTTTTATATTCTCGACGATGAATTCCGAATATTCCATTTCAGTTAATTTGAATATTATCGATATTGTGTTGACCAGGGTTATAACATTTTGACAACTAGAGATGAATTGGCAGTGCTGCCAAGTACATATAGCCACATTGTCGTTATATTTCAATCTATTTTTAAACTTTGTAACACTGCCGCCCACATAAGTCATTTAGGCCCGAATAGGCATACAATCATCTATTCCATAGAGCGCCAATCGTTCGAGATGTACTATCTTCATTTTCGACCTTGGGGTACTGTACTTCTGTATCCGGTTCACAACGTCATTCACTCTCTTAATCACTTTATACGGGCCATCCCAGTGAGTCTGTAATTTTGGGAACAATCCTTTCTTCTGTTGTGGGTGTTGCGAGGATGTATTAGCGCGGAGTTCAGATACAGCCCTGCATGGGTCAAATAAGTTACTCAATTGTTAGCCAGCTGTTTTCTTCCCTTCTATCCAGCCTGATGGGCAAAACATATTTTTGCACAATGCGTAGACCGTTGGTGGGGAAGATAAAAATCCATTCGGTCAATCCAAAGTTTTCGTTTGGTTAGTGGGATAAAAAAATTGAGGCGAAGTTATATCGCCGCAGTTCTCAAGGGGACCTGAAAGGAAAGTGCTATGCAAATGGTGAATGATTAATGAGAATCAATATAACTTTATCAAGTATATGCCAAATGCAACAGTTTCCATAGGAATTATAAAATTGCTTGAGTTTTTAATCAAATTAGTGTTTGCTTTTATGATAGGAGAAAATTGGTAGAGTGTTGTCGGCAGAAAGGAAATAAATGGCTACCAATTTCTGCACAGCTGTTTTCGATGGAATTCGCAATCCCAAAGGTAATGATGACACAACACAAAAACAGGGATGGTGTGTTCATTCATGGATGCGCGAAGTACAATCAAAACGGTTATTTTGAAAATCACTATTTCCAAATTAGAATAGGATAGATAGATAAAGTATTAGGTATCCAAAAGAAATTCTGGAAAAATCGAATGAAAATAAAAGATGGCTAATTTGGCGGAAAATACCAATGGGAAAATTGGAAAGGTCGAACAGTTGAGTTAGGTTGCAGGAAAGCAAGAAAATTTTTTTAAGATCATTACTTGAAAAATTTTTAAGCAGTGCGCACCGACACTAAAAGTGAAGTTCTTTCCCGTAGGAAAATAAATTTAAAATTATAGAAATAAATAAAGCTTAAAGAAAATTGCAAAAAAAAATATATAAAAAAATAAACGTAGGTAAAACAATTTAAGAAAATTGAATCCGATATAAGCGGATTAATAAAGAGTTTTTTTTTTGGTTAAACAGTGAAGTAACCCCGACCACCTTTCGGCAAACCGAGAAATCCAGGGCGATTCTGGAAAAGGAAAATAAGGGAAGGAGCGAAGAGGTGCGCCACCTTAAATCATAAAGGAAATAGGTAGATACCAAAAGCTGCTATAGCCAGGTAAAGAATAACCATTCAGCAAAGAAAGAAAGTGGTCATAAGATGGTGAAAAGTAAAGGCAGATATATATATATATATATATATATATATATATATATATATGTATACATATATATATATATATATATATATATATATATATATATATATATATATATATATATATTGCAAAAAGGGAAACAATAAGTTACCCTACAAAAAAAAAGGTAAATCAAAAATTATCATACCACTATTTTTTAAACATTGCAAAAAAAAAGTATTATACAAAAAGCTTTAAAAGAAAGAACATTTTTTTTACCTTGCAAAAGAAAATCCAAAAGTAATTAGGGAAGAAAATTTTTAGCTTTAAGAAACCATCTATATTAATTTTTGCTTCTTTTTATATTTTACATATTTCAATCTTATTAAAATTTTTATATATGTGATTGTATGTTGCATAGTGCGTGTTTTATTTTGTTCTGCCTAAAAGTCGCCTAGACGTGCGGGAAACTAGGTGTGTATTAGCTACTGCCCAGTAGATGGCAGCCATTTTCTTTATTAACTTGCAAAGAAAACAGCGGCGTATATAAAAAAAATAAATAAAATTTTTTTTGTGTTGTTTTGGATTAGAACCCATCAAACTTTGGGGAGCTCCTTTAGGTTAGGGTATATCAGATACGATACAAAAAGAAAAGGTTTTCCAATAATCAAGATAGTCGTTCGGAGATCATAATCGCGGGAAATGTGTTTTATCTATGCAACGTAGAAGGTATAAATGAATAACGTTAAAGTTTCTAAACAATTTTAATTTTTATCTTGTTTTATTGTCTCAAATCTTTATTTAGTTTTTTTGTATTATCTAGAAAATAAGATTTAATTTTTTTTATTGCATGAAGGTAGTTAACTTAGTTTAAAGAAAATTTCTGTTAGAAAATAAAGAATGTATGTTGTAATCTGAAATGAAAGAAAATGATTTATTGGGTGTAAAATTTTAAGAAGGGGAAGGCATGAAGGTAAATTAGGTTTGGGAACGTCGGCCGGTTCTAGGGGTCATAAGAGATTAGGTTTTGGTTCCGCGTGTGACATGGCTGGGAGGGCAAAGTAGGGCACAACATCTGCCTGAAATGAAAAGAACCATAAGAACAGAAAGAGAGTGTTATGAAGTGGTATGTCTTGTTGATGGTATAGTGTTTAATTTTTTATGTTGTTGTTTCCTTTTAAAATTTTTATGTGCAGCGTACCCAGTGAGAGGGTGGAACCTTCTGAGATGTGTTTACCGGTTGGAAAAGAGCTAGACGGAAACCTCACTGGTCTCTACGGTTGTAACATAAACGGCGCCCAAATCGAAAAGCGTAGTTTGGCACCTCAAAATGGCGCAAACCCGCTAGAAATCGTTGAAGCTGCAAAGCAGTGTTCAAAATAATATTTTAAATATCATGTATAATATCTACACATGAAAAACAATAGCCTAATAGTTTTTTTTGTAATAGCCATAGAATGAACGCTCACTGATAGTGAAATGGGAATCGCGGGGTAGCACTTCGAAGCACGGTCTTGCGAAGTTAGTACCAAGTGAAACAAATTTCATTGGTCAGAGCACCATCCCAAAGTAATGTTTTTTTTTAGAAAGCACATAATAGCTTAGATAGGGCGAACGCCAGTGTCTCATTGTATTAGTGTAGTTTTCTGTAGTTTGGTGATTAATGTTAGAATCAGTGAAATTGAAATGGTAGATGACTTCGGTAGCCGCCTGGGTAGATCAAAGTAATAATTTTTATATTTTATAGTGCTCAGGGTCTGCAGTATCGAGAATCACCGAATGTAGAGGGTTTTCATGTAGCTCATCACATGCGATAAAACATGAGGATGAAAGTATGTATATGACACCCTGTACAACACATTAGAATGTGGTTAAGTAATGTGCTTTATGTACCGCTGAATAACATTTAAAATCTGTTCTTAATGTGAAATTAACCGACACCAATCGATCCTTCATGCCAAACCCGTACCAGACCTAAAAAAAGAGAAGAATTTAAATTAAATAAAATATAAAATAAGAAAAAAAAATTGAATTGAAAATATATACATACATTCTCTAAAGTTTTTTTTTTGTAAAATAGCAGCTAGAAATTATAATAGTACGGGAAAAATTAAAAACCTTTATTGGCATTTAGATATAAATTTTTTTGTTAGAATTCTTATATAGGCATAATTATTTTTTTTTGTTACAAATATAAGGCCTTTCCAATTGTGTTTTGGGGGTAATAGAGATATCTGTTTTGTTTGTTAGGGAATGTCCAAAAGTCCTTGTGAGGTAAGGGACCGAAAAAGAGAAAGGGAGACTCAATTCGACTTAAACCGATCTACACCGCTCGAGTTTGGCAAGGCGTATAAAACAAATACACCAAGTCAGAAAGTTAGTATAGAGCATAGGAAAATGAGTCAACCAATAAACCAAACACGCAGATTCACGACAAATCCGAAACCATCATGGCGGAAAAACCCAGCACCAGCGCTGCGGCCATGGGTGCATCGTATCAACCGGTCAGGAATCCTCTTATGAACTTAGAGCGGAATAGTTTAGTACAAATTGTAGAAATGAAAAGGCAAATATCAGATTTAACAGCCACTGTAGGGAAAATGAGTATTGTATTGCAACATACGCAATTGGAAAACAAGAAGCTATTAGACGAAATAGTTCCAATGGTAAAAAGGAGTGAAGAGGGTAGTTTCCATCGAACTTTACCAACAAGCGCAGATAATTCTTCAAGGGCGTCAGTTGAGAATGAGCCGAGAATTCAAAAATATCAACGGCTGCGAATAGATAAATGGGGCCTTGAATTTGATGGCAACGTTAAGAAATTGGCCGTGGAAGATTTTGTGTTCCGAGTGGAACGGTTGCAGAAACAGTATGCAGTTTCATGGGAAGAGGTGATGGACAATTTCCATTTGCTGGTCAAGGGAGTGGCCGAGAAGTGGTATTGGCTGTTTGTGCAGACGAACCTGGTAACAGAATGGTCCACTTTAAAAGAAACCTTAATGAAGCAGTACCAATCCACCCGGTCAAGCTTCGAACTAATGAGCGATATGGTAGAGCGGAAGCAGCAACCTGGAGAGGACATCGATTCATTTTTCTTCATCATGAGTCAAATGAGGTCCAGATTTCAGTTTCAGAAAGAGAAATGATAAAAATGATTAAGAAAAATTTAAGAGAAGATATTAGAGGTAGAGTCTACCCAATTAGTGTTGAGTCGATTGAAGAGTTGCGGCAAGAATGTAACGAAGCAGAAAAGCTATTCTGTCGGAAGGAAACCAGAAATACCTATACTGCTACGACCACCAAGTTCCAAAGACAAGTGCATGAATTGTAAGAAGATCCCACTTGTCATGTCGAGGATTTAGCAGCACGGCAAACAAGAGAGTCACCCGGTCCAATAGCCAAAAATCAGATGGAATGTTGGAATTGCCATCAGAAGGGCCATGTATTTTATTTTTGCCCGTCAGAGGAAAGAGCAATTTTTTGTTATGGTTGCGGCAAGCGGAACGTCATATCGCCAAATTGCGCCGATTGTAAGGCTCGTTATTTTCGGAGGAGCGAAGGAACTGCGGGGAACCATCGTTCAAGCGACCACCCGCAAACCTCCCTAAATTAAGAGAAACAAAAACAATAAACTTAATTAAACAAGCAAAACAATTTAATAAATTTATCCCTCAACTGCGACACACGTATAGTATCGAAGAACGGAAACATAATTATAATAGAGTAACAAATAGAATTTTTAATGAATCGATAAATTATAAAAGGACGGTCTCAAATCGAATAATTAAATTAAGGCGGAAATTCGAACAAAAAAGGAAAGAGCGAAAATTAATCATCGAATCGGTGGAATCCATCAGCCGGAAAGAGGATCCGAGGCCATTTGCCGAAATAGGTATAGGGAATGTTAAATTAAAAGGATTGCTGGATACAGGTGCATCCGTGAGCGTGCTAGGAAAAAACTGTAGAGAATTGATGGAAAGCTTAGGATGCGAATTTATTCCGATATTTTCGTTTGTTTCTACAGCGGCCGGACAGAAACATAGATTGCCAGGGAAAATTGAGTTAGACGTTCATTTTAGGGAAAAAACAGAAAAGATAAGATTCTACTTGTGTCCAGATTTGGAGCAGGAGGCTTATCTAGGGGTTGATTTCTGGACCACATTTTGCTTAGCTCCAGAGATTTTTCAAGTGGAAGAAGTAAACCTGAAAAAAATACCAGAGGATTTTGTAACAGAGGACCATAGATTATGTCCACACTTGCTAAACTCTGATGAACAAGACAGGTTGGATCAAGTAATAGGGACCTTTTCTACATTTTAAAAAGATGGTTTAGGGTGTACTCCGCTTGAAAAACACTCTATAAAGTTATTAGAAAGTGCGGTTCCCTTTAAGGACCGACACTATCCTTTATCGCCAGCTATGCAAGAAATTGTGTATAAAGAAATAGATAGCATGTTAGCATTAAACGTCATTGAAGAGAGTGAAGGTCCTTGGTCGAATAGGACGACAGTCGTCCGAAAACCAAATAAGAATAGATTTTGCCTTGATGCCCGCAAGTTAAACAATCTTACCATTAAAGATGCTTACCCACTGCAAAACATTGATGGCATTCTAAGTAGAATCGATGAGACTTATTACATAAGCAGCGTCGATTTGAAATTTGCGTTATGGCAGATAGAGTTGGAAGAGGAGTGTAAACCGTATACCGCGTTTACCGTACCAGGTCGACCACTTTATCAATTCAGAGTTATGCCCTTCGGTTTGTGTAATGCAGCACAACGTTTATGCAGGCTCATGGACAAGGTCATCCCGCAGAGACTTAAAGAAAACGTCTTCATCTATTTGGATGATCTGTTAGTTATTTCCGACAGTTTCGAAAAACATTTGAAAATATTAGAGGAAGTAGCAACATGTTTCAAAAAAGCTAACATGCCCATAGGCCTGGAAAAGTCGAAATTTTGTCTCCAGCAATTGAAATATCTTGGATTTATTATTGGAGGCGGTTGTCTTAAGACAGATCCCGAGAAAGTAAAGGCAATAAAAGAAATAAGGGTACCAAGAACTCCCCGTGAGGTGCGCAGTTTTCTGGGAACAGCAGGATGGTACCGTAGGTTTATCAAAGATTTTGCATCCATCTCCGCTCCTTTAACAGACAGGTTAAAAAAATCCAAAAAATTTAATATAACTCCGGAAGCTATACAGGCGTTTGAGAGTTTAAAAAACGCTTTAACTTCTGCCCCAGTGCTGAGGCATGCGGATTTTACAAAAAGGTTCTGGATAAAGTGTGATGCAAGCGATTATGGAATCGGAGCGGTTCTATCTCAGCTAAACGACAATAAGAAGGAACATCCGATTGCATTCTATAGTCAAAAATTAAATAGCTGCCAAAAAAATTACTGAAAAAAAATGCTTAGCAGCTGTAATGGCAGTAGAGAAATTTCGTCCATATATAGAAATGATGCCGTTTACCATCGTGACCGATCATGCCAGCCTTAAGTGGTTGATGACCATGAATGATTTGACAGGAAGATTAGCACGATGGTCGCTTCAATTACAATCCTTCGATTTTGAAATCGAGCACAGAAAAGGCTCCGATAATGTAGTAGCGGATACGCTCTCACGTGCGGTGACTGTTCATACAAGCGTGGAGGAATTGAATCTCGAAAATTAATTTGATTTTGAAACCACAGAATTTGAAAGCGAGGAGTATAGAGATTTAATTAAGCATATAGAGGAAAATCAGCACAGTTTGCCAGACTTGAAAGTTGAAGATGGGGTCATATATAAAAGAATGGAGTTCAGCAGAGGAGGGGAAACTGAATTCCAGTGGAAAATATGGATTCCACCTAACATTTCTCAGCCCATAATTGAAAAGGCTCATGCAAGTCCAACAGCAGCTCATGGAGGTTTTACAAAAACCTTAGAACGCCTTAAACATTTTTTTTATTGGCCTAGAATGCCCACTCAAGTAAAAGAATATATAAGAAATTGCCAGATTTGCAAAGAGATAAAGCCGTCAAATCAAAACCCTAGACCAGAAATAGGAAATAAAGTGATTACCGACAGACCGTTTCAAAAGTTGTATTTGGATTTCTTAGGGAAATATCCCAGGTCAAAAAGTGGTAACAGCTATGTATTTATTGTTCTTGACCACTTCTCCAAATACACATTTATCAAAGCCATGAAAGAAGCTACAACTGGAAAAGTAATTGAATTTTTGGTTCAGGAGGTCTTCCATAAATTTGGTGTTCCGGAAATTATTCACACGGATAATGGGGTCCAATTTGTGTCAAATAAATTAAAAATATGCTTGATTCGTACAAAATACAACACATAAGAACACCAGTGTATCAACCGAGTAGCAACGCTTCAGAACGGGTTAATCAAAGCATTTTGACAGCGATAAGAGCATATCTTAAGGACGATCAAAGAGACTGGGATTTGTATTTATCCGAAATAGCTTGTGCATTGCGAAATTCATTCCATAGTGCGATAGGATTTACAACCTTTTTCGCACTATTTGGCTTTCACATGTACACAAGCGGGGCCCAGTACAAATTAGGTCGGAAACTGCAATCGATTACAGATCACCGGATAGTTTCGAAGCCAAATGAACATATGGAAGAAATAAGGAACCAGATAAAAATCAATATGAACCTAGCCTACGAGAAAAGCGCCGAGAGGTATAATAAAAGAGCCCGAAAAGTTAAATTTTTGCCTGGGCAAGAAGTATATCGAAGGAACATGGTGCCGAGTAGTTTTGCAAAGAACGTAAATTTAAAGTTTTGTCGGAAATTTTTGAAGTGTAAAGTGGTTCGACCGGTCGGTAATAACCTGTACGAGTTAGAGACTCTAGATGGGAAGACGATAGGGGTATATCACATAAGAGATATAAAGGTATAAATCGCTAAGAACGCAAAATAATATCGCGTAGCGACATTTAGTGCAATAGTAGGACGTAAGTGACTGATTATTTTAGTTAATTATATAACAAATATCTGTGTGTTGTCCCACTTTTACTAGGCATAGCAATTTAGCCTTTAACTCGAATCAAACTGTGATAATAGTCCCTAGGAATACCTGATAATAGTCCATAATAGTACCTGATAACTGTAATTTTATATAAAACGCCAAGAAACCAATAAGTTTTACATACCACCATTCCTTGTGCAATAATAGAGATAAGTAAACATCTTAGAATCCTGTGATATTTACGTGAGTGCTGTCCCAATTTTTTTAATATATTAGTCAAGAAATCTGAAAGATATTAAAAAGGACACAAAGTAAACTCTTAATATTTCAAAATCATGATAATTACTTCCGTAAAATATGATAGAATCTCAAGTTCTTTCTCTGGGGAGAAAGGTGACCTGAGAGATGACTTCACATCCAAGAGTAGCCATGCAAAATGAAGAAAGATGAATAGAGGTGATGCCCGCGCGTAACTGAAAAAATCTAACCTGAAAAGATATAGGAAAATTAGTAAGAGAAACATAAAGAAATTGACGATACAGAACGTAGATATTATGTAATTTAATTTGCCTTATTTTTGTAGGCGTTCGTTTTGTTTGATTGCACTTTGTGCCGATTGGGTTATAATACCTATAACGATTTAAAATTATCTTTTATGATAAAATAATATGGGTTTGCCACTATGTCCTTTCTCCAGTAGTGAAAGTTCAGCAGTGGGCTATTACTCTCAGAGGATGTGAGGTTTCCGAGGATGATGAGTTTTATGTCCAATCAACAGATTGCACAAGAGGCCAGTAGAGTTTCCGGACAGACAGGGCTCATAATGATGTAAAGCCCGGCGTTAGAGCCATTCAGGGAGTAGGAGTTCCCCACGTAAACATCTATTGGAGGCCCAAAATCCCGCACACCGTTCCCCATGAGTACATTCATGAAACCCGGAGTTTTGTTGAGAGGATGTATTAGCGCGGAGTTCAGATACAGCCCTGCATGGGTCAAATAAGTTACTCAATTGTTAGCCAGCTGTTTTCTTCCCTTCTATCCAGCCTGATGGGCAAAACATATTTTTCCACAATGCGTAGACCGTTGGTGGGGAAGATAAAAATCCATTCGGTCAATCCAAAGTTTTCGTTTGGTTAGTGGGATAAAAAAATTGAGGCGAAGTTATATCGCCGCAGTTCTCAAGGGGACCTGAAAGGAAAGTGCTATGCAAATGGTGAATGATTAATGAAAATCAATGTACAATCAAAACGGTTATTTTGAAAATCACTATTTCCAAATTAGAATAGGATAGATAGATAAAGTATTAGGTATCCAAAAGAAATTCTGGAAAAATCGAATGAAAATAAAAGATGGCTAATTTGGCGGAAAATACCAATGGGAAAATTGGAAAGGTCGAACAGTTGAGTTAGGTTGCAGGAAAGCAAGAAAATTTTTTTAAGATCATTACTTGAAAAATTTTTAAGCAGTGCGAACCGACACTAAAAGTGAAGTTCTTTCCCGTGGGAAAATAAATTTAAAATTATAGAAATAAATAAAGCTTAAAGAAAATTGCAAAAAAAATATATAAAAAAATAAACGTAGGTAAACCAATTTAAGAAAATTGAATCCGACATAAGCGGATTAATAAATAGTTTTTTTTTTGGTTAAACAGTGAAGTAACCCCGACCACCTTTCGGCAAACCGAGAAATCCAGGGCGATTCTGGAAAAGGAAAATAAGGGAAGGAGCGAAGAGGTGCGCCACCTTAAATCATAAAGGAAATAGGTAGATACCAAAAGCTGCTATAGCCAGGTAAAGAATAACCATTCAGCAAAGAAAGAAAGTGGTCATAAGATGGGGAAAAGTAAAGGCAGATATATATATATATATATATATATATATATATTGCAAAAAGGGAAACAATAAGTTACCCTACAAAAAAAAAGGGAAATCAAAAATTATCATACCACTATTTTTTAAACATTGCAAAAAAAAAAGTATTATACAAAAAGCTTTAAAAGAAAGAACATTTTTTTTACCTTGCAAAAGAAAATCCAAAAGTAATTAGGGAAGAAAATTTTTAGCTTTAAGAAACCATCTATATTAATATTTGCTTTTTTTTATATTTTACATATTTCAATCTTATTAAAATTTTTATATATGTGATTGTATGTTGCATAGTGCGTGTTTTATTTTGTTCTGCCTAAAAGTCGCCTAGACGTGCGGGAAACTAGGTGTGTATTAGCTACTGCCCAGTAGATGGCAGCCATTTTCTTTATTAACTTGCAAAGAAAACAGCGGCGTATATAAAAAAAATAAATAAAATTTTTTTGTGTTGTTTTGGATTAGAACCCATCAAACTTTGGGGAGCTCCTTTAGGTTAGGGTATATCAGATACGATACAAAAAGAAAAGGTTTTCCAATAATCAAGATAGTCGTTCGGAGATCATAATCGCGGGAAATGTGTTTTACCTATGCAACGTAGAAGGTATAAATGAATAACGTTAAAGTTTCTAAACAATTTTAATTTTTATCTTGTTTTATTGTCTCAAATCTTTATTTAGTTTTTTTGTATTATCTAGAAAATAAGATTTAATTTTTTTTATTGCATGAAGGTAGTTAACTTAGTTTAAAGAAAATTTCTGTTAGAAAATAAAGAATGTATGTTGTAATCTGAAAGGAAAGAAAATGATTTATTGGGTGTAAAATTTAAAGAAGGGGAAGGCATGAAGGTAAGTTAGGTTTGGGAACGTCGGCCGGTTCTAGGGGTCACAAGAGATTAGCTTTTGGTTCCGCGTGTGACATGGCTGGGAGGGCAAACTAGGGCACAACCTCTGCCTGAAATGAAAAGAACCATAAGAACAGAAGGAGAGTGTTATGAAGTGGTATGTCTTGTTGATGGTATAGTGTTTAATTTTTTTTTGTTGTTGTTTCCTTTTAAAATTTTTATGTGCAGCGTACCCAGTGAGAGTGCGGAACCTTCTGAGATGTGTTTACCGGTTGGAAAAGAGCTAGACGGAAACCTCACTGGTCTCTACGGTTGTAACATGGGTTATAAAGTAGTACCAATTGACCTTCCTTAAATCCCTCCGAATTTGCTGCGCGGTCATATCTAGCCTTCATCTTGCCACTGACCATCTTGATTCTATTATGCACGAACTCATGCAGTTCGTTTAAGTTCTCCTGCTCTTGGGACGTAATGGCTCATTCTTCTACAGCTGGCTTAACACCTAATTCCAAACCACCAGGCAGTTTTGATTCCGTCCCGAAGATAATTTTGACTCTCGTTCTCGATGTAGAGTCGTGTACGGCTGACCTATATGCCATCAAAAATTTGGGAATGTGCTCGTCGCAATCCCTCTGATGGTTGTTTACCACTTTTCGCAGGTACTCTTCTAAGGTGCGATTGAACCTCCCTACCATGTCATCAGAATGTGGATGCAACAGCGTCGTTCTGATTTTCTTTATCCCATATAATTCGCACATATCCCTGAATATGGCAGACTCGAAATTCCTTCCTTGGTCGGAATGTAATTCTATTGGGATACCATAGCGACATACCGAGTTGTTGACGAATGCATTTACAACTGTCTTTGCTTCTTGGTTGGATATAGCATATACCTCTGGCCATTTACTGAAATAGTCCATTACCACAAGAACATAACGATTTCCGGCTTCAGTGATGGCAAAAGGACCTACTACATCCATTGCGATCCGCTCGAATGGTGCTACTGAGTTGTATTGTTGCAGCTGTCCCCGGCTTCTTCTTACTGGGCCTTTGGCTGCTATGCACTGTGGGCAGTTTGCTATGCTGTCGGCTACGGCTTGTTGACATCCAACCCAATAAAAACGCTGATTCAGTTTCTCATGTGTTTTTGTTACTCCAAGATGAACTGCCAATAGGTCCATTATGAAACTCCTGCAAAACTATACTTATCTTGGAGTATGGCACAACTATTAAATTTTAAGTTGTTTTGCTATGTACACTTTCCCACACGCGGTATAGGCACCCTTTTATTACCTTGAGGCTGTTCCACTGCGCCCAATAAGATTTGGCGAATGGGCTTTCAGCCGAAATTTCATTACGGGACGGTCGTCTGTCCTCTTCTTTGGCTGCTATAATTTTCCTCACTATGGTGTCGTCTCTCTGTGCCGCTGACCAGTCTGCATCAGAGTCGATATGCATTAGCCGAACATCAACAACGCCTTCCTTTTGTTCGGTTCTAGCGCAATGTTTACACTCTAAATGGCAAGGTCTTCTTGAAAGAGCATCCGCATTGTTATGTTTTGTGCCCCTTCTATGCTCAATGCTGAACTCGTAGCACTGCAGACGCTCAAACCAGCGTGCTAGTTGCCCTTCAGGATTTTTAAATTGCAACAGCCAACTCAGTGAAGAATGGTCAGTCCTTAATGTGAAGTGTTGACCATACAGTTATTTATGGTAATGTTTAATGGCAGAAGCTCACGTCGTGTCACACAGTTGTTCCTCTCAGGTTTTGAGAGTACACGGCTATAGTATCATATGACTTTCTCAGTGCCATTAGCTACTTGGGATAGCACGCCCCCTATGCCAAGCCGCTCGCATCAGTATCAGTATCCCCATCACGATTATGCTATCCAGATATACCAAGCATGTCTTCCAGTGGAGTCTTTTCAATACCTTCTCCATGAAGCGTTCAAATGTGGCCGGAGCATTACAGAGACCAAATGGCATAACTTTTAGCTGCTATAATCCGTTACCGACGCTGAAGGCAGTTTTCTCGTTGTCTTTCTCTGCAATCTCCACTTGCCAATATCCGCTTCGCACGTCTATCGTAGAGAACCATTTATTACCAGCTAGCGTGTCCAAAGTGTCATCGATTCTGGGGAGCGGATAACTGTCCTTCTTGGTTATGTCATTGAGCTTCCTGTAGTCTACGCAGAATCTAGTACATCTTTCTTTTTAAATAAGACTACAGGTGAACTCCAAGGACCAGAAAATGGATCAATTACACCTTCACGCTCTATTTCTCTTGCAAAGTCTTTAACTTCATCTCGCTTTGCTACGGGTACACTTCTAGGTGGCTGTTTAATCGGCCTAGCTTCGCCTGTGTTCATTTCATGTTTAACCAATGCAGTTCCACCCTGGCTTTGGTTTCCCATGGCGGAGATACTGGCATGCCTTTTTAGCAACTGTTTGGCATTATTTCTATCTTCGCTGACAGTCCTGCTACCCATTTTCCTACGTATTCTTCAAATTGTTCACGTTATTTTGCGGACAAATTGATAGGTTATATCTTCTTCTCACAGTTTATTATTGCCTCTGCTGGAGTACACTGGCCAATATCGCAGTTTTCTTTTATGACTTTTTCATGGTCAACCAAGCTAAGCACTCTTATAGGAACTATTCCTCTTTTACTAGTTTTACTAGACTTTTTTCTGTTATAAGCTCTCTCTTTAGATCTGCTGGTTCTACAACCCACAACCGACTGTCCCTACAATCTCCCTTCATACGCGCCCATATAACTGTTTCAGACCGCGGAGGTAACGTCTGACTCTCAATAGCAAATACTTTTGCTACTTGCGGCTTGCTGCCATATCCAACATCAAGCGGTATTTCCACATTACGCCATATCATCAGCTGTTATCCCATGTGTAGATTAATGCCATGGTTAATCACAAAATCGGCTCCAATAATTACCTCATCGACAATATCGGCAACAATAAACACATTCCTCACCTACACTTCAATCTTACCATAGGCAGTGGCAGGCTCTCCAGTATCTGTACGTAGCCGTATATTGCTTAACCGCTCGCGTTTTCTCTTTACTCTATCGGGCCTTATTATTGACTGCGACGCCCCCGTGTCTGTGGTAAGTACGTGCTTTTTCCCGTTGATGTGTCCAGACGCAGTAAGGTTGCTATATTTCTGCTGCATCACTGATATGGAGATTGTGGGGCCCTCGTTTGTGGGACCTAGCTCCTGCCCCTTAGTGCTAGCTCGTTTTAGTTTAAAGGGGACTCTTGTGCTGTTGTTTGGTTTACCCGTTTGCTGTTTCTTGGTGGCGAAACAGATCAACATCTGTAAGATGAATACATTAACGAATACTTTTCAGTACTGATTTATTACTAGGAAATTCTGCTCTTATATACAATTTTTAGGTAGACAATAATTATGAACTATTACATCTGTTCTTTGTTCTTAAAACTAAAGATAATAACTACAAACTAAAAACTACGATAAGCCAGGCGTCTGGACATACATTAAAACTAAGATAAGCCAGGCGTCTGGACATACATTAAAACTAAGATAAGCCAGGCGTCTGGACATACATTCAAACTTAGATAAGCCAGGCGTCTGGACATATATTAAAACTAAGATAAGCCAGGCACCTGGACGTACAAATTTACACAAACAAAATATCATTTTATGTAGGTATTATGCTTCTACATATTATCTGTAAATGTTCATATTTGAACATTCTGCCGCCCAGAAGGTGCAGCAGGAACTGTAAAATCTATTTGGATTCTTCTCTTTTTCTTACAGCACTTAAATTTAATGAAAATTATTAATATAATTATAAGCATTACTAATATAATGACAAGTGATGAATGCCCGCTAATTGTGTGGAAACTCAAACGCCTAAGTTCTATTTGTGTTGATTGAAGTTTATCCAGCTGTACGTACAGGTCGTCAAGTTGACTAGAATTTGAAATGTGGACTTCTAAAGGTTTAGTGTGCCAAGAAGTAAGCTCACTCAAATTCTTATTCCACATGATGCTCTTGGCCAAGATCTCGACGTTCGAATCAAATTGTTTCGATGCCTCCAAGAAGATTTGTGAGGAACTCGCAGCGCATCCTGATTTCAGCATTAAAATGCCTTGGGGTGGTAGAGTTAACCAGTACACATAACCTTTGCCACAATTTATCTCCATGTCTGTATTTTCCGATACCTTGTAAAGCCAACGGTTTTCTTTATGAAGTTTATGCCAAATGTTCTTAGTCTCTGTTTGCTTAAATTTGCAGTAGCCCTTCTGAAGACCTTTTAGGGCTGATATTTCGCATGCCTTATTTGTGGCGGGTATCCATGCCCAGTTCTTATTGCACAAGTAGTTATTTAAATCCTGTTTGCAGCTGTTTAAATTTGGTTGAGACATCATTGAATAGACCCTTTTTTCAGCATTGTATATTATATAGTCTGCCTCAATTATTGGTATGATTGTTGCATTCCCTTTACTTAGAGGTATAGGAATTATTTTATGTATATCTGACGATTCAGAATTAAATAGCGGAATTTCGGTTTTAATTATCAATTGTCTATCCAATATAATACCTTTAGCCATTAATATACTATACACTTCTTTTAAAGGAATTCCTGTTGATCCTCCAGGAAGTGCAAGCTTTTCTGGTAACTGTCTTTGAATTTTGTCTAGTTCCTGCTGTAATTGAGCAGGCTGCAGAAGCTGTGGGTTGATATGACCATGATTGATATCAATCAGTAAATTAATGATAGATATTTGTGTGTTCTCGCAATCGTCAATCAGCATGTAAAGCTGTGTTACAAGTATTTGGAAGGCTGGCGTTAACCTTTCGGTTATAATTGTTTTCGATACATCAGCATGAAATTGTTGTAACTGCTTTGACATCCTTTGAAAGTTGCTATAAACCTCGTCTTTAGTTTTCTTGATGATATTTACGGTGGAATTTATGATAGATGTTTGTTGTTTGGCTAGTAGCTCTAAATCTTCCTGGTTATCCAAGAGATTCCTCATATTCTCCTCCATCTGTTTTCTATCATCGGCATCCATCATTCCGAAAAGTATATGGTGGAGAGATCCAATGAATTCAAATGGTGCCCTTTTTGTTCTTTTAGGAATGATTAACAAATCATTATTTCGCTTTAGAGTATCATATCTTTTGTTTAACGCATCGGTAATTTGTTTACAAATATCCTCATAGTAGTGCAATTTAGGACATGTCTTCTGCAATTCTCTTAATGAAGTTTGAATTCCGCTAACCTCTTCGAAATATGGACTCAAATCGTAATATACAACAAAATTCCATTTGGAGTTCACCACATCTAGTTTACCGATATTATCGAAATAAATTGCTGTTTGGTTGTCAATAGCAGATACCGTAGCTCCAATGGTTCCGTATAGTCTTTGTGTAGCCATTCGCACTTGTCCCATTATCATCAGTAATATAAAAAGGAACAAATACTTTTTTTGTGAAACGTTCTTATTGTCAGTAATATTTGGTGCTGACGATCTTGACATATTAGTTTTATACTTTCTGTTTTCCACCGAATCGTAAACATTTGACGTCATTAAAGGGCAAAGTTTCTGAATTGGACGCTTGATGCTCCCATGTTGTACTTTTAAAGTAACTACCCGTGCCTTACCATCTTCGCCCTTGTGGACCTCCAATACTTTTCCCAGGGGCCATTTACAGGGATGAGTTACCTCATTTTTTATTAGCACTATCTGATCTTTTTCTAAGTTTTCTTCTGCATGCTGCCACTTATACCGCTGTTGTAATGTTGTCAAATACTCTTCTTTCCATCGTTTCCAAAAGTGTTGTTTCATCTTTTGAATCAGCTTCCATTTGTTGAGAGATGATGCAGTTGATTCCGATACTGGTTCAGCTATATCAATTATCGGATGCCCAATTAGAAAATGACCTGGAGTTAATATGTTTTCTTCTTCTGGACTACTACTTAAGGCACATAATGGTCTTGAATTCAGAACGGCTTCAATTTGTATTAACAGTGTAGCCATTTCTTCGTACGTTAATTTGACATCACCGACTACCCTGTTTAAGTGATATTTCATAGATTTAACTCCAGCTTCCCAGATTCCTCCAAAGTGAGGGGGAATAAACTTCCATTCTATTCTATCTGCTGCTAATACCGGTGCCACTTCTGAATTATTTTTAATCACCTGTTTGAAGTCTTTCTCCAGTTTTTTAGATGCTCCAACGAAGTTTGTACCATTGTCAGAGTAAATAGCCTTGCATTTTCCTCTTCTGCCAAAAATCGTTTTAATGCTGCCAAGAAGCATTCCGTTGTCATATCTGTAACTGCTTCTAAATGAATGGCCTTTGTAGCCATACAAACGAATATAGCTACGTATCCTTTAAATGACTTTTGACCTCTTCCTTTTGAACACCTTATCTGATAAGGACCAGCGTAGTCAACTCCAGTAAAGGAAAATGGATGGGTTTCTGTTACACGACATGGTGGTAAATTACCCATTATCTGACTGCTTGTGCGTTGGTTGAATCGTGTACATCTGGGGCAATATCTTATACACTTTTTGATGATATTACGAGCTCCAATGACCCAATAATTCCTTCTCAGTGTGCACTCCATCAATCGGTTACTTCCATGTAGTGTTATTTTATGAATGTGTTCGACCAAAAGCTCAACTAATTTAGATTTATGAACAACCATTGGATGTTTTTGGTTATAAGTCAACGAAGATCTTTCCAATCTTCCCCCAACTCTTAAAATAACATCGTTATCTAAGAATGTATTTAGTGTCGCCAATTTGCTTTTTCTATCAATTTGCTTATTGTTTCTTAAAGCATTGATTTCTTCACCAAAGTCCTCGTACTGTTGATATCTTATGATATTTTGATGAGCTATCTCTAGCTCTTTCACTGTCAAGTAAGGTTTCCTTTCAAATCTTTTTTGCTTTATAGCGAACCGCTGTACATACGCAACGATCCTTACCAATTTTACATAATTGGATATCTTATTTATCAATGATTTTAAAAAATGATCTTTTTGTGTTGTTACTAATGAAATAAATGTTTTTTCCGGTGATGATTGCCTCATATTAGGAAAACTGCTTTCCGATAACCACACTGGTCCGTGCCACCACAGTTTCGATTGTAAAAGTTTTTCTGGAGACATGCCTCTTGATGCTAAATCAGCGGGGTTTTCATTACTACGCACATGCTTCCAAACTGCCTTAGGTAAGAGTTTATGGATTTCTATCACTTTATTTCTAATAAATTTGTCTTTGTTTTTATTATCTTGAATCCAACCCATTGTAATAGTAGAGTCACTCCAAGCGAAAACGTTGACACTTGAATTTGTTGCCATTATTACTTTGTTCATTAATTTTGCTAGCAAATGTGCTGCGCATAATTCTAACTTTGGCAAGGTTTTTCTGTTCTTAACTGGGTTCACTCTGCTCTTAGCTGCTAAAATTGTTATATGTGGCCCTTTTTTAGCATATATCACACTTGCGAAAGCTTTTCCTGAAGCGTCTGCAAATCCATGAAGTTCCCATTTCTCACTGCTGTTTATTTTATTCCATCTTGGAAGTTTAATTTTTTCAACTTTAGAAAGATTTTCTTCCAACTCTATCCATTCCTTAGACAATTCTTTATCTAGCAATTCATACCAGTTTATACTTAGCAGCCATAATTTTTGTACAAACAACTTGAATCTTACAGTTATTGGAGCTAACCATCCCATCGGATCAAATATGCTTGCCAGTTTCGATAAAACCTGTCTTTTTGTTGTAACCTTTGTTTTGTCTTGACTTATTTTAAATAAAAATTCATCTTTGCTGGGATTCCAGTGTAGGCCTAAAGTTTTTATTGTATTTTCTTCTTCCAGTTGTATTACTTCATTTTCTTTAAAATGGGTTTTATCATCTATTATATCTTTACAATTCGACAACCATTTGCGCAAATGAAATCCATATTTGTTTAATTCTCTTGTAACCTCCAGTTTGTTAGATTTGCATTCTTCAATTGTGTTTGCTCCTGTCAGAAGGTCATCCATATAAAAATCTGTTTTGATTATTTCACTAAGTTTTGCATTTTCACATCTTTCGGCTATGTCTTGTAGGACCATAGTTGCCAAAAACGGTGCACAAGCAGTACCATATGTAACTGTTGTTAACTGAAATTCCTGTATAGGGTTACTTTTACTTTCTCGCCATAAAATTATTTGATATTCTTGATCTTCTTCTGCTATTTTTATTTGTCTATACATTTTTTCTATATCTGCTATTATAACGCATTTCCAGAATCTCCACTTTAATATGATATCAAAGAGATCCCTCTGAAGTCTTGGACCAACCAAGAGAATATCATTCAAACTGCGCCCGTTAGTCGTTTTTGCTGAACCGTCGAAGACTACTCTGACTTTCGTTGTTAAACTATTTATCTAATAACAGCTTGATGTGGCAAATAATATTTGCCTTCTTTTTTTGGAATTTTTTTCTTCATATGACCCAGTTTAATATATTCCTGCATAAATTGAACATATTCCTTTCTTAGTTCTGGATTTCGGTCTAGCTTGTTTTCTAAACTTAGGAATCTAGCCATAGCTTATTTTCGAGAATTTCCAAGTTGATTTTCTTCTTGAAATGGAAGTTTGGCTACAAATTTACCATTTTCTTCTCGAGTGGTGTTTTTTCGGTAGTGTTGAATGCATTTATCAGCTTCGTTTAGATCCTTGGCCTCAATCATATCTTCTGTTTCCCAGAATTTCTCTAAATTTGTTGTTATAGCGGCTGTTAATTTGCTTTTATGCTGAGATGATTTTAATACCCCTGATAATATCCAGCCTAGTTTTGTAGATTGCGCTAGAATTTTATCATTTTTATGGATTCCTTCTTCCAAAATAATTGAGTAAACATCACCGCCCAACACCATGTCTATTCTATCCGATTTGTTGAAATTTGGATCTGCTAGTATGTGATTCTTCCAGTTATCATTATTGTATTTAAACGACCTATCCGGAATTGCTGTCGTTAATTTGTTAAGGACCAATGCTTCAACCATTAATTTCTCATTGCTAAGAAACCTGGGCCTCACCTCTAAACATACTTTTGATTTTGATATTCCGACAAGCGTACCTCCCAGGCCATGTAGTTGATTTTTTTCTTTAAATCTTGGCAATTGTAAAAGTTGTGCTGCTTCTTCAGAAATAGTTGATTTCTGCGATCCTTGATCTATTAACGCCCTTAATGTTATAAAATTGCCATCTAATGCTTTCACTCTTACTTGTGCTGTTGCTAGAAGCACTTCTGGTTTTTTCTCTTGTTCGGTCATCATACTTAATTTCTTTTCTGTATTTTTTGTTTCTTTTTTAAATTCTTCGACATGAAGAAGCGTATGATGGTATTTACCACATTTTTTACAGTTTTCTGCACTATTTGAACATTTTTTATCTAACTTGTGGTTTATACACCGATAGCATAGTTTATTCATTCTTAGAAAATTTCTTCTTTCAGTTATTGTTGCTGCTTGAAACTTCCTGCAGTTTACTATCTCATGACCTGATATTTTACAAAAATCACAATTTTTTTGTGATATATGGAATAAGTTTGATTGCTTCTGAATAGTTTTAAAATTACTGTTGTGTTTTTTGCCTTTATATGCTTCTAAGGCTTGGTATTGCTGCTCTAAGAATAAACATACATCTTTTAGCATCTGAATTTCTTTAGTCTTCTTCACGCTTTGTTCATAATGGCGCAACCCATCTTTGTCTAATTTTCGGACTATTATTCTTGCTATAAAAGGTTCTGCATCATCAATTTTTATATTAAGACCTTTTAATGCTTGCACACATTCGTTTGTTGTATCCAGTAATTGTCTTACACTGAAGGCTGACTCAGTATTTACCATTGGATGATCCAAAATCTTATCCACTTGTGTTGTAAAAAGCAGTCTCACGTTTTCATATCTTGAGCTTAAGATATTCCATGCGGCTTCATAATTGGCATCTGTCACCTTTAAATGCTGGATAAGTCTCCCAGCTTCCCCTCTAACGTAATTTTTTAAGCGGTACATTTTTTCTGCATTGGAGAAATTACGCTGATTGTGCACCAGATTTTTAAAAAGATCATGGAACGATGGCCATTCTGTTACGTTTCCAAAAAATATTGGTATTTTGATGTCCTCTAGTTTTATTGAGTTAACGATTGATTTTTCTTCTGATGTATCCAGAACAACTACCATTTGTTTTAAAGTAGCTCTGTAGTGACGAGTAATATTTTCAAATTCTTTTTCTTCTGTTTCATAGTCATCATTTACGTTGCTAAGATGATCAAATTCTTTCTTAATTTCTCTACTTTTGTTATTGCTAATTCAGCTCTTCTATTTTCATTGATTTCCTCCTGTGCTTCGTCTAAAAGTTCTTGTAGCATATCTATTTTTCTTCTTAATCTTTTTCGCAGCACTATATGATTGCTATTACTTGGCTTCTCATCTTTGGGAATTTCTTTTGTAATTTTGTGAGTTGCTGATGCCATTTCTATTTGCTCCTCACCTGATTCTTTTTGTTGTAGAATCGTGAGCGCTTCTCCTATTACTTCATTAATATTTTTAAAATAGTTTTTCTTAAAATATTGGCCGTCATCAATTCCAAATGCCATTAACTTCTTGTTGTTTGCATCAAATTCAGCTTCTATCTTTTTTAATCGTTTTGTGATGTCAGTGATCTGAGGTGACCGAACTCTTCCATCGACAATCTTTTCTCGTAGAATTAAGGCCTCTTCGCCGAGTACTTTTTGTTGTTCCAATATTTTGTCTTTTGAATCTTTGGACATATTGATTTTTCAGTTGTTGTTTTTAAGGTTTTGGATATTATTTCCTAAACTTTTTATCCGATGTTTCAGCCTCGGATACGCTTATTTCACTTTTCCGATGTTTCAGCCTCGGATACGCTTACTTCCCTTTTCCGATGTTTCAGCCTCGGATACGCTTACTTCACTTTTTCCGATGTTTTAGCCTCGGATACGCTTACTTCACTATGGTTCTTTTTCTAACTGTGTTTCTTACCACTGGTGGGGGAAAACTCAGAGAATAGCTCGAAGGACCAAAATGTAAGATGAATACATTAACGAATACTTTTCAGTACTGATTTATTACTAGGAAATTCTGCTCTTATATACAATTTTTAGGTAGACAATAATTATGAACTATTACATCTGTTCTTTGTTCTTAAAACTAAAGATAATAACTACAAACTAAAAACTACGATAAGCCAGGCGTCTGGACATACATTAAAACTAAGATAAGCCAGGCGTCTGGACATACATTAAAACTAAGATAAGCCAGGCGTCTGGACATACATTCAAACTAAGATAAGCCAGGCGTCTGGACATACATTAAAACTAAGATAAGCCAGGCACCTGGACGTACAAATTTACACAAACAAAATATCATTTTATGTAGGTATTATGCTTCTACATATTGGGCCTTATTACGGTTCTCGATTCGACTCGAAAGAATGTAATAAATTAAAGAAAAACACACGATTATCTGTAAATGTTCATATTTGAACAACATCTGCTTCGTGGTGCTTTGAAGTTGCGCTGAAAATTTCCGATTTTTCCGCTGCTAAAGCACTTAGGCTTTTCTTTGGTAGCACTTTCCGCCAGCAGTTGTCGCATTGCCTCCTTAAAACTAGCAAGTAGTTTGTTGTCCTCCTCGGACAAAACCTCCACATTCCGCACCTTACTTATCTGTGGCTTGATAATCATCCTTGCAGTCTCTTGAGCCAGCGCAAATGAAACAGTTTCAGCAAAAGTGGATTTCTGCGTAGCGCACAGAGCCAGTTTAACATCAGACACGCGAATGCCCTTAACGAACGCCTCAGTTTTAAAGTGGCTCAGGAACGGGTGACTCTCGCCTGGATATGTGAGCTGTACTAAACGCTCGATTTCCATTGCGAAATCTTGTAGAGACTCGTTAGGCTTCTGAACTCTACATCGCAATTCTATTCTATATAAATCACGCTCGTGCCCACCACCATACTTGCGCTGCAATGCTACCATTATAGTTTTTTCTGCTGCTTACTGGCACGGTCTCAAGTACCTCTGTAACCTTGTAGTGCTATCACAGTCTACTACTGTTTGTTGCAGCGGTGGCACTAAGTCTCCATCGAATACATAAAGAATACATATAAGACATAAAGAAGAATAAAGAATAAATGTGCGAGCAATCGGCATTAAGAGTTTGAAGCTACTGGTGTTTGGTTTGAATTTATTTACCGCGTCGGCGTACGCGCTATATGGCGACCGTGACTATTTTTACCCTTGTCGCGCCAACTATTTTTCTCTGCAAATAATATTAATATATTAGTTATTTTTATCAAGAATTAGGAAAGTAAATACCCTTTGTAATTGAATGAAAGGATATTATGGAGTGAATTATTAGTTTTCAAGTGCTGAAAAACTATTTGAAAAAGTCACAAGTGAAAAGGAAATGAATAAACTAAGATTAACATACATACATATATGTATATGAAATTATGTCTTATCTTGTACTGTGTAAAATTTAATATATCGCGTTAGCAAATACAATTTGCTAAAAATGTATAAAATGACTTAAAATAAAACATCAAAACAAACAAAAGATGTAAAACATTTCTTATATCATTATGAAGTGTATTGCAATAAGTGAATGTTGAAATAAGAGTATTTTCAAAATAAAAATCTTAAAAAGAACATTTAATATCAAAAAACTATGCAAACTGTGGCTCCAGTAAAACATCTATTAACCAAAAAACGCATAATATTGGCTAGTGGTTCACCAAGTAATGAACGTAACAATCAACCATATTTATGTAGATGGACAACAAAAAGGGAAATTAAATATAACAGTGAAGTGTGCTTGCAATACAATATGAAAAATATATAAATATATATATATATCAAATCGATTGACAATATAGAATTTAATGAATTTATTTAACTGGAAAACGAAAACTATAACTATAAAAATCGATTGTATATACCATTACTTAACGCAAAAAAACATTAAGAAAAGAGCTAAAAAGATAATCTGCAGTGGTCAATTTAAAAAAAAAAATTTAAAAATGATATAGGTACAGTTGTACAAATTTGCTTTAAAAAAACTATAATAAAAATTATCCTTCAACGAATTACGTAAATGCCGTTACGTTTTATAACAGAACAAAAACGTTAGTAACCAAGTGGAATGTTGAGAAAAGAAAATTTTATTTTAACGAAACTAGTACAATTTTGCATACATACCTATATGGAAAACGATAAACTGAAAGAAACAACATTAAAACGAAAACAATAATTCTGCATCAAGAACCATACAAATGTTATAACGAGTAAATAGAAAAGTCGTTGCTAAGATCAGCAGGAGTGATGGAAGAAACAACGAACGAACGAGGTGAAGACAAGATAAACAACAGCGAAGCAGTTGCAATAACAAACAACAGCAATAGTAGCAATAACAAACAACAGCAAAGCAAACGACTAAAAATAAACAAATTCGTTTTGAAAATTTAACCAATTACAATGTTTTTTTTTTACAATACAGCAGTCCGATGGATATAGAAATGATGAAGTAATTCACAAGTTAGAAAATAATTTTCCAAAATATGTTTCCGCATAAGCTAGTTAAACTTTGTAAAGAATATACAGACATTTTTGCATTAGAACATGAAAAAATCACAGCCAATAATTGTTATAAGCAATGACCTCACGTCAAAGACCCGACATACATCAAAAATTACCGTATTCCGCAAACTCAAAAAGAGGAAATTGATAAGCAAATCAATAAATTACTAAAAGATGAAATCATTGAACCTTCGTTATCCGAATATAACAGCCCACTTCTTCTCGTTCCGAAAAAATCACTTCCTGGAGATAATAGTAAAAACTGGCGGTTAGTTTTCGATTTTCGCCAAGTGAACAAGAGATTAGCAGCCGATAAATACCCATTGCCAAGGATAGATGACATTCTTGACCAACTTGGGCGGGCAAAATATTTTTCATGTTTAGACCTCATGTCAGGATTTCATCAGATTGAACTAGATGAGGAATCCAGAGATTTAACATCATTTTCCACACAGCAAGGCTCATTTCGTTTTAAGCGTCTCCCGTATGGCTTAAAAGTCGCACCAAACTCATTCCAAAGAATGATGTCGTTAGGTTTTTTCGGTCTTAAGCCAGGCCAAGCATTTTTGTATATGGACGATTTAATTGTTATAGGCTGTTCTGAGAAGGACATTGTCAACAACTTGCGTGATGTTTTCGAGACGTGCAGAAAATACAACTTGAAACTTCACCGTCAAAAGTGTAAATTTTTCTGCACTGAAGTCGTTTTTCTCGGGCATAGGTGTACCAATCAAGGTATTCTCCCTGACGAATCTAAATTTAAGATTATTCAAAATTTTCCAACCCCCAAAAAATCCTGAAGAAGCCAAACGTTTTATTGCATTTTGCAACTATTATAGAAAATTCGTTCCTAACTTCCGAAATATGCATTGCATATAACAAAACTTACTCGTAAAAACGTCGAATTCATTTGGTCAAAGGAGTGTGAGAAATCATTTCAATATTTAAAAATGCGTTACTTAAACCGAAAATACTGAAATATCCTGATTTTGACAAACTTTTTTACATAACAACAGACGCAAGCAAAATTGCTTGTGGTGCTATATTAAGTCAAGAATATGAGGGAAAACAAATGCCTATCGCTTTTGCTTCACGTTCGTTTACAAAAGGAGAATCGCATAAATCTACCATTGAACAAGAGTTGACGGCAATTCATTGGGCGACTAATCATTTTAGGCCCTACGTTTACGGTAGAAAATTCGTTATCCGCAGCGACCATAAACCACTTTCGTATCTTTTTTCACTTAAAACCCATCGTCTAAATTAACGCGCATGAGACTAGAAATAGAAGAGTTAGATTTTGAAGTTCAGCATATCAAAGGCTCTGATAATTGCGGTGCAGATGCACTATCAAGAATTGATATAGACTCCATCAAAGCTATAAATGAGGCAAACGTGTGCATAGTAACAACAAGAGCTCATGCAAAAAGGCAAAATTCAAAGTAAGCAAATAACAAAGTTACTGACAACGAAGACTTAAATATCGTATATAAACCAAAAGCGTACGAAATAACAAATTTTAGAGAAGCAAGGAGAATTTTATTACTTAAATTTGAATTAAACAGAACACATCCGAGAGCAATTTTGAGAAAGGGCAATATTACGTTAAATAAATTTGAAATCGACGACTACATTTTAAATGACAGAATCGTTCAGAAACAATTACTGTCATGGCTGGAAAATGAGGCCAAAAATGCAAAAGTCCGAAAAGTTCAAATATCTCTAAAAGACGACTTGTTCAGCAACTTGTCGGTCGAAGAATTCAAGGAGGACTCAGAAAAGTATTTAGATACACTGACTATTATACTTACGCCCAGAATAAGGTATGTGAAGAATAAAATTGAAAAAGATAAATTATTAAATTTTTATTATAATGAACCCTTAACGGGAGGACACTCGGGTGTAACTAGAACGTTAAACAAACTTAGAAACTATTGCTACTGGAAGAATATGACAAAAGACGTCATCAAACATGTTAAATCTTGCTCTCTTTGCCAAAAGAATAAATACATGCCAAAACACGTAGAACCATTGACAATTACACATACGCCAAATAAAGCTTTTCATACGGTCATAATTGACACAATACGACCATTTATAACGTCTAATCATGGTAACGAATATGCTGTTACAGTCATGTGCGATTTATCTAAATATATGATAGCCATACCAGTTCCTTCGAAAGATGCGAAAACCATAGCTAAAGCAATTTTTGAGAATTTAATTTTAACATATGGCCCACCAAGGAAAATTTTAACGGATCAGGGTACCGAGTATAAAAATCAGCTACTGAGTAACATGTGCGCATTACTTGGAATTAACCAAGAAACGTCTACCGCATATCATCATCAAACACTGGGGACTGTGGAAAGATCACATAGAACGTTTAATGAATTTGCTAGAAGTTATTTATCAGCAGATAAAGTCGACTGGGATGACTGGTTGAAATATTTCACGTATTGTTTCAATACCACTCCGTCTAGTATTCATGGATATTATCCATTCGAATTAGTTTATGGCAAATTGCCAACAACACTTTCATTTTTCTAACCAAACGTGATAGAACCTATATACAATATAGATGCGTATGAAAGAGAAATTAAATTGAGACTTCAAACTGCACAAACTAGAGCCAAATTAAAGCAAAAGAGTTATTATGATGAAAATGTGAGAAGTAGCGTAATGAAAATTAATGATTTGGTCTTATTAGAAAATAATGCAGGGCATAAATTAGGATCCCTATACACGGGTCCATTTAAAATCACTAACATTGATGAATATGGTAACTGTATTTTAAAAATTTCAGAAAATAAATATCAAAAAGCACATAAAACAGATTGAAGATATATAATAAATAAATGACTACTACAATTAATTGACTACAATCCTTAATTCATGAGTATCAAAAATAATTCGTCAATCTTTTATTTTTCCATTTACAAATACTTACGCACCAATTATATTTCAAAATCATTATACAACCCAAAAAGAAAAACATTTACATATATATAAACATAACGATCTTTATTATAAAATTGTTGTTTTCTAAACTCAAAAACAAGAATTTTCGTTAAATATTTACCTACATATTTAATAAATTTTTTCTTTATTTAAAACTTTCGAAAAAAAAGCATACAAAAATCAAGTATTAAAAAAAAACATTTAAAAATTGTATTATTTAAACTATTAAACTAAAACTTTTTGTCATTATAAAGAAACAAAATATCTATTTATATTCATATATAATTAAGCAAATGCAAAAAAAAAATCTTGTTCTTATTGAAAAAATATAAATTTAAATAAGTTTATTTGTAATACATTTAAATTAGTTTATTTGTAATTATTGTAATTAATTTTACACTTAAATTAGTAATTTAGTTGCAATTTAAATTTAATAACGGGGGAGGTGTAGTGCCATCACAGTCTACTACTGTTTGTTGCAGCGGTGGCACTAAGTCTCCATCGAATACATAAAGAATACATATAAGACATAAAGAAGAATAAAGAATAAATGTGCGAGCAATCGGAATTAAGAGTTTGAAGCTACTGATGTTTGGTTTGCGCTATACCTTTCAAGGACAAAATCAACTCCATGGCCTTTTCATCAGCATCCCATCCATTTCTGCTAGCAACTGTCTCGAACTGGAATTTTTAAAGATGCCCAATGGTACGCTGTCGTCAAGGCATGGCGCTTTTAATCGCGCAGAAACCTCCGCAACTGCTCGTACTGGACCACCCCTACACTCAAGGTTATGCATTTTGTCCTCTAGAGCATGCAATTTCTCTTCAAACACTTTTGCATGCTGCTCCAGTCCACCGCTTTCTAGATGTTAGACTATCCGCCATCTCTGAGAATTTATTCTCAATAGAATCCACCCTCCTATTAATGTCCTCAGAAACCTTTACCGGAGTCTCGTTCGTGGCTCTATTTGACTCCTTTATTTCGGCTACAAGCTTTTCACTGCTGATTTCTGTTTTATTTCAGATATTTAGGCTACAAGCTTTTCAGTGCTGATCCTTGATGCTTCCTGCATCTGCTGAGTGTTCTATTTTATCTGGATCATCATAGCAGCGAACATTGAATTTATGTCCATGCTGCCGGTCGTAGCAGGAGGACATACCTCTACATCGTATTTGTCCTGTAACGTGCCGTTACAAATACCCTCACCCGAATACTCTTGAGTTCGTAGTGTTGCCGATTACAAGCCTCCGAATACTCTTGTAGTCGTACTAATCCGTAGCCGAGCTCAAGCCTCCGAATACTCTTGAGTTCGTAGTGTTGCCGACTACAAGCCTACGAATACTCTTGTAGTCGTACTAATCCGTAGCCGAGATCAAGCCTCCGAATGCTCTTGAGTTCGTAGTGTTGCCGATTACAAGCCTCCGAATACTCTTGTAGTCGTACTAATCCGTAGCCGATCTCAAGCCTCCGAATACCCTTGAGTTCGTAGTATTGCCGATTACAAGCCTCCGAAAACTCTTGTAGTCGTACTAATCCGTAGCCGAGCTCAAGCCTCCGAATACTCTTGAGTTCGTAGTTGATAATTTCTAACCCGAATACAACTTAATATTACCTGTCTTACTTCATTAGTAACCCAAACCACAGGCGAGTATTATCAGCCTAAGGTGTAGCAGAGGAATCAGCGCAGCCCCGATACTGAAAATCTAAACCACTAGCTTTAAGATAATCTAAGTTTCGTTTCAATAAACATTTTGTTCCCGAATATATACATCACCTAAAATTTTCGTGTTTTTATTGTCAAAGGAAGTAGACCTTTGATACGAACTACTTAATTAACACGAGTATTCGTACTATTAAACACTTAGCGATGTTAACACGTCTAAATTTAAAATCACACTAATCCCGCTGATCTCTGGCAGCGACTTTATATAGCAAAGTGACGTCGTCTGGTAACTTCGCGAAGCATCTGGTGATGGTTGTTGTTGGTTGTGATATACTTAACATGTAGCTATATACGTGTGTTTGTATATATGACAATGCTGTCATGTGTGTTTTGCTTATTGTAACTATGTGTGGTTGTATGTATGAGTGTTCTGTGTGTTGTGTAGTTTTGTTTCTTCTTGTGCTATGTGTGTATGTCGCTGTGTATATTTGTGTACATGTTTAGCTGTTATTAGCAGCTAACCCGGTGGCGTTTTCATATCGACTGTCATATTAATATGTTCATTTATGATTCGTCTTTACAACCTACGTCTCAAGGCACAATTTTTATGAAAATGACGATAGTGAAAATGTCCTAAATGAATGTACCCGACATCGGCACAGCTAAAGAGAGATTTGAAGACATTGTTATTGAAGAATCACCATAAAAAAGAAAGGTGACAGTATGAGACATTGTTTGTTATGAGTGGACGTGTAGAAGAGTTTTTCTGTTACGCATCCAAATCAAGCGATTGAGGTTCATTTTCTGCTATGAGACGTAATAAAATAGAGTTTGTCTGCAACGCATTAACGATTAAAGCGAATAAAACGGTTGGTTTTTTGTATATATTTTAAATTGTTTTTAATACTTTTTGAAATTTTAATTTAAGATTTAGTGTGTAAACTTCTTTAAGGCGGTAAAGTTCTAAGTGAAAAGTGTTATTTATAGCTGATTAAAAAATTTAATTAAAACATAAAAACAGTTCGAGTTTTGATAATTACTACAAGTGAGTAACAATGTCATCAAAAAAAACATTGAAAAGGGCAATAAAAAAAACGCAGTCCCAATATTTACAACGCTTAAGCCAGCACAGTGCAAATATAAATATTAGTGAAACTTTTTCTCAAAGCCTTGTTGAAATGGTTGAGACTGATGAAAGAACCGAAGTCATTGTCAGCAAGTAGGAAGGAGGATAGGAAATGTGACCGTGTATGATAAAACAACTGGGCCTTTGCAAACAAATGACAACTTTCGCCTTCGAAGTCAACCGGAACACCACAACATTAAATTTCAAACTGAGCAAAGCGATCTTGAGCGTATGGGTGTAAATATGGTGAGCCAATTCCCTTTGGACTGTATGCATCTAATCGATTTGGGTTTCGGAAGAAAATTGTTGCAAAGCATAGTTGGCAAAATGCCTTCAACAAATAAAAACCTACTATCACTAACGCTACAGTCCTATATTGGATTTCTGCCTAAGGAGTTCGGTCGACACCCAAGACCTTTGTCAGAACTTGGAAGATGGAAAGCAACGGAATTCCGGCACTTTACGTTATATTTGTGGATAGTTGCTCTAAAAAGCGTTTTGACTGATGATATTTACTATCACTTTCTGCTTTTAAATATCGCTTATAGGTTATTGTCGTGCCCTCTTCAGTTTAAAACTAATGTAGCAACAACAAGAGAACTTCTGTCTGATTTCGTTTTGTTTTATCCAAATTTGTACTGTGAGAGCGATTTAGTGTATAATGTGCATAACCTACTGCACTTTCCCGATTGTGTTGAAGCTTATAGGCTGCCCAACAATTTTGCTGCCTATGATTTTGAAAATTATCTGCGACATATAAAAAACTTGTGCGACGACCATGCAATGTCCTGTCGCAACTAAAAACAAAGCTTAAGAATTCATCAATTTCAAATAATTACACTATATACAGCAAAAAGGATATGAGAAAGGGAAAATTATAAATGTAGGTATCACGAATTATTACATCAGTGCGAGTTTTCCAAACAACTTATGTTCATTTAAGGGCCATTATTACAACTTGCTTTTAATGCAGCTGATAGTAAAAGGTAACCATATCTAAAGTAGGGGATAAAGTAAACTTTAAAATTTTTAATTATCACAACTTCCTTATAAAATAAAATTAATATTTTCAAATATATGGCAGTACCACAGAAAAAACCGACTACTTTTGACAAGTTGACATTACATAGTGGCATCATTGAGTACATAGTGGCCACGACTGTCTTGTTTGCTTATGTACTTAAATGGTGGAGAGTTGTGAATAATATTAATAAAACAAAAATGTCGGTGAAAAATTACAAAAATTCAAGAAAGCGGCTAAAAATTATACGAATGAAGAAGAGGTACTGTTTCTTTCACAGACCAGAAAATATGGCAAACTTCAAATTCATAAAACTTACGTTAAAAATTAAAGTTCAAATCGGGTTCACTTTAGGTTATTAGCCACTTTTAGCTTAAAGTGTACTCATGATAATGAAAAACGAATTATCTGTCCGATAACACCTTAACGTTAGCTATTGGCAAGTTGTAATAATGTCCCTAAGTCTGAGAATCAAAAGAAAACAATAGCTTTAAAAATTTCATCATTTTCTGGAGATATCATCAAAGGAAACTAAATACCCAATACAAAAAGTTTTTTTAATTTGCCCACCTTATCAGATTCCATTGAAATTTATGAGACCGATGGAAAAGAAAGTGAAAAAGAAATTGTGTTTAACATCAACGAAATACATTCAAAAATGTTTTTACTACCACTTGAAAATAGTTACGTTTTAATGCCCTTGCTTCATACTATTAATTAAATATATAGATAAATAAATAGCTATGGACTTTGAACCAAAATTCGATGCCATTTTGAAAAAGTTGGAGAAACTTGAAAACTTACCAGCTACTATTGAAGTTATAATACGTCAGCAGGTGCAACTTGAAATTAAACTAGATAATTGATTAAAAAGACAGGATGAATTGGCGAAAATTTTAGGCGAACAAAACATTTTGTTGGGCCGAAATTTTTCAAGTACATCAAATGCTTCTGGCCGCTTTCCTTTGAACTCCGGCGAGGAATTAAAGTTACTTGAAGACGATCTTAAGAGGGAAAATAAGGAAAACATTGTGAGTGGAAATATGTTGAAAGCAAAATAATTGAAGAATAATATAACAAAATTTTTATCTTCCTAAGGTGATATCTTTGCGGCTATTACTAAGTGGCGATTTGGCTCATCACCTAGAGAGAATTTTTGATGCAAATTTGCTCTCCCAATATAACTATTATGGAACAAAAGGAATGAAAGCGCTTAAGATATACACCAACCTGATAATGGCTTTGAGAGGTATTTTTAACATCAAATTTTATACTAAGTAGCCAATCTAATTTTTTTCTCTTTCTCTTTAATAAGATTGTACAAGCTCCGATTCCTACGAAAAATTCCTTTGCGACTTCCGCTCGGCGATTAAAAAAGTAAAAAATAGAGATGCCAAACGCCACTCCAGAAAAGAAGACCTAAAAATAACTATGGAGACCCAAGATGTGCATTGAAATATAATGTTAATAATTAATTAACCGTTAAATATTAGTGGACAATGAATTTATTTTCAGTTAATTTTTTAAAGTATATATTTTCAAAAACTCTGACTTTGTGTTTTTTTTATTTTATTATATTTTCAACAACAAAATTTTAATTTATTTAATTTGTGTTACATTTTTATTTTATTTGTTTTCTTGTTATGCTTTAAACAATACTTTATACTATTGAAACATAAATGCCTTTTTATTTCAATAAAACATTTTTAAGTTTATATAAAAACTCGTTGTATTAAAACTTTGCGTATGGCTTTATTTATATAAATGTCTCCGTAATAGGCACATCACTAGATGATTTTAAAAGACGTAGGTAAAAAATCCGCAAATATGCTCTATTATAGCGATGCATTGAAAAAAATCATAGTGAGTCAAGGTGATTATGTCTGCTAAGAGTTTACAGGATGACAACTCATTGTATAAACATTCATTAAAGAAACGTTATTGAAAAGTTTTCTGCGATAACTACATATAAAAGAATAATTAACGGAGGAGTCAAAGTGATTTTGTCTGCTAAGATCCTCTGGGTTGGCAAGGAATAAAATAAAAGCTTACATATAAATATCGATGACATTGTCTGTTAGGGCTCACTGACACGCAGACACATAACGAATAAAATCAAATTGGGTCATCTATGATGTTTTGGACAACAGCTTTAAAAATTGATGTATGACTAAAAACAAAATTCAGCACATGTCATTGATGATTTAACATAGTCACTAAATTTCACGTTGAATCACCATGACGTTCGCCACCGGGTAATACTTGCGTACAAGATCATTAAGAATAACATCATCATCTCTTAGCATTGATGTTGGTAAGTTTTCCGTTGTTGTTATTTACACTTATTATTGCACAGCCTCAAATGATCTTGTATATTCTCCACGATGTATCCGGAATATTCCATTTCCGTTAATTTGAATATTATCGATATTGTGTTGACCATGGTTGTAACATTTTGACAACTAGAGATTAGTTGACAGTGCTGCCAAGTACATATAGCCACATTGTCGTTATATTTGAATCTATTTTTAAACTTTGTAACAACGTCAATGAACTTATCACTATTTTAAGCAGAAATATAACATGACCATGAACACAAAACTGCTTAATTGCAATTCGGTTTCAAAATATTCTTATTACCCCATGAAGTTCATTGACATACACAATATCAAAAAAATACTTAATTGCCACATACAGATATTTTTGTGGTAAATTCCATTCGCTTATTCAAAATCAAAACAAGAATTGAATAGACATAATTTTAGTATATAAGCGTAGAAATAAGTTGAATAAAATCAGAATTAATCTTAACTCAAAATAAAAAAGTGTTTTTATTAATTCTCAAAAAAATCGGCGTGCAAACGCTGGGCTAATGCGGCAGGAGTGCTAAGATAATACTCAACCACCAAACTAAATAATTCCTAATACAAATCACTCTACAATATCACAGTCCAGTGGAAGGTCAGGTCCGTGTGTCCCGCACCAGTCAATGAGTATGCGCACCGCACCCGTACGCATACCCGACGTATCTATCGTACTTCGTACGATAGTCTTGTTCATCCCTCCCTCTATAGGTCCCTGAAAAACCTCCCTTGAGCCTGTTGCCCATCTTCCCTTGTAAAGCTGTCCATTTTTAAAAATTTATTTGTGTTGGTTACTTTTAATAGCTTGAACTTTCATCACATATTGACAACACTGCAACTCAATTGCATGATTATCTTTTTGTTCTTCAATTCCTTTTTGTACTTTATACATCTTTTGATAGTTTAGTTGAATAAACATTTGAATTGAAAACGATTGTGCTTTTATTCACTAACAATTTCTTTTGTCACTACTTGTTCCCACGAGTGTAGGGGAGAAAATATTCACCACGTCATAGGCCCCAGTGATTATCTGTACTACGAGCCCTAACCACTATTAATTCGTACAACAGTTATTTTTTCGATCTTTAGCACTAAACGCCTGAATAAAGATTCAATTATGTTAATTACACCAACAAGCTTATACTTTTCTGAAAGGTCGTTTTATTTCCTATAAACGGATTTAGAAATGTTCTTAAGTTCTGCATCAAAATGTTAAAAAAATTAACTAAACTAAAAGGCCTTTATTATTTATTAAAAATTATTTGACCACTATTAATTCGTTCAGTGTATTAATTGCGCTCAAGCTAAATAAAAAATCAAAATGCAAACAAAAATTTTAAATGTATAAGAGAATAGGAATGTAAAGGAGACAAAAAAATTAATAGTACAAATAATTTTCATAATTTTTAAAAAATGGCACGTGGTAAACCTGTTTGTGAGGAACTTCGAATTTTAATCGTCGATAAATTCAAATCGGGAATGACATATGGGCAGATATCGACCGACCTTAAAATCCCAAGATCTACAATACAAAGTATTGTTAGAAAATATGAAATAAGTGGAAATTTCAGCAATAATGTTTCAAACAGAGACCGAACTTCCAGAATAAGTCATCGCGATACAAGAGCTTTGGCAAATATCATTAAACTAAATCGTCGAAGCACAGTGCGGGATATAGCCTTAAAATGGTCTGAAGCAATTGGAAGGCCCGTAAAACGTGAGTGGACCCGACAACAAATGAAAATCATAGGTTCTAATTTTTATAAAGTAAGTTAAAGATTAACCCGGTATTTCGAAATCAACTTGATAATTTATATAATTTTTTTAGACCAAGGAAAAGCCATTGCTTACCGCACTTTAAATGAAAAAGCGTCTATTATGGACTAAAGAGAGACGTTCTTGGGTACAACGGCAATAGGACAGCATTATCTTTAGCGACGAATCCGATTTTGATGTAAGTGTTGGTGATGCAAGAAAAAGGGTAATACGTAAAAGCACCGAGACATACAACAAAGACTGTTTAAAGCGTACAGTGAAGTTTCCAGCTAGCGTTATGGTATGGGGATGTATGTCCTCAAAAGGTGTCGGTCAGCTCCATTTCATAGATGGAATCGTAAATGTAGACAAATATATAAAAATCTTGGAGGAAAATCAGATACCATCGACATCGAAATTAACAGACTGCGGGGAATACATATTCCAACCGGATGGTGCTTCTTCCCATACTGCAAGAAAAAAAACGAAAAAGTGACTTGAGGAAAATGGAATCGCGGTCCCGGATTGGCCATCTTCTAGTCCAGACCTTAATCCGATAGAAAATTTGTGGGCTATTATGAAAAGAAAACTTCGAAATGAACCCCAACGGATTGTTGACAGGTTAAAGTCCAAAATTCAGGAAATTTGGAACTCGATAACCCCAGAAGACTGCCAAAAACTAGTCAGTACCATGCCAAAGCGGGTCGAGACCGTTTTAAAAAACAAAGGTGGCGTAACAAAATTCTAAGTATGAAAATTGGCGACTGTACGAATTAATAGTGGTCACAATATTTTTGTTTAAAATAATGAACTTTCGTTTTTGTTTGTTTTTTAAAAAGTCCTTCTTTTAATATGTAGCTTTTATAATGTATGTCTAGAGAGAATGAAATGATCTTTAAGAAAAGTATAAACTTTTTTGTGTAGTCATTATAGTTCCGAAAATATACATACATATATTAATAGCACATTCATGAAAAATGCTCAGTGTACGAATTAATAATGGTTAGGGCTCGTAAAAGCAGAGTAACAGCACCCACCTTCGTCGGCCCTGTAGCAAAAATTAGCCGGTGAAGTAAAAAGTTGAAATAGCTACAAAAAAACTCTCTATCTTCTCATCCTTCCTAATCTGTCCCCTCAATACTATCCCCTCGGTTTCAGTTCCGGCGCAATGCATTGCATATATAGGGGTCATCCCCTGAGTGCTGGACCAAGATAAAAAAAGGGCTTAATTACTTGCTGAATCGCGCAGGTATCAGTAAGAATTCGGCCGGCTACTCCTGACTGCAAACCAACCGACAAGCATGGGTCACAAACACCTGGGCTTAGGGCGGATAACTATTAGCCATCCAAGCCTTGAAAGTACTTGCCACCAAAAACAGGCGAAACTGTGAAAATTTCATCCTACTCCAGGTTCTGCCTGAATCAGAGACAGTTGCCACAGCCTGCACTGAGCCATCAAATCGCGCCAAGATTGTTATCCACGTGATGAATAAAGAACATTTTATTACATCCCAAAATTAATCACAATTCATAGCCACAATACGATAAACAGCTCTAAACTCATAGATACGTACACATGTACATACATGAAACTTCTATGTACATAGATACAATAATACGCATGTCAACATCAATTTTTAAAGAATATAATATTCCAAATGTTCATCACAACGTACATATTTATCAAATTCATTTTTGAGATCATTTTCCAGTAAATCTTCCAAGATGCAACAATCGTCACTATTTGTATATTAAATTTAGTTTGGTTAAAAAAGTTAATAAAATACAGTATAAAAAAATTAAGTTGGTATGTCTGATAGGTTAATAAAGCAGATTTATCGATTTTCTGATTAGACAGCTATTTGATTATTCAATGTACCAAATTTTTAAGTTAGGAAAATCAATCTTTATTTTTCAAAAACAACATTTCCGAGTTCTGACTAGTCAATTAGTTTTATTATTCGATTAGTTAATTAAAATATTAATTACATTTAGTATAATCGATTAATCGCACATCTCAAAAAATTACATTCTTATTACCTCTGTAAAACAATTTGTTACAGTTGACGGTTTTACCAATCACCAAGAGTGTTTTATTATATGCATAGCCGTTAAAATGTTAATAGATTTGGTGAAACTCTCAAGGGATTTTCCGTTTTCAGCATGAGGTATTTGTTTTGGAATTATATCTTGTCTATAATATGACTTAAAACTATGGTAATCCCTTGATTAAGTGGCTGAATAAGTGACGTAGGATTTGGTGGAAGAAATTCTACTTTAACATTTGTTAAAAGAATAGTAGCTACTTTATGGCAGGTAGCATTATCTACAAATAAAATTATTTTATGGCAGACCAATGAAATGAGACACCAATGAAATGGTCAAGTGATACTAAGACATTTTCCCATGTACTTTTTGTCATCCACGCTTTGCTCTGTGAGTAGTATTTTAGTGGCAGTGTATTATTCTGGAATCTTAGATTCTTTTGCTTTCCAATTACAACAACTTTCTTGTAGTCGCCAGTGGCGTTGCAAATAAAAAACAAAGTCAATCGATCTTTTGATGTCTTATAACCTTTTATGGCTTGGCCTTTTTTATTTAGTGTTTATTTTGGAACAGCTCTAAAAAATAAGCCACTTTCGTCGGCATTGAAAATTTGAGAAGTGTCATATGATGAAATAATCTCCGGAAGAATTTCATTTACATATTCCTCTGCACTTTGTCGCCGTGTATTTTCCGTAATTGAATGCCTTCACGTTTTTGCCATCTATGTAACCAACCTGCAGCAGGACTAAAATCCACATTTAGTTGAACATCAAATTGTTTGAATTTCTTCAAAACCATTTGAGATGAAATTGGCCTTCCAGAATCTTTCATCTCGTTCCACTTCCTCAAGAGCACCACTTCTTTTTCGTTTGGAATTTCGAAGCATTAAGAATTTTGTCTTTATTTTTAATAATTTTGTTTACAGATGATATTGAACAACCATAAATATGGCACAATTCACTTATGCTTTTTTCTTTAGATTTAATTTTATTTTTTGTTTTAAAGTTAAAGTTTTTCTTTTTATTTCACTCATTTAAGTTTGTTTAAAAATTTACTTTAAAACAAGTTCTTTTCTGTTTTTGCAAAATAAAAAGTCTGTTAGAAACTAATTTGAAATACTTTTACACTTTTTGTTTACATTAACAATTTCTTTGTGTTATTATACCGAGAAGCCACAAACGTCAACATCATATTTTTTATATGAAGTTTGACAATTAGAGTTACAGAAATTAGAAAAGTGGGTGTGTATCCACCTGTTATTATGAGAGAAGAAGAACATACACTCTCTTTTTGTTTTAAAAGCTAGTTGCCAGAATTTTAAAAAGCATTTTTCCATTTGACACTTTTAAGCGAATGGTTTTGCAAATAAATTTTATACTTTGTGCTTAAAAACTTTTTCATTTCATGGTAAAAAACAATACAAAATTGTTCGTGTTACAAATGCTATTTCATGCCTGTTTTTTAACACATTTCGGTACTTGCTAACAATACAAACAGGCAAAGGCCACAAATCGCAAATTCATAATTACCTAATAACCCTAATTATCAATGAAAGGGTAAATACAACAAAAAAAGTCAAGTTCGGCTGTGTCAAATCTTAAATACCCTTCATAAATGTATTTCTTCTTTCTTTCTAAAACAGAAAATAAATTTAACTACAAAAAAAATTGTTTGTGTTATTCAGTATTTCATAATTATGAAAAACTAAATTTTTCAGCTCGGACGCTGTATTTTTGGCTTCTATTTTTATTTTTCTAATACCAATGAACGCGTTTCAAATATAGTAATAGTTGTTTTTCCAAACAAAAAGAAAAAATTAATGAGTTTCAGTTGGTTACTTTTATATACCAAAAAAAGTTTAAATTGTCCAACCTTAGAATCGTCTTTAAGATATTTTCCAATTTTCAATACCAATTATATTCATCCTGAAGTATAAAATAGGTTTAAATCACAAGAAAAGCCAAAATGTATAAAAAAATTTCAATGATCCAACCCTTTTTTAGAAATTTAATACCAATTTTTGTCTCCCTGCAGCATAAAATAGTTTTAAGACCAAAGAAAAACAAAAATTAGTGTCTGTTTTGTTTTCTTTTATGTACCAAAAACATTTCGATTGTCCAACATTGGAATAGGATTTTTTATTTTTCATATTTTTAATACAAATTTAATTCTTTCACTAAAAAAACAAATTTGCAATGTAGTTACTTTTATAAAAAAAATTCCATTTTCCAACCCCAAAATAGAATTTTTGTTTTTATTGCCAATTAAATTCTGCTTGAAGTTTAAAAATTTAGATTTGAATACCTAAAAGAACCATAACTGATAACTTACACTTTTATGCACCAAAAAATTTCGATTGTCCAACACTAGAATCGAATTAATTTTTTTTTTTGTTTTTAAATAAACATCAAAAGTAGGAACTTATACGGTCACTTTTATGCCCAACAAAATTTTGATTTTCCAACTCTGGAATCGAATTTTCTTTTTTTGGTTCGTAAAACCAATTTCATTGTTCTTGAACCATAAATAAGTTTAATTCACTTAAAAAAACGAAAATTAGGAGATCGTATGGCTACTTTTAAGTACCAAAAATTTAGATTTTCCAACCCTGGAAAAGAATTTTTAATATTTTGAACTTTTTACACGATTTTAATTCTTCCTGAAGTACAAAAAACGTTAAATTCAGCAACAAAAAAACCAAAAGAGGTGACTTTTTATGCCCTTGTAGTTACCTTGTTCAAATAAAATACCGAGCTGTTCAGTTGCAGTGTACTATATCGACTGTGTCGAGTTTTATTATTACTTCGAGTTTTATTATGTTTTTATTGAAAAAGAAAAGAATTAATATAACTATTTTTTTTCTTTGTTTTTCTTATTATTATTTGGATTGGTTTACAATATATGATTGGTAATAAAAATTTTAAAATACTATAGTATATCACAAAACTTAAATTATAATTAAAAAATTAAGGTAATATACTGTATTAACAATTTCAAATAAAAGTAAATATATTAAATTGAATTAAGATTCATAGGCTAATTGTTCGAAATTTGTTTTTAAATCTCAGAAAGACATGATTAATATTCCAAGTCACAAAGGAAAGTCAACATCAGTTTTATTCAACTTACACAGCAGAGCAGAACAGCTGCTGGTTGAGTCGAAAGACGCAACCCTTTCATCATCAGCGCTCATGTGTATTGTGTTTATCACCACTTATTAGGTGGCTTAGTTGAATGTGATAACAGTTCCTATTTACACAAATTTTATTGTGAAAAAGGATACGAGAACTGTATCAACCTGATGTTAACATGTTATTGTTATAATACCCGTGTTACCGTTTGATTATTTTTCTTCATGTCCCATTTTTCTGAATTTTTTGTTCCATCATACCTAAGTCAAATCTTTTTGGTTTGAATTTTATACTTAAGTACATGTGAACGTTTTTCCAATTTTTTATTATTGGTAGCTCAAGCCATAGTTTAAATTTGTATGTAGTAACCCCGGTATTCATAAAATTTAAAATGAGTTTGAAATGTATTTTAATCAAATTTTTTCATACAAAATTTTCTGAAAACACATTTCAAATACGTTTTATTTTTTTATGAATACCGGGGTAAGAATTTTAACGAACATTTATTAGATTTATGTACCCAAAGACTAGCAAATTGAAATACACTATTTAAAATGTTTGAAACGAAATAACATGCTTTATTAAATAAAGTTCCAGCATATGATATAAGAATTTAGTTATATGCAATATTGTACAATAACTAAAGTACAAAATTCTTTCATATGAAATATTATATTGAAATTAAAGAATTGTTTATTGATATATGAATTGAACTTAAGGACATTCTTTAAAGTAAATATATATTAACATTGTTCCAACACAATACTTGATATTCCATATTGCCTTATTAAATTCATTGAATGTACCAATACAAAAACTTTAACAAATTGAAATAAGCTAATATATTTGAAAAGAAATAGCATGCTTTATTAAATAAAGTTCCAGCATATTTAATAAGAATTTAACTATATGCAATATTGTACAATAACTAAAGTACAAAACTCTGTCATATGAAATATTATATTGAAATTAAAGAATCGTTTATTGATATATAAATTGAACTTAAAGACATTATTTAAAGTAAAACTATATTAAAATTGGTCCAGCACAATATTTGATATTCCATATTGCCTTTATACATTTAAATTCGTTGAATGTATATATCCAAAAACTTTAACAAATTGAAATAAATTAAAATATTTGAGAAGAAATAAAATGCTTTATTAAATAAACTTCCAGCATATGGAATAAGCATTTTGTTATATGCAATAATGGTACAAGGCATATATAAAATTTGATATTGCCTTTGTATATTACAATCTATTGGATGTATTTATACTAAGACTTAAACAATGGGATATGAAATAGAATGTTTGAAACGAAAGAACATGATTTATCAAATAAATTTCTAGCATAAGAAATATACATTTGAAGTTAAGAACACATTTATTTATATACGATATTGTGCAATAACAAAAAGTTTAACAAATTGATCTTAAAGGGAAATTTTTATATTCAAAGGTGTATTGATATTTGGACAAGACAATATTTTCTGTCCTACATTGCCTCTATAGATTTGTAGTTATATAAAGTATTTATCAAGTTGATTAAAGTTATAAAGATTGAAAATAAAGAACATGTTTTTTAAAATAAAGCTCTAACATATATGAATAAAAATGCATTTGTATACATTATTGTAGAATAACAATAATAAATAAAATTGTGGCATATTAAATAATACATTGAAGTTAAATGATTGTTTATTTCTATAAAATAGCTAAATCTCTAAGAAATTAATATAAATAAATTTACTTAATAAAATTTTTGTAATATATACACATATGTATATAATGTAAAAATATATAGATTTAGTACGTATTATGCGAAAATTTTATTTATATTTAATTTTTTACATATAACAAATTGCCTCTGGCGGTCACCTTGACAATTTCGAACAATTAGCCTATGAATCTTAATTCAATTTAATATAGCAATATAAATGTTCGTTAAAATTCTTTCTACATACAAAAGTAAATATATTTATAAGCGAAAATTATGTTTGAGGAATTCAAGGTGATCAAGCTTGGTTATTGCGTGATCTTTATGTTAATTTATAAATGTGGATAATAACTTCAGTGATTTTATACATTATTTGTTTTTTTTTTTTCTTTAATTTTATGTAATGATAATAATAATACAGCTTTTATAAACCTTTTTATATACTACACAAATTTATTATTTATTAAATGTTTTACAATTCTTTGACAATGTTTTTTTTTTATTTTATATTATTTTTTATTTTTCGCGTTTCAAGAAACATATTTCTGTGTCTAGATATATATTTTTATCTGTTTTTGTATTTTAAAATTTAAATATATAGTAAAATTTTCCGGAGTGCAGTTTTTTAATAATAAAATAAAAAAATAATAAAATTTAATAATAAAATTGTTGTTTTATGTTGTTTCATTGGTATAAAGAGAAATAATACACATACTATGTACATAAATTTCTTTAAAAATATATGTTTTCTTATTTTCTTTAAATATTTTTGATTAATTATTTCAAAATATTGTTTAGTTTACATCTTTCGAATTTTGTTCTTATGAACAGTTTTCCGTGTTTTAGTTATTTTGTCATATATTGTGACATTACAACTATCTTTAACAAAAAAACGGACCATCGTGTAAACTTTTGAGTTTGTCATAAGGCTGTCTTTGAATTACTACCCTGTCTCCGATTTCTATAAGTAATGGCTTTGCATTATTGTCGTAAAAGTCTTTGTTTCTTAGTTTATGTTTCTCAGTTAGCTCTTTTACCAAGATATGCGTTTTCTGTAACCTATACTTTACTTCTTTACTGTAATTCTCTACGTTGTAAATTGGATCGATTATTTTCTTTTTCAATTCTCTAGGTAAATAAGGATTTTTCCCAAAAACTAGTTCATAAGGTACAAATTTATTATCAAATGCCGTATTTGGCGTAGTATTGTGAAAAAATGTGAAATATTTCAAGTAAGTGTCCCAATCGGAGATGTTTTCGTCTATATATGCCCTTAGATATTTATTAAATACTCTATGGCTACGTTCTACGGTTCCCACTGCTTCGTGGTGGTATGCTGGTGAGAAGTTGATTTCGATATTTAATAGTTTAAGAAGTTCAGTTAATACCTAATTCTTAAACTCGGTGCCTAAATCTGATTTTATTGTATTCATCGAGCCATAAACTAAAATGAAATTTTCAAAAATTGCACGGGCTACGGTGTTTGCGCTCTTGTCAGGTATTGCTATTGTAACCAAATACTTGGTCAAGTCACATATTAAGGTCAATGCGTATTTGTTTCCGAATTTAGATTCAGCTAATGGACCAACTGTGTCAAAAACGATTACATCAAAGGCTTGCCTTGGCGTTGGCGTTAGTACTAATTTTTCTCTGTTCCCAGGTCTAACTTTGTTCAGGTTACATTTGACGCACTGTTTCACAAAAGTACCCACATCTCTCGACATATTCTTCCAAAAAAATTTTGTTTTCAATTTCGCAGACAGTTTCTTACTTGTGGACGTAAAAGAATGGATTATTGTGATAGAAACTCATTAATTTTTCTTCTTCCTGTTTGTCAAATACTTGATCTACAGGATCCGTTAAGATCCTTTTTGTAAATATTAATGCGCAATTTTCTCATTTTTTTTGGTATAAAACAGTTCTGATCTACTTTTCGGGATCTTTGTCGAGAAATTGTGGTAGAATTTATCGTAAATCCGTAGTCTGCCTACGGTAGTGTCCGTTACTTTGGTTTGGTTTTGAGCATGTTTTGACATTAACCGTGTTGTTACGGCAAAAACTTGTTTGTCTGCGTTTTTATTTTCGTCTATTGAGATACGCGAAAGGGCGTCTGCAGCTACATTGTCCTTACCCTTTATATGTTCTATTGTGAAATTGTATTCTGACAATTCTAATCTAATTTTCGTTAACTTCGACGATGGGTCTTTGATGTTGAACAAGTATTGCATTGGTTAAAAAAAAGTTTTGAAAATTAAAAACCAAAAAGTCAACTGACGTTGTGTTTTTTTGCTATCTAAAACTATTTTATAATTTAGGAAGAACAAAATTGGTAACAAATATTCAAAAAAAATCAAAATTTCGAATTCAGGGTTGGATAAATGCAATATTTTTTAGTACATGTAATAACCAAAATGGTTAAAAATTTCGAGTTTTTCTGAAACAAAACCGCTTTATATCTATCTTATGAAGATTTGCATTGATAGAAAAAATGTAAGAAATTTAAAATTTTGCTTCCAGTGTTGGGAAATCGATATTTTTTTTACACATAAAAGTAACCAAAAAGGCAACTGACGTTTTTTTGCTATCTAATGAAATAGGATTTTTGCTATCTAATGAAATAAGATTTAGGATTGGTATAAAAAATTAAAAAAACAAAATTTCGAATCCAGGGTTGGACAAGTGCAATGTTTTACAGTTCATGAAAGTGACCAAAATGGTTAACAATTGTATATTTTTCTTAAATAAAACTACTTTGTACCTCATTGGTAAAAAAAAAATTGAATAAATTTTAATTTCACTGGTTGGGAAATTTAAAGTTTTTTGGTACATGCATGTAGTACATGAAAGTGACCATAATGATTGCAAATTTTAAGTTTTTCTTAAATAAAACGACTTTATACCTAATAAAGACTAGCATTGGTATAAAAAAGGAACAAAATTAAATTTCACTTCCAGGGATGAGAAATTGAAATTTTTTATATATAAAACTAATTAAAACGGCAACTAACCTCGGTTTTTTTTAAGTAATTAAAACTATTTTTTTAATTCAGAAAAAACAAAATTGGTATCAGAAACTAAAAAAAAATCAAAATTTATTCCAGAGTTGGATAACCGCAATATTTTATAGTACATGGAAGTGATCAAAACGGTTACAAATTTTAAGTTTTTCCCATAAAGAGTTGCATTGGTAAAAATAAACAACAAAAAATTAAAATTTCATATCCAGGGTTGTGAAACTGAAATATGTTTTATGCATGAAAGTAACCAAAAAGGTAATTGACGTTGTTATTTTTGCTAATTAAAACTATATATAATTATATAATTTAGGAAGAACAAAATTGGTATTAAAATCTTAAAAATCAAAATTTCGATTCCAGGGTTGGACAAATGAAATATTTTATGGTACATGAAGGTAACAAAAAAGTTTAAAAACTTTATTTTTTTCAATTAAAACTGCGTTACACCTCACTAAGAACTGCATCGGTAAAAAACTTACAACTCGCTTCGTTGGAAAATCGAAATATATCTGGTAGATAAAAGTATCCACATAAATTCCAAATTTTGTTTTTTTAGTGAATTATACCTATTTTATACTTCAGGAAAAATTAAATTAGTATTAAAAAATTAAAAATTCGGTTCCAGGGTTGGAAAATCGAAATTTTTTGGTACATAAAAGTACCCACATAAATTAAAATTTTGTTTTTAGTGAATTAAACCTATTTTATACTTCAGGAAGAATTAAATTGGTATTAAAAATGTTAAAATTGGAAATTCGTTTCCAGCGTTGGAAAATCGAAATTTTTTGGTACGTAAAAGTAACCATATAACTTCCCAACTATTGTTTTTTGGGAATGAAATCTTTTTTATACTTCGGGAAGAGTTAAATTTGTACTAAAAACCAACAAAATTATATATCCAATTTCAGGGTTAGAATTTTGAATTTTTTTATTTAACAAAGTAACCACATAATTTGCTATTGTTGATTTTTGTGGTGAATTATACCTACTGTATATATCAGGAAGAAATGAATTGGTATTAAAACCAAAAAAATCTAAAAGACTATTCTACGGTTTGACAATTAGACCTTTTTGGGTACATAAAACGGATTTTTTCTTTTTGTTTGTAAATTAAACATATATAATATTTTTGAAAGACGTTAAGAAGTATTAGAAAAAAGAAGAGCTAAATATTTACCTTCCTAGCAGAAAAATGTAAACGTTTTCCTAAATATAAAAGTAACTGTTTTAGCAAGAAAGAAAGAAAAATTACATCTGTGAAGGGAATTTAAGATTCGGTACAGCCGAATATAGCACTTTTACTTGTTTTGATTATTTTATTTAAAAAAAATCCTTTGGCCAACCCTGCATTAAATTTTTTTATTTTCAATAGATATTCAATTGTTTTTGTGTGCTTTCCGTCAAGTCTGCACGAACAGTTCGACTCGAAGCTTTTTACGGGGGCAAGCAATGTATATCAATGCAGGGATCTGAATGCGCAACTTAGCTAGTTTAGGGAACATGCCTTAGCCTATTCAGTATCCAATGACCGTCTATGCGTGCAAAACCACACCCTACCGGAGGTGCCCCTGTTTTTGGCAGAACATAGCGGATCTAGAGTGGACGCTCGATAAAAACCCGTAATACCGGGTGTTACACGTACCGTGCCCATGGTATAAATGGCACTACGTTAGTGTGTCTTATAACGGTGTCCTCCGGATTGAGGCGTAATCCGGTTGTAATTTATGCCTGCAATCAGCAAGAGGCGCTGCTGTTTGCCATATCGATTTTACCCCCATTCAAAAAAAATCAAATATATGGATGAAAATATAAATAAAGAATTAAAAATTAACGATGTCCTGTAGCATAATATGAATTAATTCTCTTAAACAACATCAACATTAAAGAATTAATTGTTTTAAGGGCATCAACAAAATAACCAAAAGAATATCAAGTGTCACAAAATATCAGCACAAGCCGGCAAACATATTTGAATAGTTTTAATACACCGCCGCCTTTGCACCTCTTGCAGTGACCATGAAATATTAATGTCTTGTGTGTGTGTGTGTCACAATACTGTCATGATAAAATTTGTTTATTTCTTTTAATATGCCATACATATTCGGTTACACCAAAATATTCGCCGCCGTCGGAAAGAACAAATATTTTTAGGGAAAATCAAATTTCAACCAAATTTCCCACATTGTTATAACTTAAACATTTATAAAAATAACCTAGTAAGTAGTATATAAGCTGAACTAATTTTAAGTTATATTTAATCTTAATTTGGAAACAACATTGAAAGCATTATGTGCTAAGTTGTTTTTAATAAAAGATTTTCTAAAAAACAAACATTGATTACCTTTTTCATTTTGATTGGTTTTATGGCGATCCTGCCTTTGCTTATCCTAATTCAGAAAGGATTAAAGGATCCAACACAGACAGCTTATGCTTAGTTGGATCTCCATCCTAAATTGATTTAATATTCAAAAGCATCACTTTGCATGAATGGGACAAAGCGTAGAGGAAATCCTGAAGGAACTAGAAGAAGCCGAGTCCAGGTGGAAAGCAGAATTAGTTAAGGGTGCCGACCACGCAAATAAGCCACCAATTCTTTCAGTGGGACCAAAGCCAAAGAAGCTGAAACAAAAAGAACCAGAAGAACCTACATATCCAATTTTTCCACTCCCAAATATAAACAAAACAAGTAAAAGCGCTATATTCGGCTGTGCCGAATCTTATATACCCTTCACAGATGTAATTCTTCTTTCTTTCTTTCTTGCCAAAACAGAAAGTAGGTTTAATTAAAATATCAAAATAATGTTATCGGTTACTTTTATATTTAAGAAAACGTTTAAATTTTTCGGCTAGGAAGCTAAATTTTTGGCTTCTCTTATATCTAATACCTATGAACGTCTTTCGAAAATATTATATATATTTAATTTACAAACAAAACAAAAAATCCGTTTCATGTACCCCAAAAAGTTCTAATTGTCCAACCGTAGAATCGTCTTTGGTTTTTAATGTTGTTGGTTTTTAATACCAGATTACTTCTTTCTGATAAATAAAGTATGTATAATTCATCATAAAAATCAAAAATAACAAATACAAGTAAAAGCGCTATATTCGGCTGTGCCGAATCTTATATACCCTTCACAGATGTAATTCTTCTTTCTTTCTTTCTTGCCAAAACAGAAAGTAGGTTTAATTAAAATATCAAAATAATGTTATCGGTTACTTTTATATTTAAGAAAACGTTTAAATTTTTCGGCTAGGAAGCTAAATTTTTGGCTTCTCTTATATCTAATACCTATGAACGTCTTTCGAAAATATTATATATATTTAATTTACAAACAAAACAAAAAATCCGTTTCATGTACCCCAAAAAGTTCTAATTGTCCAACCGTAGAATCGTCTTTGGTTTTTAATGTTGTTGGTTTTTAATACCAGATTACTTCTTTCTGATAAATAAAGTATGTATAATTCATCATAAAAATCAAAAATAACAAATAAAATGGCTGATTTTATGAATCAGAAAATGTCAACTTCCTAACCCTGGAACCGAATTCTTAATTTTTTAATACTAATCTAATTTTTTCTGATATATAAAATAGCTTTAATTCACTAAAAACACAAAATTTTTAATTTATGTATGTACTATTATGTACGAAAAGTATTTCGATTTTCCAACTCTGGAAGCGAATTTTTATTTTTTTACCAATGCAATTCTTAGTGAGGCGTAACATAGCTTTAGTTGACAAAAAAATACTATTTTTAAACTTTTTGGTCACTTTCACGTACCATAAAATATATCATATGTCCAAACCTGGAGTCGAAATTTTGATTTTTAAGATTTTAATACCAAATTTGTTCTTCCTGAATTATAAAACAGCTCTAATTAGCAAAAAAACAACGTCAATTGCCTTTTTGGTTACATTTATGTTTAAAAAAATTTCAATTTCCTAACCCTGGAAGCGAAATTTAAATTTTTTAAAATTTTCTTTATCAATGCAAATCTTCATGAGGTATAAAGTAGTTTTGTTTAAGAAAAAGTCGAATTTTGCAACCATTTTGGTTATTACATGTACTACAAAATATTGCATGTACCAAAAAAAAATTTATTTTTCTAACCCTGGAAACGAAATTTAAATTTTTTTTGTTTGTTTTTTTTATCAGTGCAATGCTTCTTGAAGTATAAAGTAGTTTTATTTACAAAAAATTGCAAATTTTTTACCATTTTGGTAACTTTCATGTACTATAAAATATTGCACTTGTCCATCCCTGGATTCGAAATTTTATTTTTTATTTTTGAATTTTTGATACCAATTTTGTTCTTCCTAAATTATACGACTGTTTTAGTTGGCAAAAAACAAAAAACAACAACATCGATTGCCTGTTTGATTACTTGCATGTATAAAAAAAATTCAATTTCCCACCCCTGGAAGCAAAATTTGAATCTAAAATTTTCTTTTCTTTTTGCCAATGCAAATCTTCATGACGTATAAAGAGGTTTTGTTAAAGAAAAACTTAACAATTTTAGTTACTACATGTACTACAAAATACGGAATGGGCCGAAAAAAAAATTTTTATTTCCCATCCCTGAACATTTTTTTTTTATATTTTTAGTTTTTAATACACCATTGAGACTTCCCAAAGCACGAAATAGGTTTAGTTTGCAAACATTAAAAAAAATAAATTATTTTTGGTATAAATTTAGCGTCGAGAAATAGGTGCAAGCTTCCCAGCTCTGGAACCATAGTTCGGATCTATCTGAATTTTAACACCACTCTATTTAAGTTCATTTCCAATCCAACGGTCCAAGAATGAAGTCTCTATCTCTTCTGGGGGCTTGGCTAGACCTGTTTCATTACTTTCACTTATAAAAACAATGCAATTTCCCAACCCTGGAAGTAAAATTTGAATTTAAAAACAAAAATTTTTTTTTGCCAATGCAAATCTTCATGACGTATAAACTGGTTTTGTTAAAGAAAAACTTAAAATTTTTAACAATTTTAGATACTACATGTACTACAAAATACGGATAAGCCGAAAAAAAATTTTTTTATTTCCCATCCCTGGAAAAAAATTTTTATTTTTTTAGTTTTTAATAGACCATTGAGGCTCCCTAAAGCACGAAATAGGTTTAATTTACAAACATTAAAAAAAATAATTGATTTTTGGTAAAAATTTTGCGTCGAGAAATAGGTGTAAGCTTCCCAGCTCTGGAACCATACTTCGGATCTTTCTGAATTTCAATAGCAGCCTGTTTAAGTTCATTTCCAATCCAACGGTCCAAGAACGAAGTCTCTAGCTCTTCTGGGAGCTTGGGAAAACCGATTTCACGTACAGACGGACGGACAGACGGACAGACGGACAGACGGACAGACGGACAGACGGACAGACGGACATCGCTCAATCGTCATCGCTATTCATAAGGATCCAGAATATATATACTTTATGGGGTCCCATGTGCATATCGAAGAAATTACACACGGAATGACAAACCTATATATACCCTTTCACTTTTTTGTGAAGGGTATAAAAATGGCTGATTTTATGAATCAGAAAATGTCAACTTCCTAACCCTGGAACCGAATTCTTAATTTTTTAATACTAATCTAATTTTTTCTGATATATAAAATAGCTTTAATTCACTAAAAACACAAAATTTTTAATTTATGTATGTACTATTATGTACGAAAAGTATTTCGATTTTCCAACTCTGGAAGCGAATTTTTATTTTTTTACCAATGCAATTCTTAGTGAGGCGTAACATAGCTTTAGTTGACAAAAAAATACTATTTTTAAACTTTTTGGTCACTTTCACGTACCATAAAATATATCATATGTCCAAACCTGGAGTCGAAATTTTGATTTTTAAGATTTTAATACCAAATTTGTTCTTCCTGAATTATAAAACAGCTCTAATTAGCAAAAAAACAACGTCAATTGCCTTTTTGGTTACATTTATGTTTAAAAAAATTTCAATTTCCTAACCCTGGAAGCGAAATTTAAATTTTTTAAAATTTTCTTTATCAATGCAAATCTTCATGAGGTATAAAGTAGTTTTGTTTAAGAAAAAGTCGAATTTTGCAACCATTTTGGTTATTACATGTACTACAAAATATTGCATGTACCAAAAAAAAATTTATTTTTCTAACCCTGGAAACGAAATTTAAATTTTTTTTGTTTGTTTTTTTTATCAGTGCAATGCTTCTTGAAGTATAAAGTAGTTTTATTTACAAAAAATTGCAAATTTTTTACCATTTTGGTAACTTTCATGTACTATAAAATATTGCACTTGTCCATCCCTGGATTCGAAATTTTATTTTTTATTTTTGAATTTTTGATACCAATTTTGTTCTTCCTAAATTATACGACTGTTTTAGTTGGCAAAAAACAAAAAACAACAACATCGATTGCCTGTTTGATTACTTGCATGTATAAAAAAAATTCAATTTCCCACCCCTGGAAGCAAAATTTGAATCTAAAATTTTCTTTTCTTTTTGCCAATGCAAATCTTCATGACGTATAAAGAGGTTTTGTTAAAGAAAAACTTAACATTTTTAACAATTTTAGTTACTACATGTACTACAAAATACGGAATGGGCCGAAAAAAAAATTTTTATTTCCCATCCCTGAACATTTTTTTTTTATATTTTTAGTTTTTAATACACCATTGAGACTTCCCAAAGCACGAAATAGGTTTAGTTTGCAAACATTAAAAAAAATAAATTATTTTTGGTATAAATTTAGCGTCGAGAAATAGGTGCAAGCTTCCCAGCTCTGGAACCATAGTTCGGATCTATCTGAATTTTAACACCACTCTATTTAAGTTCATTTCCAATCCAACGGTCTAAGAATGAAGTCTCTATCTCTTCTGGGGGCTTGGCTAGACCTGTTTCATTACTTTCACTTATAAAAACAATGCAATTTCCCAACCCTGGAAGTAAAATTTGAATTTAAAAACAAAAATTTTTTTTTGCCAATGCAAATCTTCATGACGTATAAACTGGTTTTGTTAAAGAAAAACTTAAAATTTTTAACAATTTTAGATACTACATGTACTACAAAATACGGATAAGCCGAAAAAAAATTTTTTTATTTCCCATCCCTGGAAAAAAATTTTTATTTTTTTAGTTTTTAATAGACCATTGAGGCTCCCTAAAGCACGAAATAGGTTTAATTTACAAACATTAAAAAAAATAATTGATTTTTGGTAAAAATTTTGCGTCGAGAAATAGGTGTAAGCTTCCCAGCTCTGGAACCATACTTCGGATCTTTCTGAATTTCAATAGCAGCCTGTTTAAGTTCATTTCCAATCCAACGGTCCAAGAACGAAGTCTCTAGCTCTTCTGGGAGCTTGGGAAAACCGATTTCACGTACAGACGGACGGACAGACGGACAGACGGACAGACGGACAGACGGACAGACGGACAGACGGACATCGCTCAATCGTCATCGCTATTCATAAGGATCCAGAATATATATACTTTATGGGGTCCCATGTGCATATCGAAGAAATTACACACGGAATGACAAACCTATATATACCCTTTCACTTTTTTGTGAAGGGTATAAAAATGGCTGATTTTATGAATCAGAAAATGTCAACTTCCTAACCCTGGAACCGAATTCTTAATTTTTTAATACTAATCTAATTTTTTCTGATATATAAAATAGCTTTAATTCACTAAAAACACAAAATTTTTAATTTATGTATGTACTATTATGTACGAAAAGTATTTCGATTTTCCAACTCTGGAAGCGAATTTTTATTTTTTTACCAATGCAATTCTTAGTGAGGCGTAACATAGCTTTAGTTGACAAAAAAATACTATTTTTAAACTTTTTGGTCACTTTCACGTACCATAAAATATATCATATGTCCAAACCTGGAGTCGAAATTTTGATTTTTAAGATTTTAATACCAAATTTGTTCTTCCTGAATTATAAAACAGCTCTAATTAGCAAAAAAACAACGTCAATTGCCTTTTTGGTTACATTTATGTTTAAAAAAATTTCAATTTCCTAACCCTGGAAGCGAAATTTAAATTTTTTAAAATTTTCTTTATCAATGCAAATCTTCATGAGGTATAAAGTAGTTTTGTTTAAGAAAAAGTCGAATTTTGCAACCATTTTGGTTATTACATGTACTACAAAATATTGCATGTACCAAAAAAAAATTTATTTTTCTAACCCTGGAAACGAAATTTAAATTTTTTTTGTTTGTTTTTTTTATCAGTGCAATGCTTCTTGAAGTATAAAGTAGTTTTATTTACAAAAAATTGCAAATTTTTTACCATTTTGGTAACTTTCATGTACTATAAAATATTGCACTTGTCCATCCCTGGATTCGAAATTTTATTTTTTATTTTTGAATTTTTGATACCAATTTTGTTCTTCCTAAATTATACGACTGTTTTAGTTGGCAAAAAACAAAAAACAACAACATCGATTGCCTGTTTGATTACTTGCATGTATAAAAAAAATTCAATTTCCCACCCCTGGAAGCAAAATTTGAATCTAAAATTTTCTTTTCTTTTTGCCAATGCAAATCTTCATGACGTATAAAGAGGTTTTGTTAAAGAAAAACTTAACATTTTTAACAATTTTAGTTACTACATGTACTACAAAATACGGAATGGGCCGAAAAAAAAATTTTTATTTCCCATCCCTGAACATTTTTTTTTTATATTTTTAGTTTTTAATACACCATTGAGACTTCCCAAAGCACGAAATAGGTTTAGTTTGCAAACATTAAAAAAAATAAATTATTTTTGGTATAAATTTAGCGTCGAGAAATAGGTGCAAGCTTCCCAGCTCTGGAACCATAGTTCGGATCTATCTGAATTTTAACACCACTCTATTTAAGTTCATTTCCAATCCAACGGTCTAAGAATGAAGTCTCTATCTCTTCTGGGGGCTTGGCTAGACCTGTTTCATTACTTTCACTTATAAAAACAATGCAATTTCCCAACCCTGGAAGTAAAATTTGAATTTAAAAACAAAAATTTTTTTTTGCCAATGCAAATCTTCATGACGTATAAACTGGTTTTGTTAAAGAAAAACTTAAAATTTTTAACAATTTTAGATACTACATGTACTACAAAATACGGAATAAGCCGAAAAAAAATTTTTTTATTTCCCATCCCTGGAAAAAAATTTTTATTTTTTTAGTTTTTAATAGACCATTGAGGCTCCCTAAAGCACGAAATAGGTTTAATTTACAAACATTAAAAAAAATAATTGATTTTTGGTAAAAATTTTGCGTCGAGAAATAGGTGTAAGCTTCCCAGCTCTGGAACCATACTTCGGATCTTTCTGAATTTCAATAGCAGCCTGTTTAAGTTCATTTCCAATCCAACGGTCCAAGAACGAAGTCTCTAGCTCTTCTGGGAGCTTGGGAAAACCGATTTCACGTACAGACGGACGGACAGACGGACAGACGGACAGACGGACAGACGGACAGACGGACAGACGGACATCGCTCAATCGTCATCGCTATTCATAAGGATCCAGAATATATATACTTTATGGGGTCCCATGTGCATATCGAAGAAATTACACACGGAATGACAAACCTATATATACCCTTTCACTTTTTTGTGAAGGGTATAACAAGAGGAGGACGGAGAAATAAACTAAAAGTGCAGCTGCGTGCACTCCAATACCATAAAACATACGCTACAGGCGAAGAACTACAAATCGTAATACAAAAGATATCCGAAATTCAATATGAAATAAAACAAAAACGAAAAAAAAACATGTACACTAAATAAAAATTTAACCTTTTTCTCAAAATAAAAATAATAATTTTATGTAATTACATAAAATTCTTTTAAAATGGGTAAACCTCAATCAATGATTGAGAACCCCAATGCAAATGTAGTTAACAACGTGGAAGTCATTGACCACACTGAAGAAATTAACTCATTATGGAAATTAATGGTAGTTTTGGTAATAATATCAATAATAAATCTCGTTATTAAAATCTATTTACTTCATAAAAAATCTCTGAAAAAGAAATATATTAGTAGAGCCGACAATTTAGACAAAATCTAAAGATATTTTTCAATGGAATGGAAGACTATTCTTACTAAAGCCGGACTAATTAAGGAAGATTTTGACCGTTCATATAAATGCCTTAATGTTGACAGACCAGTTAAAGAAGAAACGGTTACACAACATATGCAAATAATTCTCGACAGCTTAGAGAATATAAGAATTTTATTTAACGTACACTTTAACAGGTTTACGGCAGCTCATAAAATCGCAGCCGAAGCATTTTTTTTAGATTTAAAGAATAGAATTTTGAAATTAGCTGCAAAGAAATCTATTTCAGTAAAATTACACGAAAGTGTGTACCCTAATATAGTAACACCAAACACTATAAACACAATGACACAAACAGCAATAGAATTTCTTAATACAGCTTCAAAGCTGATAACAGACTTCGATGGTAAGTCTGAAAATTTAAGTGCATTTATTGATTCTTTGTCCTTGGTCAATGAAATCAAAGGTACACATGAGACAATGGCAGTTTCCCTAATAAAAACAAAATTAAAAGGGAACACCAGAAACGTAATAAATACCGAATCAACTATAACTGAAATTATAAACAAACTAAAAAATTCAGTTAAAGGAGAATCAGTTGAGGTTCTCACTGCAAAAATAATGAACATTAAACAAAACAATAAAACTGCTAACGCAATTGCAGCGAAATAGAAAGTTTAAGTAAATCATTAGAAAACGCATACATTTCGGATGGATTGTCATGTGACTTGGCTACCAAATATTCAACACAAGTAGCCGTAAAAGCACTTACCAAAAACTGCACTATAGAAAGAGTAAAACTTATCATGGAAGCAGGGCAATTCAATATCATGAATGACGCTATTAGTAAATTTGTGAATAGTTGCACTGAGGCAACTGAGCAACAAAATTCCATATTATATTACAAACAAAAACAAAACAATCGTAATATCTTTTTCCGTGGGAACTACAGAAAATGTCGTGGAAGAAACAATTACCCACATAATAACAGTAATAGACAAAACAATAACGGCAATAACAATAAATACAACCAACGTCCTAACAACAATCGTAGAAACGGAAACTACATTAGGGCAACAGAATCAAACGAATTTGATTCGGAAAACCAAGACGATCCCCTAAGACAAATTCAATAAATAACAAAATATACAATCTTAATCTCAACTTATGTTTCTGTGTTCAATTTCATATAAATAAAACTAGCACTCCTATAACCTTACTAATTGATACTGGAGCAGATATTTCATTAATAAAACTAATACACTTCCATATAAATGAAATAAATGCTAAAAAAGTAACAACATTAAGCGGAATAGGACATGGTAAAATACGATCACTTGGAAGTATATTTTTCGACCTGAAACACAAAAATTTTCTAATACCACATAATTTCCAAGTGGTTAAAAATGTATTCCAATACCATGTGATGGAATCATCGGTATGGACTTTATTAAAAAATATAACTGTATTTTAGATTTTAATAACACATGTGATTACTTCGTCCTACGCCCCTTTTACATAACACATCCAATAGAAATACCAATCACAAATAATGGCGACGACATATGTTCACCACAGTGAACAATATGGTGCAGCTAGCCCCAACCCTGACAACTAAGTCAACAATACCCCCAACACAAAGAGCTGCAGCCAACGTCGATCGCTATAAATTTTAGTCAACACATTAGTTCGTGATACCCTCGTCCCTAAAAGTCGATTAAAAGTTTATAATTAACATAGTGTAAAAAAAACTTGGAAAAAACATAAAATCACTGAAAAAGGAAAAAAAGAAGTTCAAACCAAATCTGAATTAAAATTAAATAGAAAATAAAATTTTTGCAAAAAGAAAAATAAAACAACTTTAGTATACTTCTAAACGAAAGGAAATATAAAGGTGCTAAAATTACTTAAATTAAGAAAACAACAAAAACCTAAATTTATACTAACTCAACCTTAAATTCCTTAAGGTGCACATTTGTATTTATCCAAGTGTTAATTTACAAGATAAAAATTAAAATTAAAACTGAGACAGAGTAAAATTTCAATACATATGAAATATGAACTGAATAAATATATTAGTATACATCCTATTTTGAAATTGCTATATACTAAACTTGAAAGGTCAATAAACACATAATTAAATATTATAACGTTTCTGAAAAATATGCATTTCATTTAAAAATTCCTGGAAGTTGAGAATAGCATAAGTATATCTCTAACCCCTTTTAACCCGTTTAAATATGGTCCTTCGAGCCGGATAAATATTGTCCTTAAGAGTGAAGAGTGAACAAACAGTATACAGTCCACACAAAAACATATAGAAAAGAATAAATTTACATACACAAAGTGATTATAGGTACTATATATAATAATTTTAAAAGACAAATAAAGAATATAATAACACAGTACCAAATATTAAATACAAACCAATAAAAATATAAAAAAACCATAAGTGTAACAACATACAAATCTATATACTCAACTACTATTTATGTGCATAAACGAAAACTAAAGTGCAAAGGAACATAAATAAAGGAAAGAATTTATTTTAACTAACTACTAGCGTTACATTAAACATCACAAATAAAAAGCAAATATAATCATTAAACAATACAAGTAATTAAGCAATCTCACCCAAAAAATAAAAAGTGCAAAAACTCGGACAACATTACAAACAAGTACTATAACCAGGTTACAGTGTCATGCAAAACTACACAACTGTGGCATAAATATAATATTTTTACTTACACTAAAATATTAAGAAAAAATTAAATTGGTTTAACTAAAAATAAATAAAATAAAAAACAAATAAAAATAAGAACCCAAATACAAAATACACACAGTAAATAAACGACCAGAGTTACATCGACTTAAAGGACATATACAACGGCAACACAACCCAACCTAAAGAAAAAAAAACAAGAGGTAGTTAAACTCTTGTGAAGGTTTGTACACTAAAACCTGCAAGGTAAGTCTGTATATTGTACAACTTACACACTTAATTGTACTCAAGGTTTCAATTAAATTTGCCTTCAGTCTAAAAGCAATAGAATAAAATATCTTACAAGGCAACCAACAACCCTATTGGAAGTTTGTTGGAAGATAAAATTATTGCTGTGAAGAACAATAGTGCTTATCACGGTATTTAGTGCACATATTTAATTGAAAAGGTACACAAGTTAAAAAAGTGTCTGCGGATACAAAGTTTTTCTCTTCACTGTAATATTAGTGTTTGCACATTTCAAACAATTAACCCTTACTTACCCAAATTTAAGAAATTAAAACATAGCCATGTTCACATTAAAATCTTTGGCAAGGGATCTAGAAAATTATATTGAATCCGATTTAAGAGACTTTGAGGAGGATTATAAGAATACCCAAGAACACTCACAATCTTTACCCGCTCTAAACTTAAAAAAAAACGAGTTAGAAACTTTATGGTCAGATATTGACAAAAAGTTTAAGCAGATTAGGGAGTCCGCTGAATTAAATGACCCAAAACAGGCGGAGGCTATACAATTCACTCAAATTACCCGAAATATTAGAGCGGCTAAGAAATTTTATAGAAGCTCAATGATAGAGATTGATGAGTCCATTGATAGACTCAATAAGGCGGATGAAACTCTGAACTCCTCTAAAGAACACATACTTATACAACCCAAGGATTCAGTATCATTTAATGTTCCCCCTTGTGACATGCCAATATTCAGTGGAGATTTTAAAAATTGGGCATCATTCCGGGACCTTTTTAAGGCCATGTATGAAAATAATACCCGTGTAAGTGGCGTTGAAAAACTATTCCACTTGAAGCAAAAAACTACTGGAGAGGCTAAACAAATAGTAAATAATGCACCCTTGACAAATGAAGGTTTTCTTATTGCATGGAACCAATTGGTTTCTCAATATGAGAACAAAAGAATGCAAATTAATGTGCAATTGAAAACACTTTTAAATTTACCCGCAGTAAGTACCATGTGTAGTGCATCAATAAGAAAGCTGCAAAGAAAGATAAACTGTTGCATTTCAAACTTAAATACCCTAGATGTTGACACAGATAATTGGGATCCAATTCTCGTTTATCTGTGTTCAACAAAGTTACCCAGAGAAGTAAGAAGAGAATTTGAAAAGACTCTCACTAATTGTGCAGAAATGCCGTCGTGGACGGATCTAGATTTATTTTTAACCAACACATATAAGGAATTGACATCGGTGAATGATATTCTAGATCAAGGCACATACCACAACAGCAACTCTAAACACAAAAATTTTCAAGAAAATAAGATCCCTTTCGATAGAAGGGGGAAAACATTTTACAATGTAACCTACCCAAACAAAGATAACCACCCAAAAATCAAACCTCAAAATGAACAAAGATTCTCAAAAACTACCCACCCTAAAACCAAAAGTAGTACAAGTTTACAAAATAACCCAATTCAACCCAATAAACCCGATGGGTCAATTTGTAAGCTGTGCAAAAGTAATCACACCATCAGAGAATGTTCAGAGTTTACGTCTATGGGCGTAAACGAGAGGATTGAATTTGTTAAAAAGAATGGAATATGTTACAATTGTTTGGCCATCGCACACATTATAAAGGATTGTCGTAGCACATTCAGTTGCAGATATTGCGGTGGAAGACATAATACCCTTCTGCACAAACCCAACTCAAACACAAACACACAGCTCGATGATAATCAACCATCAACTTCTCGAAATGCAGCACAATCTTTCTCAACACACACCCAATCAAGCAAACCCTTATTAGATGACAGAGCGAAGCTATTAGGAACAGCTATTTTGAATGTTGAGGTGCATGGCGAAAATTTTTCAGCTAGAGCGCTAATTGACCCAGCTTCAGACTTCTCATTTATTTCAGATAAACTTAGACGCAAGTTGCAATTACCCACTACCCCAATTGTTGCTGAAATTTCAGGAATAAATGAGGTTGTCTCAGCGCGATCAAACAAACTATGTAATGTTTTGTTAAGATCAAACACCCAAAGCAATTTCAAGTTGAATATTCAAGCAATTGTTGTTAGAACGCTTACTAAGAACTTACCAACTTAGAATTTAAACCCAATACCCGCAAACGAATTGCATAACATTCAATTAGCAGATCCACAATTTTATGAAAGCAGGCCAATAGATTTTCTAATTGGCAGTGATGTTTACTCACAGATTTTAAAATCTGGTGTTAGGAAAGATTTTCTTAACACATTAGTCGCTCAAGAAACTGAGTTTGGATGGATTTTGACTGGACCCATTCAAAATTCACATAGCACACAACCCATAGTTTCATACTTTAGTTCTGTAGCGCTAGATAAGGTTTTAGCAAAGTTTTGGGAAATTGAAGACATACCCAAGACACCCAGTAATGCTGAGGAAGACATAAATTGTGAGGAAAATTACGCAACAACCACTTGCAAATTATCTAGTGGCCGTTATCAGGTTAATCTACCATTTCGCTACCCACCCGTCACATTAGGAAACTCTCGCCATATAGCAATGGCACAGTTTTTACGAAATGAGAAGAATTTACTAAAGAAACCTGAATTGAAAATCGAGTATGATAGTGCATTACAAGAGTATATTGACTTAGGTCATATGAAACCCGTTCATTACAACCCGAATACGTCCTCAAACACCCAATACTATCTACCCCATCATGCGGTTGTTAAACTAGATCGCGTTACAACAAAAGTTAGAGTTTGTAGTAAGAATTTTAACGAACATTTTTATATTGCTATATTAAATTGAATTAAGATTCTATAGGCTAAATGTTCGAAATTTTTAATTTAAATCTCAGAAAGACATGATAAATATTCCAAGGCACAAAGGCAAGTCAACATCAGTTTTTGTTATTCAACTTACACAGCAGAGCAGAACAGCTGTTTTCGAAAGACGCAACCCTTTCATCATCAGTGCTCATGTGTATTGTGTTTGTCACCACTTATTAGGTGGCTTAGTTGAATGTGATAACAGTTCCTATTTACACAAATATTATTGTGAAAAAGAATACGAGAACTGTATCAAGCTGATGTTAACATGTTATTGTTATAATACCCGTGTTACCGTTTGATTATTTTTCTTCATGTCCCATTTTTCTAAGTGGTGACAAACACAATACACATGAGCACTGATGATGAAAGGGTTGCGTCTTTCGAAAACAGCTGTTCTGCTCTGCTGTGTAAGTTGAATAACAAAAACTGATGTTGACTTGCCTTTGTGCCTTGGAATATTTATCATATCTCTCTGAGATTTAAATTAAAAATTTCGAACAATTAGCCTATAGAATCTTAATTCAATTTAATATAGCAATATAAAAATGTTCGTTAAAATTCTTACTACATACAAATTTAAGCTATGGCTTGAACTACCAATAATAAATTGGAAAAACGTTCACATGTACTTAAGTATAAAATTCAAACCAAAAAAGTTTGACTTAGGTATGATGGAACAAAAAATTCAGAAAAATGGGACATGAAGAAAAATAATCAAACGGTATCACGGGTATTATAACAATAACATGTTAACATCAGCTTGATACAGTTCTCGTATTCTTTTTCACAATAAAATTTGTGTAAATAGGAACTGTTATCACATTCAACTAAGCCACCTAATAAGTGGTGACAAACACAATACACATGAGCACTGATGATGAAAGGGTTGCGTCTTTCGAAAACAGCTGTTCTGCTCTGCTGTGTAAGTTGAATAACAAAAACTGATGTTGACTTGCCTTTGTGCCTTGGAATATTTATCATGTCTTTCTGAGATTTAAATTAAAAATTTCGAACAATTAGCCTATAGAATCTTAATTCAAAAGTTAGAGTTGTTTTTAATGCGTCTAGCAAAACATCTAATGGCAATAGCTTAAATGATGCACTATACACTGGTCCCACCCTACAACAAGATTTAGTTGTGCTTATCTTGAAATGGCGCTTTTATCAGTATGTTTTTAACGCCGACATTACAAAAATGTACAGGCAAATTATGTTAAACCCTAACCAAACACCCTTTCAACGTATACTATTTCGTACGAGCGTCAATGAACCCATTCAAGATTATGAACTGCAAACAGTAACATCTGGAGTTAACTGCGCTCCATATTTGGCTATAAGAACCCTACATGAATTAGCCAAAGACATTCAACACACCCACCCGATCGCTTCAAAAATTCTGAAGAGTAATATGTATGTAGACGATGTTTTAGCTGGGGATCACACGATTGAAGAAACTAAGATTGCGCAAGCCCAATTAATCTCAGCTCTCGATTCTGCGGGATTTCCTCTACGTAAATGGACGTCTAACACAAAGGAGTTATTAAGTAGTTTACCCGAAACACATTTACTTGATGTTGATTTGCTCACGCTACCCGACTCAAATAATGCAAAGACATTAGGCATAAGATGGAATGCTAGGGAGGATACGTTTTTCTTTAGTGTTCCAATTATTGAGAGGAAATCTTCATACACAAAGCGGACTGTTCTATCGCATATAGCACGTCTATTTGACCCAGCTGGCTGGTTAGCACCAATTGTGATTTCTGCTAAAATTATTATGCAGCAAATATGGCAAGATGGTACAGCTTGGGATGAATGTCTAACCCCACACACCCTAATCAGATGGAATAAATTTTTACAGTTCTATGATGATATTGATCAAATTCGTATTCCGAGATGGATTCATTTTACGCCGTCAGCAAAAGTTGAGCTTCATGGCTTTTCAGATGCGTCTGAAAAGGCATATTCAGCTGTGGTATATGCCCGAATTACACTCCCAGATGAATCTTGTATCGTAACCCTACTACTAGCTAAAACGAGAGTGGCGCCAATTAAGGTTGTCTCTCTACCAAAATTGGAGCTCTGTGGTGCGGTATTATTAGCTAATATTACCCATAATTTAATGATACAGCTGAACCTCCCACAACTTCAAACATATTTTTGGACAGATTCATCTATAGTTTTAGCTTGGCTGAGTAAAACACCCAACTCATGGAAAACGTTTGTGGCAAACAGAGTTTCTACCATTCTTGAAACTGTAGGAGTGGATAACTGGAACCATGTTGCCTCACACGAAAACCCTGCTGATGTTGCTAGTCGAGGATGTAATGCTGAAGAGTTAAAGGAGGACGAATTATGGTGGAATGGACCTGTCTGGCTAAAAGAAGACCCTTCAAAATGGCCGAAAACACAAAAACCATTTGAAACACAAGCGGACGCTAAAGTTGTCCACTCGTTCCACACTTCGGCTGATACTAGTAACCCTTTAGAAAACAAAAATGATACTCACTCAGACATATTGCTAAGATTTTCTAAGTTATCGAAAGCTTTAAGAGTAATGTCGTATGTCTATCGATTTATTGATCGAACATCATTGACCCGAACCCAGACAACCAAAAGTGATAGAATTATCGTGAATAGAAATAATGCTCAGTCCAGCAAAGAAATAATTAAAAGATTGTTAACCCACTCTAGTATTGATCTTGATACGAGGGAAATAAAATTAACTCAGGATAGACTCATCATTCTATGTCAATCTAAATACTTTGAAGAAGACTATAATTGCCTTAAAAAACAACACCCACTCACAAAAAAGAGCAGTTTACTCACTCTAACCCCTTTTCTAGATTCTGCCAATATTATGCGGGCAAACGGCCGACTAGCTAGCTCCAATAGTTTAACATATTCTGAAAGACACCCAATATTACTACCCTATAGAAGTCAGCTTTCAAGATTATTATCCCTACATGTGCATATGGTGACTTTGCATGGAGGAAACAAGCTCATGTTAAGAGTATTAAGATCTGGCTATTGGATTCCGAAGCTTCAGAATCTTATTTGCTCTGTAATACACAACTGTATACCATGCACAAGGTATAAGAATAGACAAGCTACCCAAGCTTTGCCGCCAGAACGCACCCAAATTGCAAGACCATTTTATAATGTTGGAGTTGACTTTGCCGGGCCATTTGATATTAAGGTCTATAATGGCAGAAACTGTAAAATACACAAAGGTTATGTATGTGTGTTTGTCTGTTTTGCAACAAAGGCAATACATTTGGAGCCTACATCAGACCTATCAACCCAAGCCTTTATGGCAGCATTCGCTCGATTTTTTTCGAGGCGAGGATGCCCTGTCGCCATTTTCTCTGACAATGGGACGAACTTTGTTGGAGCAAAACAATTGTTGAAGAAAGAACGACAGGAGTTCTTGAAACAATTGAAGGGGTCTGTGGTATCTTCTAGTAGTTTCCAAAATTTGACGTGGCACTTTATACCACCAGGAGCTCCACACATGGGAGGTCTATGGGAAGCTGGAGTAAAAAGCTTCAAATCCCACTTGAAGAAACTGAATACTTTGAAGTACACGTTTGAAGAATTAGCCACACTCTTAGCCAGAATCGAAGGATGCCTCAACTCAAGACCCTTAAGCCCGTCCAGTGAAAACCCACAAGATCCTAGTCCTTTAACCCCAGGTCATTTTTTGATAGGATCACCATACTCACCCCTGCAGAGCCCGACTGCAGCCATGCAAATCTCACTTTGGCAAATAGATGGCAAAGACTGAAAATTCAGTATCACAACTTTTGCAGGCGGTGGAAAGATGAATATCTGGAGGAGCTGCATAAAAGATACAAGTGGAAACACCCTAAACGACAAGTTGAAGTTGATGACGTTGTTGTTATTCGACAGGACAACCTACCTCCTAACGAATGGCTACTCGGACGAGTTATTAACACTTACCCTGGTTCAGATGGACTAAGTAGAGTTGTTGACCTACGCACGTCGACTGGAGTCTTAAAACGTCCAATAACCAAAGTAGTAGTTTTACCCACCCAATAAAATAACCAAATATATATATATATATATATATATATATATATATATATATATATATATACTTATATATATATATATATATATATATATATATATATATTCACTCGTCATAATTATAACTAACACTATTCATATCTCATTTGTTTCCTAATTCATCTCCATATATTTCATATCACACTATACAGATAATGGCACCTAACAACAACAAAGATAGACATTCTAAACGAAACAACGCCCCAAAAACCCATGGGAAACACCGTCAAGGACAGCGTCAACAGGCGCGACGTCATTTTGGTTGTGGATTGTGTCAAGCAGACCACAAGTTGCCCACATGCAAAAGGTTCATTTCTCTGAATATATCAGAAAAATACAAAACCGCACTCCGTTTGCACTATTGCATTAATTGTTTGGCCCGAAACCATCTAATTGGAAACTGCACGAGCAAGGCCCGATGCAACAAATGTGGTGGAAAGCAGCATTCCAGTTTACATGGACCAGAGCGCATATTGAAAAATATTCTTGATCGCCCAAATAGTTCGTCTTCCTTAGGAAAGAATAAACCCCCTGGACCTACTCCTCGACGGTCGCCAAAACAAATAACGACGGCCTTTGGTTTGCCCACTTCGCTACAAAAGATACTTGTGCCGACTGCACAAATTTGTATGATGACCGACGATGGTTGCGTGTCACTGGGGGCCATCGTAAATGCGAGCACTACTTCATCCCGAATATCCAACGAATTGGTTGAGCGGATACGTCCAAACACCTTTAAAGTGGAAGGGAAAAAATACACGAAAGCCATTATTACTCCCAACATGTCATCCACCATTAAATACGAAATGTACTTTTTGGTCAGTAGAGACCTACCAAAAAACCCATATTCCGGGCCCTTTAAAGAGTCCATAAAGGAGAAGGTGGAGAATCTGGCACTAGCAGACCCCTCTTTCTATTGCAACGATGCGGTTGAAATTGAATTAGGTGAAGATTTGTATAGTAGCATACTTAAAGACAACATCATTCGCAAGGATGGTGGAGCACTATTAGCCCAGGACTCCTCGTTGGGCTGGCTCATTATGGGCTCATATTCCGGCTAAACCCCTACCTAAATAAATCTTAAATGTCGAGGCGGGGAGAATGTTCACCACAGTGAACAATATGGTGCAGCTAGCCACAACTCTGACAACTAAGTCAACAATACCCCCAACACAAAGAGCTGCAGCCAACGTCGATCGCTATAAATTTTAGTCAACACATTAGTTCGTGATACCCTCGTCCCTAAAAGTCGATTAAAAGTTTATAATTAACATAGTGTAAAAAAAAACTTGGAAAAAACATAAAATCACTGAAAAAGGAAAAAAAGAAGTTCAAACCAAATCTGAATTAAAATTAAATGGAAAATAAAATTTTTGCAAAAAGAAAAATAAAACAACTTTAGTATACTTATAAACGAAAGGAAATATAAAGGTGCTAAAATTACTTAAATTAAGAAAACAACAAAAACCTAAATTTATACTAACTCAACCTTAAATTCCTTAAGGTGCACATTTGTATTTATCCAAGTGTTAATTTACAAGATAAAACCCTAAGATCACAATTTCAAAAAGAAACCCTAAATTTATATTAACTTACCCTTAAAACCCTTAATTTGTGCATTTATATTTATACAAGTTAAATTAAACAATAAAAAAAACTAATAAATAACACTAATTAAAATTAAAAGTGAGACAGAGTAAAATTTCAATACATATGAAATATGAACTGAATAAATATATTAGTATACATCCTATTTTGAAATTGCTATATACTAAACTTGAGAGGTCAATAAACACATAATTAAATATTATAACTTTTCTGAAAAATATGCATTTCATTTAAAAATTCCTGGAAGTTGAGAATAGCATAAGTATATCTCTAACACCTTTTAACCCGTTTAAATAACATAATTCTGCCACCAAGATCAGAAATCATACGCTAAGTAAAATTAATATCCACAGAACACGAACTATTAATTCCTAACCAACAAATAGAACCAGGTATTTTTATAGCAAATACAATAGTAACAACAAATAAAGCTTTCATTCGTATCCTACACACTAATAATAGTATTGGTAAATTTAACCAAAGCAATATAAAAACCGAAAACATCGCAAACTATAACATATTTAAAAGTAAATCTAAAACAAACACAGAGAGAAATAAGAAAGTTTTGCAAATTTTAAAGAAAAATTTTCCTGAACAATTTAACAATACATTAACACAACTTTGTAGTTCATATTGTGATATTTTCGGTTTAGAAACTGAAACAATAACCACAAATAATTTTTATGAACAAAAGTTGAGAGTAAAAGATAAACAACCTGTATACATTAAAAACTATAGAATTCCACATTCCGACAAAGAAGAAATAGACAAACAAGTAAAGAAATTAATAGATGACAAAATAGTGGAACAATCATATTCTGAATATAACAGCCCAATTCTGTTGGTACCAAAGAAATCACTACCCAACTCAGAAGACAAAAGATGGAGACTCGTAATAGACTACAGGCAAATAAACAAGAAATTAGTAGCGGATAAATTTCCATTACCAAGAATAGATGATATTTCAGATCAACTTGGAAGAGCTAAGTATTTTTCTTGCCTTGATTTAATGTCAGGATTTCATCAAATAGCCCTAGATAAAAATTCAAGAGACTTAACGTCGTTCTCCACAACTAACGGTTCTTACAGATTTACAAAATTACCATATGGCTTGAAAATTGCTCCTAATTCTTTTCAAAGAATGATGACATTAGCTTTCAGTGTACTTAAACCCAACCAAGCGTTTCTTTATATGGATGACTTAGTCGTCCTGCGGTGTTCTGAAAAACACATGCTTTCCAATTTACAAAATGTTTTCGATCTATGTCGCAAATACAACCTTAAATTACATCCTGAAAAATGTTCATTCTTCATGAAAGAAGTGACATACCTTGGTCATAAATGTACAGATAAAGGGATATTACCAGACGATAGTAAATACTCCATAATTAAAAATTATCCAACACCAACAGATGCGGATAGTGCAAAAAGATTTATCGCGTTTTGTAATTACTATCGAAGATTTATAAAAAAAATTTCTGAATACTCCAGACATTTATCAATATTAACCAGGAAAAACATTCCGTTCGAATGGACAAAGGATAGTGATTTCGCGTTTAAGTACTTAAAAAAGGCATTAATGAGTCCTACTTTGCTACAATACCCAGACTTTACAAAACAATTTTGTATTACAACAGACGCAAGCAAATATGCTTGTGGAGCAGTGTTAACCCAAGAATATGGTGGTAAACATTTACCAATAGCATACGCCTCAAAAACATTTACTAAAGGCGAAAGCAACAAGTCAACAATTGAACAAGAATTAACTGCCATACATTGGGCTATAACGCATTTCAGACCATACATATATGGAAAACATTTTCTTGTCCGTACTGACCATAGACCACTATCTTATTTATTTTCGATGAAAAACCCAAGCTCAAAATTAACAAGAATGAGACTTGATCTCGAAGAATACAATTTTACAGTTGAATATCTTAGGGGAAAAGATAATTATGTTGCTGACGCATTATCCCGAATTAGCATAAATGACCTGAAAGACATGAATAATAAAATTTGTTCTATATTAAGAGTCACTGACGTCAGAAAATATTACAAAGTAAAGATTTATCCCGGAAGATGTTACATCAAACAAGGAAAATCTATAGTTACATATATACAAATTACTGATTTGTTTACTAAAGGGAACTTTGACTTAGGACAATTTTTCCCTAGGCTCGAATATGTGGCCGGTAAGCAAAATATAAATAAATTACAAGTGGCACCTAGTGAGAAAATTTTCGAATTTATCTCAATTAATGAATTTAAAAATATGGGCAATAAAATATTAAAGAATATTAAAATAGCGCTACTAAATGAGGTGACCCAAATCGATAGTAAGAATGCCAAGGCAATTCTCGAAATAATGCTGAATTATCACGATGATCCAATAGAAGGAGGACATTGTGGAATATATAGAACAATAGAAAAAATAAAAAGATATTATTACTGGAAAAATATGTCCAAAGACATATCAAATTATGTTAAATCATGTCATAAATGTCAAACATCAAAAACAACTAAACATTTAAAAAGTCCAATGACCATTACAGAAACACCAGATAAACCATTTAACACGGTGTATGTAGATACAATAGGTCCATTTCCAAAATCAATTTATGGAAATGAATATGCAATCACATTAATATGTGACTTAACTAAATATTTAGTAACTATACCAATACAAGACAAAAGCGCTAAAACAGTCGCTAAAGCGATTTTTGAAAACTTTATACTTACCTATGGTCCAATGAAGACGTTCATTTCGGACATGGGTACTGAATATACAAATGCAATATTGCAAGAAATCTGTAAATTTTTAAAGATTGAAAAACTAACTTCAACTGCCTATCACCATCAAACGCTAGGAACAATAGAAAGGAGCCATAGAACTTTCAATGAATATGTACGCTCTTACATTAAAGTTGATAAGACAGATTGGGATGAATGGTTAAAATATTTTACATACTGTTTTAATACAACCCCATCAACAGTTCACACTTACTGTCCATATGAACTAGTTTTTTCAAAGCTTCCTAACAAGTTTAAACAATTTCATGAAATAGATAGAATTACTCCTTTATACAGTATAGATGATTATGCCAAAGAGGCAAAATTTAGATTAGAAGTAGCATATAAAAGGGCCCAACAATTATTAGATAGGAATAAAATTAAGCAAAAACACAATTATGATAAAAATAGACTACAATTTAAAAATATGAGATTTAGTTTTACTTAGAAACGAAGCAGGTCACAAAGTAGAACCAAATTACAAAGGACCATACCAAATTAAATACACAGACATAAGAAATATTGTAACTATAGTTGATAAAAAAATAATAAAGAACAAATAGTCCATAAAAATAGACTTAAGCTATATCATAACACATAATACAACCGCATAATAATACAAAACCCTTAATTAAACAATCCGGATTAATAATTTAACCAATGTAACACTATAACCAACTGTAATATATATATATACAAATATATGTAACAATTTAACAGATAAGATTATTAATTTGTTTTTCCTAGTTTTTCTTAAATTTTTTTTTCTCATAAAACATATTTGTAAAAGAATGTCCCTAAAACTATCGTTATATGAACATTCTTGCGAAAAGTGGAGGTGTAACATAATATGAATTAATTCTCTTAAACAACATCAACATGAAAGAATTAATCGTTTTAAGGGCATCAACAAAATAACCAAAAAAATATCAAGTGTCACAAAATATCAGCACAGGCCGGCAAACATATTTGAATAGTTTTAATACACCGCCGCCTTTGCACCTCTTGCAGTGACCATGAAATATTAATGTCTTGTGTGTGTGTGTCACAATACTGTCATGATAAAATTTGTTTATTTCTTTTAATATGCCATACATATTCGGTTACACCAAAATATTCGCCGCCTTGGGAAAGAACAAATATTTTTAGGGAAAATCAAATTTCAACCAAATTTCCCACATTGTTATAACTTAAACATTTATAAAAATAACCTAGTAAGTAGTATATAAGCTGAACTAATTTTAAGTTAAATTTAATCTTAATTTGGAAACAACATTGAAAGCATTATTTGCTAAGTTGTTTTTAATAAAAGATTTTCTAAAAAACAAACATTGATTACCTTTTTCATATTGATTGGTTTTAGTCCCTATGGACAATAGTACAAATGTGGGGGCTCACAGAAGCCCACGAACATTACGGACGATACCGAAATGGTAGTGGATCTAGATACTGCTACAAGTGTGGTAACAGTCCCCACGGATGAAGGGGATGCGCTTTTGGAATCGCAGCCTAACACGCAACCCTCAAAATCCAGCGTATCTCCAGCCAGGTGAGAAAAGGTACAGCCAAAACTGTGTGGCGCAGCACGAAAACGACTTAAGCTGTACCTATCACAAGGCATGAAGGTTGAGGAGGCAAGAGAAATATGCCTAAAACGCTTCAAGGAAGTACGCAGTAAGCACCCTGACCTCAAAATTCCTAGGAAGAGAGGTCGATCAGATGGGTCAACTCCTCCAAACCCTCCAAAACGGGCGACGGGGTCTCTTGCGGGTGGCTCTCAAGTAGCCAATAGCTTGAGATACTCCGAGATGGCGAAGGACACCCAAACTGATCGTCCTTCTTACGGGGAGGTTGCTCAGGCTGTCAGGTTGGGAGTTATCCCTCCTGACTTCCCAGCTACCATGTGGTCAGACGAGAAGCTAAAAACAATTCAAACGGCAGTCCTGGATAAAATTGTGGAGCTAAAGAAGGGCTCTATAAAGCCGCAATTTGTAGGTTGTACATTTGAAACGGGCTGGCTGATTTTCAATTGTAAAGGGGAGCAATCTGCGAAATAGATGAGGGAACATGTTCCCTCGCTAAAGCCATGGAGCAATGCGACCCTGAAGGTGATATCGGAAGAAGAGGCTCCACGCTCGGAAGTGTACGTTGGACATTTCCCGGAAAATCCTGAAACTCCCACAACGAGAATCCTGTCACTAATAGAAGGACAAAATGAAGATCTCTCAGTGGAGTACTGGAAGGTTCTGAAGATGGTCAGCAAGGGAATTATAGCTGAACTTACCTTCGCAATTGACCCAAAATCAGCCTCCGTACTGAAGACGAAGGGACATAGCGTAAGCTTTGGGTACGGAACAGTTCAAATAAGGCCTGCTAGACGTCAATCAGCAAAGGCATTGAACGTCGTACCCAATAGGGCAAAACTAGACCGGACAGGCCAAGTCAAGGAATCAGGACAGAAAAGTCCCTGTCATTCCTGACTATAAACCGTCCTGCTCAAAGGTATCAAGCAAGCCTGATACGCTGACGAAGGCAGTGCTCGCTCCGGCTGGAACGGTAATCTCGGCCAAAGGGGACTCCAACGGTGCTCCTGGGCTCCAATCGTGGGAAAAAAATGGCCAAGCGTGAGGACAAGCATTAATGCTAACCTCAACAGCCCACATCCAGAAGAACAAAACTAACAGGCAGCTAAAGTGCCTCCAAGTAAACCTGCATCACGCCAAGGGAGCGTCAGACGTGCTATGTTGCAGGTTCACTACAGACGTAGTGGATATTTGTTTTATCCAAGAACCTTGGATAAACTCAGGGGTCATTAAAGGGCTCTGAAACAGCCAAGGTAAGCTTATATACAACAATAAGGTGACGAGGCCCAGAGCGGCCATATTCGTCAGGAATAATATAAACTACTTTCCTATTTCAGAATTCATAGAGGGCGATCTAGTGGCAATTCGGGCAAGTGTTCCATAAGTGGCAGGGGAACGTGAGGTCGTTCTAGCCTCCGCCTACCTTTCGGGTGAGGTCGATCATGCGCCTACGGCAGAGGTTTCCAAGCTGGCAGCATATTGCCAAAAAAGGAACCTAGGCATGCTGATATGCTGTGACGCCAACGCACATCAAACGGTTTGGGGAAGTACTGACACCAACAAACGAGGTGAGTGTTTACTAGAATTTATCTGTAGAAATAACATATATATATACTAAACAGGGGCAATGAGCCCACCTTTAGGAATGCAGGACAGGAGGTCCTTGATCTCACCTTAAGTAGCAACAATATTGCACATGCTATAAACAATTGGCATGTATCCAACGAGATATCTATGTCAGATCACCAACATATACGGTTTGATATAGACTACTGTCCTACGGAGGAGGAGCAATTCCGTAATCCTAGGAAAACGGACTGGGATACCTATCGCGTTCATTTATCTAACGGCGAAAACTTTTCAGGGGGATTGATACATAGTCCCATAGAAATAGACTTTGAATCTAGTGAGCTTTGTGAGAATGTTCTAAATGCCTTCAGGAACAGTTGCAGGCTAGGGTCCAAGAAGCCAAAAAGGGACGTACCCTGGAGGAACGATGGATTAGAGGAACTGAAGAGGGTGGCAAGGCGCCTTTTTAACAGGGCCAAGGACACGGGTGACTGGGTCACCTACAAGTCTGCACTCACTACCTATAATAAAGCACTTAGGGAATCTAAGAGGTCAACATGGCGGACGTACTGCGAAAGGATAAATAATTTGCCTGGAGCAGTACGGCTACAGAAGGCCTTGTCACAGGATCATTCAAATGATCTTTGTATACTGAAACGACCTGACGGGACGTATACAAACTCACCAGAAGAAACATCGGCACTTCTTCTAGATACACATTTCCCAGGATCACTGCCAGTAAATCCGATTTCGTTTCCGCAATGGACACCTAGGTGTACCAACAGGGATCGCAGGTTGGCGGAAAGTATCTTTGGAAATAGACAAGTAAGCTGGGCGTTGTCTAAATTTAGCCCTTATAAATCTCCGGGCCCGGATGGCATCTATCCGTGCCTTCTTCAACAGTGTCGAGATTATATTGTTCCACAACTGTCCAGGATTTTCAAATCAAGCCTGCTGGCATGTCACATACCGAAGGCTTGGTGTATGGTTAAGGTGGTTTTTATACCAAAGGCTGGTGGTAGATCTGAACATCTTCCAAAATCATTTAGACCAATCAATCTCTGCTCGGTTTTCCTGAAGACGATGGAGAAACTGCTGTATAGTTACATTAGAAGGAATTTTCTCACAGTGTATCCCATTCATAAGTTACAATTTGCCTACCAGCCAGGCAAATCGACGGTAACTGCCATACACTACTAGTGTACTGATATACAGAAGGCTATAAGTAATAAAGAAATCGCCCTTTGCGCTTTTATAGACATTCAGGGAGCCTTTGATAATACATCGTACAACGCAATCGGCAACGCTCTTGATAGGAAGGGTGTTCCGAAAATTATAAAGAACTGGACGTAAGAGATGCTGTCATCCAGGGTGGTTGAGTTGGACTTATGCGGTGCACCGAAGAGCATAAGAGCAACCAGAGGCTGCCCACAAGGTGGCGTTCTATCGCCTTTACTGTGGACATTGGTGATCGATGAACTGCTTGAACAACTCAACAACCTGGGATTTCGAACATATGGTTACGCCGACGATCTTGTCATATCTGTGACAGGATGGGAGGATGGAATCATATCGGAAAGGATGCAACAGGCTCTAAACCTAATTAGCAGATGGTGCGGGGACAGGGGGCTGTCTATTAACCCGAGAAAGACGGTCATTGTACCTTTTACCAGACGAAGAAAAGTGAAACTTGAGGAACCCACATTGAATGGCTCGATTATCAAGTTCTCCGGCGAGGTGAAATACCTTGGGGTTATTCTTGATAAGTCATTCACTTGGAATAAAAATGTTTTCTACACCACCAACAAAGCCATTAGAGCACTTCATGCTTGTCAACGGCTATTTGGTAGGACGTGGGGACTCAAACCGAAGATGATATATCTGTCTTTTATCACCGTGATAAAACCTATACTGACATACGCCGCACTGGTTTGGTGGCCAAAAACTGAACAATCCACTACCAGCGCACTTCTGGACAAGGTTTATCGCCTTGTGTGTATTTCGATCAGCGGGGCAATGAGAACTTGTCCAACACATGCTCTGGCTGCCATCTTGCACATTCCCCTCTGCACATTATTGTGAAGGAGGAGGCCGCAGGAGCGCACTACGGCTGCCTGACATCTCCAATTTGAAACCTGGAGATCTGGTTGGCCACATGAGCATACTAGGACATCTCCTGAATGACTCATACATTAGGGTGAATGATCAAATACAACGAACACTAGTTTTGAACAGAAACTTTGATGTTCTCATTCCTGAAAGAAGTCAATGGCTTAACCACACTTCATGGCACGAAAATGCTGACCAGGTCTGGTTCACTGATGGCTCCAAACAGGAAAATGGGGATACGGGGGCAGGGATATATGGCCCTAACTTTCAAAGGGAAAATCCCATGGGTAAATACCCTACGATCTTCCAAGCGGAGGTCTATGCCATATTCATATGTGCTAGGGAATGCTTGAGGAGAAGATGTAAGAATATTCGTATCTATCTTATGTCAGATAGCCAGGCAGCGCTCAAGGCCATAACCTCGTCAGGGGTTGTTATGGACTGTGTTACATCGCTAATAGAACTGGGCGCTCAGAACAGGCTGACGTTATGCTGGGGGCCTGGCCATAAGGTCCACGCTGGGAACGAACGGGCTGACTGTCTGGCGAACAGAGGAGCCCATCGTAGATTCATAGGACCGGAACCCTTCTTTGGCATCTCAGTAGGATATGTCAAAGAACAGAATGATTCCTGGGCTCGAGTGGAATTTAATCGCCACTGGAAAGCCCTTCACGGCCTAAGACAGGCAAAACGTTTCATTACGTTATCTCGGAACAAATCCCAAAAATTAATTCTGATGGACAAGAACGACCTCAGATTATTAACAGGTTGGTTTACCGGACACTGCGGTCTCAGACGACACCAGTTTACCGTGGGCAATTCTGAGACCAAAGTGTGTAGACTCTGCGGAGCAGAGGAGGAGACACCAGAGCACGTTCTCTGTGACTGTCCGGCAGTGGCGTCGTGCAGGAGAAGGTTCCTCGGAAGCAATTTCATGACTGCAGGGGAGGTGTACGATATCTCACCGGGTAGAGTAATTGGCTTTATTCGCAGCCTCAATCTACATCAGTGAACACTTGGGCTGCACAAAAGATCCTTTGGGTCGCGGTGCTTATTGCCTCGTATAATAATAACGATAATAGATATTCAATTCTTATTGAAGTGCGAAATAGTTTTAATTAACAAAATATAAAAATTTGCAACCGCTTTTAGTACTTTCAATGACCGAAAAATATTTAAATTTCCCAACCCTGAACTGGATATTATTATACCCTTCACAAAAAAGTGAATGGGTGTATATAGGTTTGTCATTCCGTGTGTAACTTCTTCGATTCGATATTCTGAATCCTTATGAATAGCGTCATCGCTATTGAGCGTTTCCCAAGCCCCCAGAAGAGCTAGAGACTTCATTCTTGAACCGTTGGATTGGAAATGAACTTAATAGAGTGCTATTGAAATTCAGAAGGATCCGAAGTATGGTTCCAGAGCTGGGAAGCTTACACCTATTTCTCGACGCAAAATTTATACCAAAAATTAATTATTTTTTTTAATGTTTGTAAATTAAACTTATTTTTTGCTTTAGGAAGCCTCAATGGTCTACTAAAAACTAAAAAAATTAATAAAATTTTCCAGGGATGGGAAATTAAATTTTTTTTTCGGCCAATTCCGTATTTTGTAGTACATATAGTAACTAAAATTGTTAAAAATTTCAAGTTTTTCCTTAACAAAAAGACTTTATACGTCATGAAGATTTGCATTGGCAAAAAAAAAAAATTAAATACAAATTTTGCTTCCAGGAGTGGGAAATTGAATTTGTTTATACATGAAAGTAATCAAACAGGCAACCGATGTTGTTTTTTTTTTTTTGTTTTTTGCTGACTAAAACTGTCTTATAATTTAGAAAGAACAAAATTGGTATCAAAAATTCAAAAATAAAAAATTAAATTTCGAATCCAGGGATGGACAAGTGCAATATTTTATGGTACATTAAAATTACGAAACTGGTAAAAAAATTTGCAGTTTTTCTTAAATAAAACTACTTCATACCTCAAGAAGCGTTGCGCTGATAAAAAAACGAAAAAAATTAAAGTTTCGTTTCCAGGGTTGGAAAAATTAAATGTTTTTTGGTACATGCAATAATTTGTAGTACATATAATAACCAAAAAAAAACCAAAACTACTTTATACCTCATGAAGATTTGCGTTGACAAAGAAAATTTTAAAAAATTTAAATTTCGCTTCCAGTTAATTTTGCTTCCCTGCTCTGGAACCGTATTTTGGATTTCTTTCAAATCCATTTTCAATCCATCAGTGCAATAATGAAGTTTCTAGATCTTCTTGTGTCTTGACGTACAGACAGACGGACATCGCTTACTTGTCATCGCTATTTATAAGGATCTAGAATATATACCATATTCTGTGCCTACAAGAATAGTGTCGGTCATCTGACCGGTAATATGCCTGTCACTAGTGAAGACGTTTCTATCAGCACGTAGAACAAAGATTCAATCACTTTATTAAGGCCAATGTGAGAAGAATGATAGAAACCTTTGTGTACGTGTGATTTTGCATTCCTCTCTAACCTATGCATTTTATCGCCCATAAAACATATATCCGAACTACTCACTCTAATGTTATTACTATATATAAATGTATCGCACTGGTGATAGGGTATGTTGGCACTGCTGACAGTCACCCATGATAGAATATGGTGGCACTGGTGGTCACCCATGATAAAATATGATGGCACTGGTTGTGACGACACGTTTCCGCTGGTATGCTGGGGTATGGCTCAGCGGCGTCCAGGGTCGTTACATAAATTTTTAATATTGCCGGGATGTGAAAAATGAAACTCCAAAGATTGAATTAAGTGGGCTCTTTATTGAAGACAACTGGGCTACGACGAAGTGATGATGATTGCAGCGGCGTGGCGGGTGGCACAGTGGCCAATAACGTATTTACTTGACGAGGTTTTGCCGGCCTGACTAACACGCGGTGTCGGTGAGCAGTGAGCGTACTATCAGGTAGTGATTTCAATCCCGTTTAGATAGCAGTTCACCCCTAACTTTCACTAATGCTTCCCAATATGAAGCGATGCGGATAAAGTACGACGCGGTGTTGGTGAGTAAAGAATATATCCTCAGGTAGGGATTTCAATCCCGTTTAGCTTATAAATTCTCCTCTAACCAGCACAAATGCTTCCCAATATGAAGCTAAACGCAGGGAGTGGCTCGGACAAGTGTCTCTACAACGCGGTGTTGGTGAGCAAAGAATATATCCTCAGGTAGGGATTTCAATCCCGTGTAGCTGATAAATTCTCCTCTAACCAGCACAAATGCTTCCCAATAAGAAGCTAAACGCAAGGAGTGGCTCGGACAAGTGTCTCTACAACACGGTGTTGGTGAGCAAAGAATATATCCTCAGGTAGGGATTTCAATCCCGTTTAGCTGATAAATTCTCCTCTAACCAGCACAAATGCTTCCCAATATGAAGCTAAACGCAGGGAGTGGCTCGGACAAGTGTCTCTACAACGCGGTGTTGGTGAGCAAAGAATATATCCTCAGGTAGGGATTTCAATCCCGTTTAGCTGATAAATTCTCCTCTAACCAGCACAAATGCTTCCCAATATGAAGCTAAACGCAAGGAGTGGGCTCGGACAAGTGTCTTTACAACGCGGTGTTGGTGAGCAAAGAATATATCCTCAGGTAGGGATTTCAATCCCGTTTAGCTGATATATTCTCCTCTAACCAGCACAAATGCTTCCCAATATGAAGCTAAACGAACAAAATAAATTTAATAGTTAATCTTATAAGTGACTTACCTCCACGCCGGCTGCACAGGAACTCCCTGTTTGTGCGAAATGCTTCGCCTTTTATAGCTGTGCGCAGCATACACACATTGCCCTGGTCATGCATGCATGTGTACAATATTTTCTTGTCTGTTTTCTTAACTTAACATTTACTATACAATTCTATCATAAGGTACAGTTCTTACAATATATAAGAATAATGTATAAGCAATCGTAATAACTACGAACCATTCTTGAAATCATATCGCGTAAGTTAAATTTATATACATAGGTATAAGCAATTCATCGCCACTATACTTCGTTGACAACCAGCTAAATAAACAACAAGCAGTATGTGTACATACCGACATACATGAGTAGGTAGACGCGTACATGACAACTATATGATCAGGGCTGTACGATGAAGAGCAAAGCAGGGGGTCAATTCTGGTTCTGTGAAAACGTGAAATGAAAAAAAACTTTTCATTTTCATAACAACTTTTCATAACACTTTTCACATTTACACAAAATGCGATTCCCGTTCATGTTATCAAAAACTGTTTCATTCCAGTTGTATCCATGAAAATACTGTAACCATGCTATATAACTTTCAATGTCACTTACAGAGGGCGAAGTTTAAAAGTTTCGAGTGCGGCGTTAGGCCGTATACACAATTTGGTAATTTCTTGAGCCGCCGCCTTAATGTTCATATACTGTTGGTTGAGTTTTTGAATATGTTAAACATTTTGTGTCTAACTTAGTTATTATTAAACAAATATTGGCACAAAAATATAAAACACTAAGTATAATTGCAACTATCTAGTATTAATACATTGCAAAGGGAAGCTATTTTCATACACATATTTAACAACAATAAAACATATGTAAACATTGTTACAAACGCGCGTACATATAAAATATATATATATATATATATATATATATATATATATATATATATAGGTATATATACATATATATATATATATATATATATATATATATATATGTTGATTTATTTTTATTGACCTTATCAGTTTATTGTAATATTTATCAAGCTTGTGGTCGTTTTTTATAATATATTATTTCTTATAATTTTTATTCGATATTTCGTTAACAGCTTGTTAACATCTTCAGGAAATAAAAATTATTAAAATTTTATACATAGAAAAATGGTTTTGAAACATGACATGAAAAATTATTCAAAATATTTGTTTTTCAAATACAATAACATAAATAATTTTTTCAACATTAACAATTTATAGCAGAATACAATTTTTCAACATTAACAATTTATAGTAAAATACAATTATTTTGCCTTTCAACATTAAGAAATTATAATAAAAATCTTATAAGAAAATTATTTTTTATATATGTATAACATGAAAAAACTTATACATAGTATAAATTAGGCGCATATAATTAATTTTTTTTTTTTTTTTTTTTTTATATAAAACATAAACGTACATAAAGGAACATAAATATGTATATATACAAATGTACATACTCATATGCATACGTACATACATACATATATACATACGAACACACACATATATATATACACGTACATACGTACACATACATACACCCATACATACACACACACACATATATTTTTATTTATTTATTTATTTATTTCATCTACAGATTAAATCTTACAGATTACTTAAATAATTAGTGTTTAATTAAAATACTTAAATAATATTAACTTAAAATTTACTAAATTTGTATCAAAATTTAACGGTGGGTTAAAGCTATTACATAAATGCATACATCTTGCAATTGGCTCATTTTCGGCATAATTTGTCCTATGAATGAGTTCAACAAAACATCTATTTTTCCTCAAATTCCTAGGGGCATCATATAGAGCAAATAAACTTACAATTTCTTCACAACTAATTCCACCAGATATAACATTATAAGCGAATAAAACTGATAAATAACTTCTGCGGTCTTCCAGCGATTGTAAACCGAGTAGTTTCCTTCTTACATCATATGACGGTAATTCGTTTTGCCAACAAAGTCTTAATGCCGATTTGGTAAAAATTTTTTGCACTCGTTCAATACGTTTAGACTGACCTGAATAATACGGACTCCAAATAAGTGAACAATATTCCAGATTACTGCGTACTAATGTTACATATAGAGATTTAAGGGTGTACGCATCCTTAAAGTCCTTTGAGTTTCTCCTTATAAAACCAACCATGCAATAAGCTTTACAGATAATATAGTCAATGTGGTACGAAAAGTTTAACTTATTGTCGAAAATAACACCCAAATCTTTAACTTGAGACTCACGTTTCAGTGGAGTACCGTTAATACTGTAAATATAATTCACTGGTGTTATGTTACGTGAATATGATACCATACAACATTTTGAAATATTAATTATAATACCATTAGCCAAACACCAATTGGAAAGCCTAGTCAGATCTGACTGCAGTTTTTCACAATCATCCTTTACCGATATTCTTCTAAATAGTTTCAAGTCGTCAGCAAATAACAGACATTTAGAAAATTTGAAACAGAGCGGTAAATCATTAATAAAAATTACAAAAAGTAACGGGCCAATGTGTGTGCCCTGCGGAATGCCAGAATACGCATTTATTAGTAATGAAGAGGAAATCTTCCCAATATTAACGCTCAAAGACCTATTTAATAGAAAGCTTTTGAAAAACATTATAAGATTGTTGGACAGACCTAACATACACAGTTTCTTCAACAGAAGTGTATGGCTCACGGTATCAAATGCTTTGGCAAAGTCAGTATAAATGACATCACATTGAGACTTCTGTTCCATGGCGTTAATAATGTTATGGGTTAACAGTAACAAATTAGTTGCAGTTGACCTACCAGGCATAAATCCATGTTGAAATGGAGAAATAAAGTTTTCAACACATTTAAAAAGTTTATTTTTAATAATTGCGTCAAAGAGCTTAGCAAAAGTACTTTGTTTCACTATTGGCCTATAATTCGTGATCAGACTACGGTCCCCGGATTTAAAAATCGGCACTACTGAACAAAGTTTCCATTCATCCAAAAATTTGCCTTTCATAAGACATGTGTTAAACAGTTTAGTAATAGCAAAAGCAATATTTTGCGAACACTCTTTGAAAAATATGGCTGGATAGCCCCCCACTGAGCAGTTCATTTCTGTATTCAATGCTTTAATAGCTACACTTACGTCCTCCACGGTTATGTCAAAATTTATTTCATGAGTTCGATTGTTTGGATACGGTTGATAGTCATAGCTTTGTATCGAAGGTTTAATGAAAGTGCTTTGAAAGAATTGTGAGAAAAGATTACAAGTATCCAATGTATTATCGGCCGATGAAGAGCCATAATACATACGTTTAGGTATATTATTATTGCCTCTTTTATTATTTAAATAATGCCAAAATGCTGCGGAATTTGTTTTTATTTTGTTCTCGATATTGAAAATGTATTGTTTATAGAGAAAATTTCTGAAAAAGTTATATTCGTTACGAGCCAAAATGAATCGTTGTCGATAGGTATCATTCGGAGAATTAATATATCTTTTATAAGCTTTATTTTTTAAATTTCTCATATGGCAAAGTCTTGAGTTAAACCAGGGGGGCTTATTATTACACCTTAGTATGGATTTCGGCACATAAGAATTTATTGCAGCATCAAAGTTGTTGCAAATAAATTTGTAAATGCTATCTGGATTATCCAGACATGATAGCATAGACCAATCGACTTCTTTAAAGTATTCGTTTAAACTATAAAAATCAGCTTTATGAAAATTATATCTGCTGGTAGTATCGGAAGGCTCAGGAACATAGGAAAAAAATTTAAACTTAAAATCAATTGCTTTATGATGTACTGTATTTACAGAGACCGGATTTGCAGCCAAATTGCAAGATGCTTTAATAGAGTCACTAACAAATATTAGATCTAAAATTCTACCTACATCATTATTAAAACGGTTAAATTGCTTGAACTCATTTAACAGAAAGAAGCCCGTTACATATTCATCAATTTCATTAATTATATTATATGGAAGACATAGATTTTCCTCAAAAATCCATTTTATGTTAGGCAAATTAAAGTCACCAAAAACTAATACGAAATCGCCAGCATCTAAGTTATCCACAAGCTTTTGTATATTATCTAAGTGAAATTTATACATATTGAAAGTGCTATTAGGAGGTATATACGACGTAACTATGTAAATAGAACAATTATTTGAGAACGATAATTTAACACAAAGTTGCTCAATTAAATTGGTGTTTTCAAGAGAAATAAATTCCGAGTCGAAATCAGCTCTAATCGCAGTTAAAACGCCTCCACCTCTATGTTTATCTGATAGAGTACAACAGCGATCGTGACGGTACACAACATAATAATCGTCGAAGTATTCAGCACTATAAATTTCCTTATGTAGCCAAGTTTCAGTAATAATAATAATATCGTATTCTCGGGCCGACATAAATAGTTGAAAATCACGAGTCTTGGTTCTCATGCCACTAACATTTTGATAAAAAACTGAATACAGAAGTGGGTCTAAATCATGTGGAATTTTTTCTTTAGTATAGTCTATTGATGTTGATAAGCTTTGCGTGTTATTTATTATAGGAACATTATCTGGATATAGTATTTCATCAGCAATATTATCTAGTTTTTTGCCATATTTGTGGTTGAAGGAGGCAATCTAGCAGTATTAGTATGTTTCAGAACATCATGGTTTATAAATTCTCTTATGAGAGAGTTATGCGGCCAAAAATTTGGATCAACAACCTGCTGGAATATTTCACCAGGTACCATAATTTTAAATGAAGCAATACTGCGTGGTCGAGAATATCTAAATTTATATACTACAATATCCGTATTGAAACAAAATTTACTTTTTATGTAATGCTCAATATCTGCTGTTGAAGTATCGTATGCAAAGCGAGAGATGAATATAGATTTTTTTGGTTGTACAACTTTTAAAGGGCGAAATACAGCGGTGTTATTATCTATATTTTGTGAACTAGCGGTTACGGAGTTTATGGTATTCGGTTGAATAGTTGGAACAGTGTTGGATGTGTTAACAGGTGGTTGACCCGAGGATTGAGGCAACATATGGATGGTATTCTCGTGTTGACTATTGAAATGTTGAGCATTATTTAATGAAGCGAAATTTATATCGATTGACGGGCTTGTTACAGACGAGGGAGATGTTAGATTCTGGTTTATAATTATAGGCTGCAGGTTTTGAGGAGTATCAGCTATTAGATTATTTGTCTTAGATGATGCTGATTGATTTATAGTTGTTGCAAATTTATCCAAATTTTGACCAGAAGTTATGAGCCCAATGGACGGCGCAGGCGGCAGATCAGACAGATTAGATTGTACATTTTGCACTATTATCGGGTCATTATTACTCTTGTTCTTATTCCTGGCTGACTTACGTCGTTTAGGCGAAGATTCAAAAGGTTGTAAATTTTCTAATTGTTTAAAATTATCAAATAAGCTTCCATAAGCTGCAATTTCTTTGGACAGAGCAGACATTTTATTTTGTATGCCTATAAAAGTATCCTTAGTGCTTTGGTAAAAGCGAAAAAATTCGGTATCAATTTTCATACAATCATTGCAGCACCATTTTAATCCTTTGGTATTACGGAGAGCTTCAGCGATAAGTGTTTTCAGTCCACTACATTTAAAATGAGAAAGACCATTGCAAAGCCAGCAGCATACCATCCTTTCGTCATCACCAGTTATATTACAATTTTTATTGACGCATTTAAATGTTGTATCAGTCATAATTAGATTATCAAACAGCAGATTATTAAAGATATTATCGTATCGCGTAGTGTTGTTGGAATCTCAACAATAGATGGCGTCACCAAAACTTATTCAGTTCACAAACCAAATAGAGCTGGTTTGAAATGTATCACTGGTTAAGTAGAACAGCTGATCACACAGAAGGAATAAATCCGTACTTGCAGAAAAATGTAATTAGAGATGTATGTATGTCGAATTATTTTGTATGTGTATGTATGTATGTATATATGAGTATAACACACAAATCAGCACCAATGAGGAATTAAAAAGTAGTTTAATAGATGGACGAACAATTCACCTCAACATACAACTGCATAGATCAGCAACCAACACTTCAATGATCACGAAAACACAGCTTATGGTATTATGCGCGCAGTAATATATACTTTATAACAAATATTTTACAGAGAAAATCGGACACGTCTTGATACTTGTAAGAGTTATATATATATATATATATATATATATATATATATATATATATATATAAAATATATATAACAAGCTGTTAACGAAATATCGAATAAAAATTATAAGAAATAATATATTATAAAAAACGACCACAAGCTTGATAAATATTACAATAAACTGATAAGGTCAATAAAAATAAATCAACATTTATAAAGGAGAGCACGTCAACATGGAATACAATATTCTAAAGAAAAATTTTCAAACCAGGAGATTCATCAATCAGGTCAAATCACTTAGGAACAAAATTGTACGGGCAAGATCATCAATAACTTTTTTGATAAAATGCAGGAATGCTGGAATCATCCCAAACTTTATCAGGAACTCTACAAAGAATATCTTGAATGTTTTTAATAAGGATAGTTTACCGAGGATTCAGCAATCAATTCATATATACATTCAAGATTTACATAATAAAATGTTAAGGCTAGCGATTAAAGGAAAACACGATATATTGAAACATTTTCAAAAAGAAAGGGAAACAATTATTAAAAATTTGGAGGTATATTTTTCATTGGAGGAAATGGTTGAATTTTTATACTTTGAGGAACATTTGGCTGTTTTACAAAAGAAAAAGGTAAATATTACACATAGAAATAAATTTGATAAATTGAAAAAGTTGCAAGAAAAAGAATTAGGTATAAAATTAAATGAAAAGTGGTTTATAAACAAGACTAACACTGACATACCTAAGGATATTCAATGGATACTTTCACTTGGACAAAAACACGCTCTACCTAGTAAAAAATATGAAATTCCTATTTTAAAAGTAATATCAGAGGGAGAGGACTTAGTACAGACTTTAAATAATAAAGAAGAACAAGAGATAGCAAGAAATAGATTAACTACGGTTAAATAAAATACAGTTGACAAATAGAGATAAGTTTATATTAGATAAAGCAAAGAAAGCTAGTAATTTCTTAAAGGAAAACAAAGATATACTTGTTCTAAATGCAGATAAGGGCAATGTAACTGTAGCCATTAGTAAACAGGATTATGATTTAAGAATCAATAACATTGTAGGAGATATTACTAATTATCATCTTATTAATAGAGATCCAACAACCAAATACCAAAAAATCAATAATGATATAGTTGAAGAATTATTTAAGAAAGAAATTATAACTTCTAATGATAAGAATAAGCTAAAGACAAATGTTGCAGTTGCTCCTCGTATATATGGGTTACCAAAAATTCATAAAGACAATTTTCCATTAAGACCTATATGTTCTTTTATAAATTCACCCTCATATGAATTATGCAGATATATTACAAATATTTTAAAAAATATTACTAAGGATTCTAAATATAATATTAAAAATTCAATAGAATTTGTGAATAAAATTAGGAATCAACATATATCTGATAATGAAAGCTTAATTTCTTTTGATGTAGTTTCCCTATTCCCAAGTGTACCTATTGATTTTGCAATTAATACAATTGAAAACAAATGGGAAATGATAAGAAGGTATACACAGATTGAAAAATGTTTATTTTTGCGTATTTTAAAGTTTTGTATAGAAGATAATAGGTATTTTCAATATAATAGCAAAATATATATGCAGCAAAGGGGTCTTCCTATGGGATCACCAGCATCTCCAATAATAGCAGATATAGTAATGGAGGAATTATTAGACATATCAATTCAAAAACTTAATATAAAACCTAAAATAGTGACAAAATATGTAGATGACTTATTTTGCATCCTTCATACATCTGAGATAGATAATATGTTATCAACATTAAATCAATTTAATTCCAACATTAAATTTACAGTTGAAAAGGAAAATGACTTAAAACTTTCTTATTTAGATACTCTAGTTATTAGGAAAGGTAATAAATTGATAATAGATTGGTTCCAGAAACCTACAGCTTCGGGAAGGATGATTAACTACTATTCAAAACATAGTAGACATATTATTATAAACACAGCTAGGAATTTTATAGAAAGGGTTCTAAATATAAGTGATAAACAATTTCACAATAGCAATAAGAAGAAGGTTATAAATATATTAGAAAATAACAATTTTCCAAATCACATAATTAATAAATTAATATCACAATATAGAAATAGAAGAACAGAAAGTACTAATAATAATAATACAGAACAAAAATTATTTAAATCTTTAACATACATACCAGGAATTTCAGAAAGGTTAACAAAATCTAGAATTTATGATACAGATAAATATAGAATAGCTCATAGAACGTGTAATACATTAAACAGACTATTTAGTAAAACAAAAGATAAAATTGAAAAATGGGATAGATCAAATTTAGTATATAAAATACCATGCAAGGGTAATGATATAGAGAATTGTGATAAAGTATATGTAGGTACGACCAAAAATAAATTAAAAACTAGGATAGCAGGTCAT
>OX637532.1:66527644-66577644 GCA_951800035.1 Linnaemya tessellans
CCCCTAAGCTGGCCAGATACTTCTTTAGTGCGGAGGCAGAAAACTGGCTGCCATTGTCGGTGCGTAGTATTTTGGGCACCCCATAACGGGCAACGATGCGTTCTCGAAAAGCCTTGATGACTCCTTCAGCGGTGGCTTTCCGTGCAGGTACCAGCTCACACCATTTCGAAAAGTTGTCGAAGAACACCAATAATACGGTATTCCCATGTCGGGTTCTTGGTAACGGCCCGACATAGTCTGCACAAACCATCGACCATGGTTCTTCCGGTATCTTCGTCAGCATCTGCCCTGCCGGCTTTCGTTGCTCTACCTTATACCGTTGGGACGTATCACATTGTTGGACATAACGCGTTATGTCTTTTCCCATTTTAGGCCAATAATATCGGCTCATGATTCGCTGCTTGGTTTTCCGGATGCCGAGATGACCACCCGCTGGTTGGTCATGGGCTTCCTTTAGTATTTAAGCTCTGAATGGCGTACCGACACACAACTTCCAGGGGGTACTGCCTTTTGAATTCTCTGGGCAAGCGCAATGTCGATAGAGCTGCTTGTTGACGATGGAATAGTCAGCAAACTTATCCGGATATTTTAAAACCTCTTCTGTCAGCTTAGCCAACCATGGGCAGGACTCGGGTATTTCGGCTTGTGCTAATTGCGCCAATTCTACGGGCTGTCGCGACAAGGCGTCTGCTACTACGTTGTGTTTCCCTCTCCGATACGTGACGGTGAAATTGTATTGTTGCATCTCTAGGGCCCATCGGGCCAGTCTGCCCGTGGGGTTATCTATACCATTTAGCCATTTCAGCGACTTGTGGTCCGTAATGACTTCGAAGGTATACCCCTCGAGGTATGGGCGCATTTTCCGTATGCCCCATAGTATGGCGAGACACTCTTTCTCGGTTGCTGAATAATTTTTTTCCGCCCCGTTCAAGTGGCGGCTGGCATAGGCGATCACATGTTCCCGTCCATCGTGTTGTTGGGTGAGTACCGCACCTAACCAACAATCGCTGGCATCAGTTTGCAGCGTGAAGGGCTGGGTAAAATCTGGGCAGGTGAGAACCGGTGCTTGAGTCAATTTCTCCTTGAGCACCTCGAACGCCTGCTGCTGTTCGTTGCCCCATTTCCAGTGTCGCCCTTTCTTCAGCAGCATGGTTAGGGGTTGCGTAAAGGTCGCGAATTCCGGAACAAAGCGGCGATACCAGCTCGTGACCCCGAGGAATCGACGGACTTCTTTGACATTTGTGGGGGGTTTCATTTCCGTGATGGCCGAAATTTTCCCAGGGTCGGTTTTGATACCTTCCTTCGTGACGACGTGTCCCAGATATTTGGTCTCTGCAGCAAAAAATTCACACTTCTCGGGGTTCATTCGTAACTTTGCTGCGCGTAACCGTCTGAATACCTCTTTCAAATGGTGCAAGTGCTCTTCAAACGTAGTGCTGAAGACAATTATGTCGTCTAAAAAGGCGAAGGCGTATGGTTCTAGTTCGGGTCCTATGACTCGATCTAAGGCGCGTTGAAAAGTGGCTGGGGCTGAGTGCAGGCCAAATGGCATTACTCGCCATTGGTATAGGCCGCGTCCGGCTACGGCGAATGCGGTGAATTGTTTGCTATTTTCTTCCATCGGAATTTGCCAGTACCCATCCTTCAAATCTAAGCTGCTAATAAATCTTGCATTTCGGAGCCGGTTGAGGATGGTGTCGATTCTGGGCAGGGGATATGCGTCGGGGATTGACCGTGCGTTGAGCTGGCGAAAATCCATACAAGTGCGCCACGTGCCGTTCTTTTTTTTCACGAGGGTGATCGGGAAACAGTAGGGGCTGTGGGACGGCTCAATGCAACCCTGCTGGATTAATTTATCGACTTCCTGATCGATGATTGCCTGCATGGCGGGGTTTCGAGGCGCGTATCTAATCTTGATAGGTCGATCGTCCTTCATGACGATTTTGTGCTCTGCGACGTGTGATAACCCCTTCAAGTCTTGAAATTTCACTAATTCGGTGCGCAGGAACTGGTTGATCGCCTGCTCCCGGTCTTCAGGGTAATCGTTACAGTCTGGTCGCTCTTTATCTGTATATTGAGAATTAGATTGATTATCTCTTACCTGAGCGCATCGATCTCTGGGGCCCGGAGCCTGCACGGCACCAACTCTGCTATGGACCATCAGTCCCGCGCACCCTATGCTGGTATCACAAAGGCGGAGGAAGTCCAGTCCTAAGATGATGTCTTCTGTGGCGTTCTCCATAACTAGAAATTCACAATTTGTAGTTTTTCTGCCCAAAGTCACGGTGATCATTATGGATCGATGGATGGCAGCCTTTGAACCATCGGCCAGTATGACATCTACCTGGGTGTGGAGATATGCTGGCTGCCGGATGAGTTTGCGTACCAGTTGGGGGTGGATGAAACTTTTAGTGGCCCCGGTATCGAGGGTCGATGCGATGAGCTGATTCTCGATGATGATCATCGCCCTGATCTTATTTTCCTCCCATAATAATTGCGTCTTGTTTGGTGGTTTTCTGTCACTCACCCGCTTTCTTTTCCTCCGACGGGCACCTTTTCGCGAGGTAGGTTTGTCTACCATCAAGCGATGGTGCTCTCCTCTACCGGGGTTGGATGTGGTAGGGATACTTTCCAGTTCGTCGGCAAGATCGATGAGATCGTCCAGTGTGCTGAAATCGCGCCTGCGTATGTACCACTGATAATCGGGCTGTGCTTTGCGGAAGATTCGCTCCAACTTCTGCTCTTCGGACAATTTTGCGTGACGTGATAACTGGTGTTGACTTTCCCTTGTGATTTCAAACGTTTATCACATATTTGAACAATAATCATGAGTTAATTTATTTTAATATAGCAAATATAATAATGAATAGATCAGTATACTTACATACATATATTATTTACCTAAATTGAATATTAAATATACATTTAAATTTAAAAACTATTTAATTTTTATTATACTTCGGCTGACACAGATATAAAATGAAAACTGGAATGACAAATGTCAAAAATTAAACTACTACATAGACATATGTCACTGATGATATATGTCTCCATCAAGAGTGATAGTCATATGTACAGTAAAACGAAAAATTGTTGCAAATGTATTAGTACAAATTTTATGTGTATTAGTTTCGGTCACCCAGTTCTTGTAGGGTTGTATCTGCAACTTCTACATGTAACTTAGCGTTTACACATGCCACTGGGAGTTCGAAAAAGCATAAAAGTCAATACACTTACAACATTTTACTAATACACATACATTTTTTCTAGTGGAAGCTCCAGTGGCAGCTAATTTTGCATGCGAGTAAAAATTTGGCACTTGCATGCCACTAAATGTCAAAACGATAATCAATGTTACCCTGCTAAATATTTAATGCAAACTCTCTGGATTACAGTAAAATTGTAATTAAAGTTGTAACTTATTTAATGTATTATTATGCATTATTTCTTGAAATTCGCATAAAAAATAGCAAGTTTGTTAATTAAAGAGCATTAATATTATTAAAATAATATTAATAATAATATATGCTAACCTTTTCCCCAAAAATGCGCCTATATAGTGAACTCGGTAACTCTACTCTCCCTCTTTTCGTTTTCTGTTAAATTTGTTTATACCCTTCACAAAAACGTGAAAGGGTATATATAGGTTTGTCATTCCGTGTGTAAATTCTTCGATATGCACATGGGACCCCATAAAGTATATATATTCTGGATCCTTATGAATAGCGATGACGATTGAGCGAAGTCCGTCCGTCTGTACGTGAAATCGGGTTTCCCAAGCCCCAGAAGAGCTAGAGACTTCGTTCTTGGACCGTTGGATTGGAAATAGAGTGCTATTGAAATTCAGAAAGATCCGAAATATGGTTCCAGAGCTGGAAAGCTTACACCTATTTCTCGACGCAAAATTTATACGAAAAATCAATTATTTTTTTTAATGTTTGTAGATTAAACCTATTTCGTGCTTTGGGGAGCCTCAATGGTCTAATAAAAACTAAAAAAAAAATTCCAGGGATGAGTAATTAAAAATTTTTGTTCGGTGTATTCCGTATTTTGTAGTACATGTAATAGTAACTAAAATTGTTAAAAATTTTAAGTTTTTCTTTAACAAAACCACGTGGGAAATTGAATTTTTTTTATACATGAAAGTAATCAAACAGGCAACTGATGTTGTTTTTTTTGTTTTTTGCTAACTAAAACTGTCTTATAATTTAGGAAGAACAAAATTGGTATCAAAAATTCAAAAATAAAATTTCGAATCCAGGGATGGACCAGTGCAATATTTTATGGTACATGAAAGTTACCAAAAGGGTATAAAATTTGAAATTTTTCTTAAAAAAAAATTACTTTATACCTCATGAAGCGTTGCACTGACAAAAAAAAAAATTAAAATTTCGTTTCCAGGGTTGGAAAAATTTAATTTTTTTGGTACATGCAATATTTTGTAGTACATGCAACCAAAATGGTTGCGAAATTCGAGTTTTTCTTAAACAAAACTACTTTATACCTCATGATAATTTGCATTGATAAAGAAAATTTTAAAAAATTTAAATTTCGCTTCCAGGGTTGGGAAATTAAAATATTTTTATACATAAAAGTAACCAAAAAGGCAATTGACGTTCTTTTTTTTACTACTTAAAACTATTTTTTAGTTCAGGGAAAACATAATTGGTATCCAAAATTAAAAAAACATCAAAATTTAGATTCCAGAGTTGGATAACTGCAATATTTTGTGGTACATAAAAATGGCCTATAATTACAAATGTTAAGTTTTTTTTAAATAAAACTATTTCATGCCTCATTAAGAGTTGCATTGGTAAAAAAAATTAAATTTCGTTTCCAGGGTTGGGAAATTTAAATATTTATTCTGCATAAAAGTAACAAAAAGGCAATTGTCGTTGTTTCTTTTTGCTAATTAAAGCTGTTTTATAATTCAGGAAAAACAAAATTGGTATTAAAGACTTAAAAAATCAAAATTTCGACTCCATGGTTGGACAAATGAAATATTTTATGGTACATGAAAGTGACCAAAAAGTTTAAAAATTTTAATTTTTTTGTGAAGTAAACCTATGTTACACCTCACTAAGAATTGCATTGGTAAAAAATAAAAATTCGCTTCCAGAGTTGGAAAATCTAAATATTTTTCGTACATAATAGTACATACATAAATTCCAAATTTTGTACTGTTAGTGAATTAAACCTATTACATATTTCAGAAATAATTAAACTAGTATCAAAAAATTATAAATTCGGTTCCAGGGTTGGAAAATCGAAATTTTTTGGTACATAAAAGTAACCATATAATTTCCCAATTTTGGTTTTTTTCAGTGACTTAAACCTATTTTATACTTCGCTAAGAATTAAATTGGTATTAAAAATTTTAAAAACTAAAAATTCGGTTCCAGGTTTGGAAAAGCGAAATATTTTTGGTACATAAAAGTACATACATAAATTCCAAATTTTGTGTTTTTAGTGAATTAAACCTATTTTATATATCAGAAAAAATTTAATTATGATTAAAAAATTAAAAATTCGGTTTCATGGTTGGAAAATCGACATTTTCTGATTCATAAAAGCAGCCATTTTATTTGTTATTTTTTATTTTTATGATGAATTATACCTACTTTATATATCAACAAAACAAACCAACAAAGTCTAAAAGACGATTCTACGGTTGGACAATGAGAACTTTTTGGGGTACATGAAACGAATTTTTTGTTTTGTTTGTTAATTAAATATATACATATAATATTTTTGAAAGACGTTCATAGGTATTAGATATAAGAAAAGCTTCCTAGCCGAAAAATTTATATGTTTTCTTAAATATAAAAGTAACCGATAACATCATTTTGATTTTTTTAATTAAACCTACTTTCTGTTTTAGCAAGAAAGAAAGAAGAATTACATCTGTGAAGGGTATTTAAGATTCGGGACAGCCGAATATAGCACTTTTACTTGTTTTAATTGGATTAGTAAACAAATTTTTTGAAGTTTACGACTATTTCGAATAATTTTTCGTTGATAATACGTATACAACAATGGCATGCCACTACTTGCAAGTGTAATTGCAGCGTTAGACCCATTTCATATAATCAACATGAGTAACTGGTGGCCACTGCAACGATTATCTTTGTCTGTGGTGTTTAATTTAGGAACTTTAGTTGTTTTTTCGAGCACTAAAATTGCTACAAATTGAAAACAATATTAATATGGTCAAATTCCAAGTCTTTGGGAATCGGGGCACATTTTTATGTTGATTTTTTAACAGCATTGACCGCCAGCAACTGCTTAGATGTTTTAGTATCTTTGTTTACTGTTAAGAAACAGTTTAATATTTTTGAAAACACAACACTTTTTTGTATTAATTATTTCACATTTTTTCTCTAAAAGAAAATATATGTTTTATTTTCAACCACCATTGTTTGCTTCAAATTGTAAAACCTGTGTTCAGAGATGGCTATGTATAGCCATTCCTTCTAGCGTACATAAAACAGCCCGCTGGTATATATTTTGTACTCGTTTACACAATCGTAATAAAAAAGCTAAATTGGGCCAAATTGAACTGTCACGTTTAGCTATTCTGTGCATATTCCGTGCCCATATTAATATTGAGGAAACTACCCCCTCCCAACATTTTCTATCGCGGAAGTGACCCAGAAGTGACGCTTAGAAGTTTAAACTCATCTTCTGTGATACCCTTTTCTCATCGTAGAAGCGTCTCCCGTATTGAGAAGTTGTACCCCCCGGAAGTAACTTCAAGAAGTCTCTTCTGCGTTACTTCAAGAAGTCTTTTCTGCGTTACTTCAAGAAGTCACTTCTGCGTTACTTCAACAAGTCATTTCCGGAAGTCGAATTTTTATCCTCAACATAATAAAAGTTGTTGTATTCATTAAATGTAATTTATTAAGTTTATAAATTAATGAAAAACAAATAATTTACAATTATGTAAAAACGACAACAATAACAAAATCACACTTTACCACTGACCGACCACAGCAAAAGACAAAAAAACTAATCTCGATGATGTCGAAAACTTCTGTTTTGGATTCTTTTCATTTTGTTAATTTTATTTCGCGGTCAATGCGACTTTCCCAGAAGTGCGTAGTGTTGTTTTTTATATCCTTAACGGCACATGCCATTTTCGGCTGGTGTTGTAAACAACAAACTATCTTTGGAAGTTTCTTTCATCGTCCATCGTCAAAGGCGTTACGTCTTACTCACTTCCAGACGTTAATTGGAAGATGGTTTGAATTTTACAATAACAATTTACATTGCAGTCGTCTTTTAATCATCCAGACGACGTTTGGAAGATGGTTTATTGTTTACAACACCAACCGAAAATGACATGTGCCGTTATGGATGTAATAAACAAAAACAACACTATGCACTTCTGGGAAAGTCGCAGTGACCGCGAAATAAAATTAAAAGAATGCAAAAAAGAAGTTTTCAACATCATCGAGATTAGTTTTCTTGTCTTTTGCTGTGGTCGGTCAGTGATGAAGTGTAACTTTGTTTTGTTATTGTTGTAGTTTTTACATAATTGTTAATTATTTGTTAATTTGATAATTATCCCATAGTCAGTATAAGTGAACTTAATAAATTACATTTAATATATACAACAAAGTCACTGGAAGTGGCTTCTTGAAGTAACGCAGAAGTGACTGCTTGAAGTAACGCAGAAGAGACTTCTTGAAGTTACTTCCGGGAGTACAACTTTTCAATACGGAAGACGCTTCTACGATGAGAAAATGGTATCGCAGACGATGAGTTTCAACTTCTTAGCGTCACTTCTGAGTCATTTCCGCGATAGAAAATGTTGGCAGGGAAGAAATGAATGACTGAAACTAATACAAATATAACATTTTCACTAACACACTTGAATTTTTGACAATTCAGTTTTCAATTAATATATGTTTATTTTATTTCTGCCTTGTATATGGTGGAAAATGTGCTGTAAATTAAAAAAGGAATCTATCTCATGTAGATAAATAGGAAACGTAAGTATATTTTTATAGCTATAAATAAAAATTGTTATAACAAGAACATGTTTTTATAGATAATAGGGATTCGAAAGATATTTTCCGGGCAGTGGAAATATTCAGTAATGAACGCACACAAATCACGGAATAACTATGGCACAACAACTATGGGAAACTGAGAAGTAATTACACGGCAAAGCCTGAAATGAAGTTAAACTTAGATAATATATGTATATTCCAGGTAAATCTCATTGGTTTAATATTTATTGTTTGTTTCATTTTAGGCATTTCCATGCCTTTGAACAATGCGATTTAAACTCCGATTTCGACGGAGCGTTTCACAATGAAGTTAGTTGCAAAATAAAACAATTGTAAACAAACAAAATAAGCAAAAATATACGGAAGCGAAATACATATATAATAAAAGAAAAAATTTTTGAACTTCGTATTAGAAAATGGAGGTAAGAAAATATTTCCAATATAATTATATACATACATATGTATGCACGTTTGTAATTTGTAAAAAATTTCAAAACCAACAACCCAAATGTCGTCCGTGCAGCTGTTAAAATAATCGGGGTTGTTTTATTTGTTTGTATGATAACCCTTTTTTTATTGTTTTGACATAACGTTGCCGCTTTTGTTTACGCTACAGTTACACGACCAAAATTTGCTTTCAAGTTTTTCACAAAAGTAATTTAATTTGAAAGCTCTAACGTAGGCTGTACGCAATTTCAAAGCAAGTTTATTTTCAAAATGCCTTTGTCAAGAAAACAATTTAAAATAATATAATTTTATTTGTAATAAAACAACTCAAGAACACTATGGCGGTAGAATATTTGAAAACAAAACGAAATGGGTGCTCATTGAAATTGCTGTCAGTTTTTTGCCTATAATTTGAACACACTGTTGGAAAGAAAATTTTAAGGCAAGTTCGCAGCAAATTTTAAAAGTATGAGTGTATTACTGAAAAAGTGTGAATGTGTCGAAACTTGAAAGGAAAAACTTGATCGTGTAACCCTCAAGTTAGGTTCCGCTTTCCGCCCTTATTGACACTGCGACCAAACGAGCAACATTTCGTATCTTGATACAAGCAATAACGCCGGCAGAAACGCGACGTCAATTGCCAATGTTCTTACTTGTATATCTTGGTAGCGAGCACGTACAAATCTTAAAACATTGACAAACAACAAATGACAATTCGATTTGACAGCATGTGTTAAAAGGTTATTGCTCGGCAATGTATTATAACATTTGTTGCCGAATATGTGTTCTAACATATATTCATGCGGTCCACACGTTAATATCTTGTGTCGGCAATCAAATTTGACGGTTGCCACTGCAATAATTGCCAAACTTATTGCTCGTGTGGACGGGTAGTTAGGGACGGCTGTTTGGTGTAGCAGCCGCAGTGACCAACAAGGCTTCCGTCTAGCTCATCCGGCAAACACTCCTTAGCAGGTTCCAACCCTCCTCATTGGGTACGCTGCACATAAAAAAAAACTACAACACAAACATGTACTCCACCAACGACAATTCTGCTGAAACCAAGGTCTTATATTTTCAGCACATTGCCTGCCCTACCTTGTCACAATTCGTTACCGACACTCTTATTTCTTTGTGACCCACTCATGTAAATTCACCTTCACTTACCTCATTTCAAGTCATGCCATGCCCCTAAAATATTACTCTCCTTAAAGGTTTTCATTTTTTCTAATTCAATATTTATTATGTATATAATCGGTAAATCATTTCTCAGCAAAAAAAAAAATTAAACAAAATATATATAAATGCACTATGTATACGAATTGACAACAAAATTTTTTTATAATAATGCGCAAAAATATAACAATAATAATAATACTAATAATAACTCAATTTACCTATATATATATATATATATATATATATATATATATATATATATATATATATATATATATATATATATATATATATATAAATAAATAAAAAATATATATTCCTACACACTAATAAATATCTTAAATCACACTAATATCTGCCTCACAATATCATTTGTCCCTGCCCCAATTTACTACGTATCACCAAAACAATACTTTTGTTTACTATTACTTTCCAAAGGGACTAATTAACCGTAGGAAAAAACAAATTTTGTTTCTGGCTTACAAAGATATATGTATTTCAGGTCTTCCCTAATGAAAATTTATTCTTAAATCCTATATTTAAACCTTATACTTAAACCTAACTAAATGGATATACACCAAACTGAAATATGTGCATAGCAAAGACAATAAACAAACAAGTAAAAGTGCTATATTCGGCTGTGCCGAATCTTAAATACCCTTCACATATGTAATTCTTCTTTCTTTCGTTCTTGCCAAAACAGAAAGTAGGGTTAATTAAAAAATCAAAATAATGTTATCGGTTACTTTTATATTTAAGAAAACGTTTAAATTTTTCGGCTAGGAAGCTAAATGTTTGGTTATTCTTATATCTAGTACCTATGAACGTCTTTCAAAAATATTATACATACTTATATATTTAATTTACAAACAAAACAAAAAATCCGTTTCATGTACCCCAAAAATCTCTAATTGTCCAACCGTAGAATCGTATTTTAGATATTGTTGGTTTTTAATACCAGTTTACTTCATTCTGATATATAAAGTAGGTACAATGCATCATAAAAATCAAAAATAACAAATAAAATGGCTGCTTTTATGAATCAGAAAATGCCGATTTTCCAACCCTGGAACCGAATTTTTAATATATTAATACTAATTTAATTTTTTCTGATATATAAAATAGGTTTAATTCACTAAAAACACAAAATTTGGATATTATGTATGTACTTTTATGTACCAAAAATATTTCGATTTTCCAACCCTGGAACCGAATTTATAATATTTTGATACTAGTGTAATTTTTTCTGAAATATCTAATAGGTTTAATTCACTGAAAGCACAAAATTTGGAATTTATGTATGTACTTTTATGTACGAAAAATATTTCCATTTTCCAACTCTGGAAGCGAATTTTTATTTTTTACCAATGCAATTCTTAGTGAGGTGTAACATAGTTTTACTTGAAAAAAAATTAAAATTTTTAAAGTGTTTGGTCACCTTCATGTACCATAAAATATTTCATTTGTCGAACCCTGGAGTCGAAATTTGAATTTTTTAAGATTTTAATACCATTTTTGGTCTTCCTGAATTATAAAACTGATTTAATTAGCAAAAAGAAACAACGTCAATTGCCTTTTTGGTTACTTTTATGCAGAATAAATATTTCAATTTCCCAACCCTGGGAACGAAATTTAAATTTTTTTTAGCAATGCAACTCTTAATGAAGCATAAAATAGTTTTAATTAAGAAAAACTTAATATTTGTAGCCATTTAGGTAATTTTTATGTACCATATTGCAGTTATCCAACCCTGGAATCAAAATTTTTATTTATTTTTTAATTTTTGATACCAATGTTGATTTTCCTGAACTAAAAAATAGTTTTAATTATTACAAAAAAACAACGTCAATTGCCTTTTTGGTTACTTTTATGTAAAAAAAAAAAATTCAATTTCCCAACCCTGGAAACGAAATTTAAATTTTTTAAAATTTTCTTTATCAATGCAAATCTTTATGAGGTATAAAGTAGTTTTGTTTAAGAAAAACTCGAATTTTGCAACCATTTTGGTTATATGTACCACGTACTACAAAATGTTGCATGTACCAAAAAAAATTTAATTTTTCCAACCCTGGAAACGAAATTTTAATATTTTTTGTTTATTTTTTTATTAGTGCAACGCTTCTTGAGGTATAAAGTAGTTTTATTTAAGAAAAATTGAAAATTGTTTACCATTTCGGTAACTTTCATGTACCATAAAATATTGCACTTGTCCATCCCTGGATTCGAAATTTTATTTTTGAATTTTTGACACGAATTTTGTTCTTCCTAAATTATAAGACAGTTTTAGTTAGTAAAAAACAAAAAAAGAACATTATTACTTTCATGTATAAAAAAATTAAATTTCCCACCCCTGGAAACAAATTTTGAATTAAAAAAAATTTTTTTGCCAATGCAAATCTTCATGACGTATAAAGTGGTTTTGTTAAAGAAAAACAGGAAATTTTTAACAACTTTAGTTACTACATGTACTACAAAATACGGAATGGGCCGAAAAAAAATTTTTAATTTCCCATCCCTGAAAATTTTTTTTAATTTTTTTAGTTTTTAATAGACCATTGAGGCTCCCCAAAGCACGAAATAGGTTTAATTTACAAACATTAAAATAAATAATTGATTTTTGGTATAAATTTTGCGTCGAGAAATAGGTGTAAGCTTCCCAGTTCTGGAACCATACTTCGGATCTTTCTGAATTTCAATAGCACTCTATTTAAGTTCATTTTCAATCCAACGGTTCAAGAACGAAGTCTCTAGCTCTTCTGGGGGCTTGGGAAAACCGATTTCACGTACAGACGGACATCGCTCAATCGTCATCGCTATTCATAAGGATCCAGAATATATATACTTTATGGGGTCCCATGTGCATATCGAAGAAATTGCACACGGAATGACAAACCTATATATACCCTTTCACTTTTTTTGTGAAGGGTATAGAAACCAAAATATCACTAAGTACTAAAAGGTTAAGGTTACCATATATAACTATAACAATTTATACTTTTCAATTTTATAATTTTTACTCTCTTTTAAAATACCTTTTTTTTTCTTCTGTTTTTTTTATATTTGTTAATTTTATACTCTTATAATCGTTGGTTTTTATTTTCTTTTTTTTCTATAATCTTTTTTTTTATTCGGAATTTTGTTCAATTTTTTTCTCGTTTAACTGCTACTAAATTTTTTCCGCACTAGGTTTCTCATATAAATATATAATTTTTCTAAAAAAACTCGTACCTGGCTGTGGTACCTTACCACTTATTCCCGCAAGCCTCGCCTGGGTCAATTCTTCCTTTCCATCAACTATTGCCGGAACCGTGGTCACCGTTGGTGCTAGGAATCTCTTCACATATATATATATATATATATATATATATATATATATATATATATATAGATATATATATATATATATATATATATATATATATATATATATATAATATATATAAATGAAATTTATTTGTTGGTGGTTAAGCAATGTCTATATGCATTTCACATTGCTTAACCACCAACAAATAAATTTCATTTATATATAGTAGTATTGTGACAACAATGTGTCAAATAAAAAGTTTTCATAACTATATAATATATATATATATTTTTTTCATTACCATGAACCTAGATCTGGTTTTTCACATTATTCTTACGTTATTAGATTTTAATTTTTCCTTTTTTTTTAATTTGTAGATATATGTAGCTCTTTATCCAAGCTGGGACTCCCTCTTGAACCGTGCGGAATTTGCGGATACTGGTAAATCTCCCTTCACACTTAAATAAATGTATCTTCTTCCTTTTTTTCAAATTAAATTTTTTTCTTTTCTATTTTAGTTTAAATTTATTTCAGCACTTTCACAGCTGTGCCTTCTTTTATATTCACTCTTATTTTGACCGTACACACAGACGACTAATTTTCAAGTATTCTTAAAAATTACACAGCGGTGTCCGCAAACCATAAATGCTTTCCAAAAAAAAATATCACATTCCTTATCGCACTCCGCCATATCTTTCCAGATCAATATCTTTATTTTCCCTCCTATTCTCTATCTTTTTTTCTTCATTATGCCTGCCTACAAACATACATCCAAATGATCAGCAATAATAAAAAAAGCTGTATCGATCCTTCCCTTGGATAATCTGAACAGAATCATTTAAACAAAAAAAACTATAGAAAAGAAAATCTTACAAAACTAAGCATACTACCAATTGATGCGCTGCGGAATCCGCAACAGTGCGTACGTACATATATATATATATACCAACAAACAAAACTATTATTCTGACATGTTTACTTGTACAACAAATTTTTTCTTGCAGCATCAATTCTGCCGCTGGGTAATCCGCCGAAAACGTGATTATCTTTTAGTGTCCAATCGCAACAACAAAAACTCCAATACCAATTTTGGCGTACACGTAGTGGGAAACGGTGTGCGGATATATTCTTGCATTTCCAACACAAACAACAACGTGGGGAACTCCCATGACCCTGACAAGAGTCTCAAACTCTACCTGTGATTAGCCGGGCCAGTACATGCAATTCTATTACGAGCCTGTATATCTCACGTCGCCTAAACAAATATGATGTCCTCCTATTTGAGCTACAGCCTACTTCTGAACTTTTTCTACACAAGAAGGTCCATAGTGGCAAACCAACAAAAAAAAAAAGCAAGATAAAAATTTTCTTGGAATTGGCTCACTATGGGGACCAATTGGGCACTACAGTGCGAATAAATATATACCGAACGCCTACAAATAGCCTTGAGGCAAACAAATAATGATAAGTCGTATTCATTAATACTATAATTTCGTCAAACTAATACTCATTCTTTTATCTTCATATTCAGTTCCTGGTTGCTCAAATAAGTTGGAACCCTACTGGCACACTTTTCATGAGAAAAGCGCTTCAAAAACAAATATACACTTCATTCGTGAGAAAATATCCCCTCCGTGCTCCACTAATGCATAATGACGGGAAGTAATATCTAACTTATTTCTGCTGAGATTATTTACTTTGTGTAATCTCTTGTTTCCTACAGGTTCTCATCACTGCTGAATCATTTTCCAATGATGCCCGACGACACGCATCTTTTCACACTAGAAAACAATCATCGCACGGAATAAATCTGGTAAGTCCTTCCCACCTATTATTGCATCACTCCCGCTATAAATATCACAGAAAAAAACTCCTAAAACTAGAAAAAATGGGACTCCACGACATTCAAATTGGATAATTTAAAAAAAATATAATCACGCCCTAAATTATCTAAATTAAACCTAGTATTGCACCTATTCAAAAAAAATTTCTATTGCACTTGTCGACCTCACACTTTAATATCCTTTACATGATAAACTCCAATTGATTTCCCATCTAAAGATTCTAACTCGTACATCTGGTTCCCGACAGGTCGGACTACTCTGCACTTCAAAAATTTTCGACAAAATTTCGCATTTATATTTTTCGCAAAGTTACTTTGCACTATATTTCGGCGGTAGACTGCCTGTCCTGGGACGAATTTCATCACTCTGGTTCTTTTAGAATAGGTGGCAGCGCTTCTTTCATAGGCTTTGGTCATATTTTCCTTGATTTGCTCACGAATTGACTCCAATTATCATTCGGTTCCTGCACGATGCGATGATCTGTAACGGATCTGAGTTTTCTGCTTAATTTGTAATCTGCACCACTAGAAAACATGTGAAACCCGAACCAATTGCGCTATGAAAAGAATTTCGCAGTGCACAATCTACTTCCGATAAATATAGATCCCAGTCCCTTTGATCTTCTTTTAAATAGGCTCTTATCGCTGCTAGAATACTCTGATTCACCCTTTCTGACGTATTACTACTGTGCTGATAAACAGGTGTTTTGGTGTGCTGTATTTGGTAGCATTCAATTAAGTTTTGGAAAGTTTTCGACGTGAATTGTACTCCGTTTTCAGTGTGGATAATTTCTGGAACACCAAACTTATGGAAAACTTCGTGGGTTAGACACTATACTACTTTTCCGGGTGTTGCTTCACTCATCGCTATTATGAATGTATATTTGGTGAAGTGATCCAATACAATGAATACATAACAATTTCCGCTTTTCGATCTTAGATATTTGCCTAAGAAGTCTAAATATAATTTTTGAAAAGGTCTTTCGGTGATGACTTGCTTCCCGATACCTGGACACAAATTCTGGTTAGTAGGTTTTATTTCCTTGAAATCTTGTCAGTTTTTCGCAAAAGATTTTACCTGTACGGACATTTTCGGCCAGTAAAAGAAACGTTTTAATCGCTCTAGCGTCTTCAAACCCCCTCCATGCGATGCCGTTGGGGCATTATGCTCCTTTTCAATCAATGCTTGCGTTATGTTTGCAGGTATCCAAAGCTTCCACTGGTATTCATTTTCACTTCCATTGTCGTATGCGGTTCTCTGAAACACTAGGCCGTCGTCAACTTTCAGATCTGGTAAATTTTGACTATTTTTGTTGATGTGGTCGATTAATTCCAAATATTCATCGCATTGAAATTCAGTTGTCTCAAAACCAAGCATATCTTCAATATAAGCTTCTTCTACTTTCAAATTTTCTTCATGCATGCGAGAGAGTTTATCAGCAACTATATTTTCTGATCCTTTACGGTGGACGATTTCAAAGTCAAATGCCTGCAGCTGTAAGGACCATCGCGCCAGTCTTCCCGTCAAATCCTTTAACGACATCAACCATTTAAGGCTGGCGTGAACTGTGACAATAGTAAAAGGCATCATTTCCATGTATGGGCGAAATTTTTTTACAGACTTGACTGTGGCAAGGCATTACTTCTCCGCCACACTATAGTTCTTTTGACATGCATTCAGTTTTAGGCTATAAAATGCGATTGGGTGCTCTTCATCATTTTTTCCTAATTGGTATAACACCGCACCTATTCCATAATAACATGGGTCACACTGAATAAAAAATCGTTTTGAAAAATCTGGATGTTTTAAAACCGGAGCGGATGTTAAAGATCGTTTAAAATTTTCAAACGCTTCGATTGCCTCTTGAGTCATCTCGAATTTCTTTGACTTCTTTAGCCTATCTGTCAGTGGGGCAGATATGGAAGCAAAATCCTTTATAAATCTACGATACCACCCTGCTGTTCCTAAAAAGCTGCGTACTTCACGCGGAGATTTAGGTATCCGTATCTCTCTAATGGCTTTTACTTTTTCAGGATCGGTTTTCAGATTTCCGCCACCAACTATAAAACCAAGGTATTTCAGTTTTTGAAAACAAAATTGGAATTTTTGGAGGCCTATAGTAAGATTAGCTTTTCTTAAACTGAACGCTACTTCCTCCAAAATTCTTAAATAGTTTTCAAAACTATGTGAAATTACCAGCAGATCATCCTGGTAAATGGATACATTTTTTTTTTAAATATTGTGGTATGACTTTATCCATCAATCTACAGAGTCGTTCAGCAGCATTACAAAGCCCGAAAGGCATCACGCGAAATTGGTACAAAGGCCGACCTGCCACAGTGAACGCTGTATAGGGCCTACACTCTTCCTCCAATTCAATTTACCAGAACGCGAACTTTAAATCAACGCTACTTATGTAATAACTTTCATCGATTCTGCTCAAAATTCCCTTGTAGTGTATGTGTACTTATGCACATCACTGTAAATAAAATAAGTTCAATAAAATTTAAGTAAAAGAAAAATTCTGTTTGGTCAGCACAAATCGTAAGTTCAATGAAATCATTTGTTGATGTTTAAATTTTCAATGCCAGTGTTTAAGAATTGAAATTTGATAAATATGTTTATCGTGAGAATTTGGAACTATGGCAAATTGTCACCAAGTACTATTTGTGTGAAATAAATTTTTTAATATCGTATTGATTATTTTTGAATTTTATAAAATTGCTGACCAATATAATATTTTACTATATAAGCCATGAATTTTGTTTAATAAAACCAGAATTAATCTAAAGGCAAAACAGAACACTTTGTTTTTATTTCTGATTCTCAAAAGGGCATTTTAATGCTCAGATAATGCGACAGGAGTGCTAAGACAATACTCACTTAGACAAAAATACATCCTTTTAACTAAATATAAAATAACATTATATGGCGATCCTGCAAATTTAATTTGGGATCCTGTCATTTTAACCGATCCTTCAAATATAAATTGCGATCCTTCAGATCCTTGAGATCATTCGGATCCTGCCATTTTAACCAATCCTGAAAATTTAGATCCTTCAAATACTGAATGACGACGAAAGAAGAAATAGACATCATCTTCAGAAAGTGGGAAGAATACGTACCACTTCCAATAACTGAAAACCAAGAGCAGCCAGCAAAATACATACCGACACCAAAGGAAGCTGGCCCTAAACCGATAACAATAGACGAATATAGGCGAAGGCAGGCGAAGAGCAAAAAAGAGAACAAACCATTCAACCAATCTGCCTATAAACCAAAAAAACGAGGAGGTAAGAAGAGAAGGTTTGAACAGACGTGTGCCAACCTCCAACGTATTATAAACATAGCCAAAGGGAGTCAAAAGAAAAAACTAATAAACGAGTTTGACACATTAAAGAAGAAAGGCTGGAGAGACTAAAGCTAGAAACTTTCGAGGTAACAGTAGAAGACTGGTTTTGGACAATATAATAATGGGGATAGCGGATACCAAGCTAGAACAAACATCCAACACCTGTGCGGTAAATGATAACAAGATATCCTTAAGTCTAGATATAATAATTATTTTAATAATAATTATAATGATAATAGTATTATGGAAATTACTAAAAAATTATATAAAAAAGGAGGTTACTACTAATGGAGTAACAAATAATTGATTAAATAAAAAAAAAAATATTTACATATAAATATATTTTATACTTATGGAACAAATTATTGAAGAACTCCAAAAGTTAATTACAAACGCAAAAAAATCTATAAACAGAAAGTATACAGAAGAAACAATAAAAGAGAAATACCACTTAATCTTTGAATATAGTAGGCAATTTGGAAAGCTAGTAAGCAGTTTACCAAATCCACTTAAACAGCAAAAAATTTAAGAATTTAGAACGCAAAAGGCAACTGCAGTTGAGCTTTTGAAGGAACACACGAATTTGAATAAAAATAGTTTAAACATGTCGAATTTTGATAGCAAAAAGGCTTCGGACACAATTCCGATATTTGACGGAAAACATACACACCTCGATATATTTTTATCGATGGTAGAATTAGTACAAGATGAACTTAACGAAGAAGGAAAAAAGAAGTTAATAAAATATGTCACAGCCATGAAATTAAACGATAGGGTTAGAAATATTTTGATGACACAAGACATACCAAAAACATTTAACGAGCTGAAATCAACATTATCCAAACATTTCAAGTCAACAAAGACAGCCAGTAGTCTTCATTCAGAAATTAGAAATGTTAAGCAAAGAGGTAATGTGTCAGGTTTTAGAGAGAAAATAAACACATTAATTTCAAAATTAACCTTAGTACAATTCGGTGATCTCGAAGATAATTCAAATGAAATAGCACGTTCTACGATTAGAATGATGAACGAAAAGTTAGCACTTGACACATTCCAAGAAGGTTTACAGGAAAACATAAGGACGGCGGTAGTAGAAGCGCAACCTAAATCTTTAGCGCAAGCATTTGAAATAGCTAGCACACATTAAAGACTATTACAGGCAACAAATACATTGAACATTTTTCATATAAATGACAGAAATCGACGTAGTAATAACAATAACAATTACAACTATAGCGCTAATAACAAATATAACAGGTAAAGAAGACAAGATTTCAACACCAATAGCTACAGAAATGACAGAAACTACAACAACAACAATAGCAACAGAAATTTTAATAATTGTAATAGGAATCCAAATAATACTAGTAATAGGAATCCAAATAATACTAATAATTACGGTAGGAATCCAAATAATATTAACAGTAGATACAACATAAACAATGCTTACAGCAGAAATAATAGAAACCATACAACTCAAAGAAATAACGATTCAAATGTACGCACAATAAATCAACAGGGAAACGAAGAAACCCTGGAGATTCAAAACGAATCTCCAGAAAGGGAAAATTACAGATTCACACAATAAATCCCAACACCTCAAACTTTATATATTTATCTATCAAGCACCTGACTTATAAACTGACTTTCCTGATAGATACGGGTTCTGATATATCCCTCTGCAAAAAAAATGCTGCACACGGGTATAATGTATTTGAACAAGATATTTTTAGATTAAATGGCATAACCAAAGACTATACAGGGACTCTTGGATCGACAGAATTAGAAACAGTACTTGGAGAACACTGCTTAAAACATAAATTTTACATAGTGGACAGTGACTTTCCTATAAACACAGACGGAATCTTGGGAATGGATTTCTTTTACAAATACAGCTGTATAATAAATTACGATACACAAACTATAAGTGCTTATATAAATGAAGATAGCATTACAATTCCTATAGAAACTAATACAAAATATTTAGCAAGCGTCATCATACCACCAAGAAGCGAAAAAATTATAAAAATCAATATTGAAATAAGTGAAGATAGTGTAGTATGCAATAAAGAAGTAGAAAATGGAGTTTTCATTGCCAACACGATAATACCAAAAACTGGTAATCGCCACATTAAAATTCTAAATGCATTGGAAACATCCATACGACTGTCACAACTTAAACTAACTACAATACCTTTACAATACTATAACATTTATAAAACCACTTACCTGGATGATGAACATTACTCAGAGGACAGATTTCAGAAATTACTAAAAACAATTAAATTCGAAAATTTTGATGAAGAAAAACAGGAAGCCTTATAGCACATATTAAAACAATATCAAGAAATATTTCATCTAGAAGGAGAACCATTAACCACTAATAATTTTTATAAACAAACCATAGAACTAAACGATAAGGCCCCAGTGTACATAAAAAATTATCGTTTGCCACAAACAAAATTGAATGAAATAGACAGACAAGTACAGAAACTATTACAAGAAAATATAATAGAGCCATCAGTTAGTCCATACAACTCTCCTTTATTATTGGTTCCAAAAAAAGGACAAGATGACATAAAGAAATGGCGTTTGGTTGTAGATTACAGACGATTAAATGATAAAGTTGTAAACGATAAATTCCCCCTAACAAGATTAGACGATGTTTTGGACAGACTGGGACGAGCAAAATATTTTTCAACGCTTGATATGACAAGTTCTTTTCATCAGATAGAACTCGAAACAGCATCAAAGCCAATTACAGCATTTTCCACTAACAGCGGTCACTATCATTACAATAGACTACCTTTTGGACTAAAAATATCATCAAATAGTTTTCAGAGGATGCTCAACATAGCATTGGCTGGTTTGGAATCTGAAGCATATGTAGATGATATAATTATTTTCGGATGCAGCCTTAAGCACCACAATAAAAATCGTATAAAAGTATTTGGAAGACTAAAACAATACAATTTGAAATTAAATGCAGAAAAATTTTGCTTTTTAAAGCCAGAAGTCCTTTATTTAGGACACCTTATTACAAAGGACGGCATTAGAACCGATCCAGCAAAATATGAAACTATTAAACAGTATCCTATTCCAAAAAATTCGGATGAAGTTAGAAGGTTCATAGCCTTCTGTAATTACTATAGAATATTCATTCCAGATTTTGCTAAAACCGCGAATTGCCTTAACAACTTATTGAAAAAGAAGGTCAAATTCGAATGGACAGACGATTGCCAAAGAGCATTTGACACACTAAGAGACAGATTAAAGAACCCACCTATATTACAGTACCCCGATTTTGATAAACCATTTGTGCTAACCACAGACGCCTCAAATATAGCACTAGGAGCAATACTCTCACAAGGCGAAATTGGTAACGACTTGCCCATATCATATGCAAGCAAATCTCTAAATAAACACGAAAGAAATAAATCAGTGATTGAGAAGGAATTATTAGGAATTCATTGGGCCATACAATTTTTCAGACCATATCTATATGGAAGAAAATTCACTGTAGTAACAGACCACAGACCCCTTATTGCACTATTTTCGCATAAAAACCCATCCTCAAAGCTGACCAGAATTCGACTTGAATTATCAGACTATGACTTTAATATTATATATAAAAAGGGAGTAAAAAACACTAACGCAGACGCGTTATCGCGTATCGAAATAAACACAAAAATATTAAAAGAAATGATTCCACACAGTATTGATGAGAAAGAAAGAAAAACTTTGGCAATAACACGTAGCATGCTTAATAAAAATATTAAAAATAAAGAAAATGAAATTGAAATTGAGAACAAGAAAAAGAATTACATATCTCAACAGGAGACTGATCACCTCCATATGTGGGAATGTATATCTATGAATGATATAAAGAAGCTTCAAAGAATAAAATTTATATATGAAAATAATAATAATAATAATCTGCAGAATGAATATAATTATAAAATTACACGCGTGATATGCGATGGAAGCGAAAATCCAATGTTTTCAGAAACATTTATGGAGAAACTTCTATTGAAAATAAAGAAATTGAAGAACAAAAAGTACGTACCATATGATAATGATGAAATTTTTAAGTATATAGAAGTAGAGAAATTGAAAGAAGAATACAATAAATTTAAAGATAATGACGTCGATATAATTATATACAAAATGCCAAAAAGAGTAAATGATAATATCAAACAATACAGAATAATAGAGGCATTCCACAACTCACCACATAGTGGACATTTCGGTGTCAGAAAGACATTAATAAAATTAAAACAAAGATTTATTTGGAAAAATATGAACAAAATGGTTAAAGACTATATAAGAACATGTGACTCATGCCAAAAGAACAAACTAACTAGATACACAAAAGAACCCTTTTCTTTAACTGATACACCATCAAGAAGTTTTGACATTGTAGTAATGGACACAGTTGGACCACTAAGACCATCTGACAGTTTCAGATATATACTGACAATGCAGTGTGAACTAACGAAATATGTTATAGCTTGTCCAATGGTGTCAAAGGATGCCAAAACAGTAGCAAAAGCGCTAGTAGAAGAAGTTGTTTTAAAATACGGTTTATTTAACATTCTCAAGACGGACAGAGGTACTGAATTTACTAATGAGTTGATGAGAGAGATTTGTGTATTATTAAAAAATTATTAAAGAATTTCTCAACGCCTTACCATCATGAAACCTTGGGAACAGTAGAACGCAATCACCGTGTTCTAAATGAATATTTTCTAAATTTCGTAGAAGACAACAATTGGCACGAATGGATACCATACTTTGCTTTCGCTTTTAATACAACTCCTAACATTGATACTAATTATACACCTTTTGAATTAGTATACGGAAAACTTCCTAGATTACCAGGTGACGAATTAAGCAACCCTAAAAAGATTTACAATTTAGACAACTATTTGAATGAACTTAAAATTAGACTTCGTTACTCACTGCAAAAGGCAAGAGACATAATTATAGAAGTAAAAAATAAGAGAAAATTAGAATCCGAGGGAAAACAGAACAAAATAGAACTAAATATAGGAGACTTGGTTTTAGTAAAGGCCGAGAATAGGAAAAAACTTGAGCCTCCATACAGAGGTCCATATAAAATACTGGACATAGATGAATTAAACGTAATTATAGAAATGAATAAATCAAAAGCTAAAAGTATACATAAGAATAATTTGAAAAAGTTTATTGCATAATTGCTTAGATATAATTAGATATAAAAAAAAATAATAATTTCTATATACATATACATATTTACAATAATACATACTTTTATAAAATAAGTCTATTTTTTTTTTATTTTTAGTAATACCCAAAACCAAAAAGGATGAGGGTGTAGTGTATGTGCACTTATGCACATCACTGTAAATAAAATAAGTTCAATAAAATTTAAGTAAAAGAAAAATTCTGTTTGGTCAGCACAAATCGTAAGTTCAATGAAATCATTTGTTGATGTTTAAATTTTCAATGCCAGTGTTTAAGAATTGAAATATGATAAATATGTTCATCGTGAGAATTTGGAACTATGGCAAATTGTCACCAAGTACTATTTGTGTGAAATAAATTTTTTAATATCGTATTGATTATTTTTGACTTTTATAAAATTGCTGACCAATATAATATTTTACTATATAAGCCATGAATTTTGTTTAATAAAACCATAATTAATCTAGAGGCAAAACAGAAAACTTTGTTTTTATTTCTGATTCTCAAAAGGGCATTTTAATGCTCATATAATGCGGCAGGAATGCTAAGACAATTCTCACTTAGACAAAAATACATCCTTTTAACTAAATATAAAATAACATTATACCCTCAATATTTTGAAGAGGATATGCATCTTTAACTGTTATCTTATTTAATTTTCTAGCGTCCAGGCAAAAGCTATTCTTTCCCGGTTCTGTTTTACCATGGACTCTGGCTCTCTTCAATAACATTTAACTCAAGCATCTTGTCGATTTCCGAATACACAATCCTCTGTACAGCAGGCGAAAGTGGGTAATGTCGATCTTTAAAAGGCATCGCACCGTCTACTAATTTAATCTCATGCTTTTCTAATTTAGTGCAACCTAATCCCTCCTTTTCAAATGCTGGAAATAAATCTATCACCCTATCCAACCTCTCACGCTGTTTCTCATCCAACACTTGCGAATTCGACTTGTGATTTGGAACGGACATCTCTGCTGTTTGGTTAAATTCTATAGCACCAAGTCCAAAAATTTCTGGCGCTAAATTGAACGTTTTCCAGAAGTCAACCCCTAAATATGCTTCTTGTTCAGATCCGGACATAAATAAAATAAAACTGTTTTACCCTGGTTATCATAACTGGCTTCTAATTGTACCTTTCCTAAAAGTCTATGAGTTTTACCGGCGGCCGTAGATATTACTGAATACGATGGCTTAAAACTAATCTGCCATCTGTCCATCAATTCCCTACATCCTTTCCCTAATAAACTCACAGAGGCTCCAGTATCCAATAAGCCTATAATGGTGGTATTATTCACGCGAATGTTGGCAAAAACACGAGGATCTGATTTATTTACCATTTGACCTATTGTCTTTACAATTAATTTTCTAAATCTCCGTTTTTCTGCAAATTTCTCCCTTACTTTCCTAATTCTATTTGACACTACACAACTAAAACCTAATTCATTATTAAAAATTCTATATCTAATTTTTGCATAATTTTCCATTCTTTCTTCCAAGGTATACAGATGGCGACTTTGAGGAACTATGTCATTAAAATCTTTTGCTTTTCTTACTAAGTTTATTCTGGTTTCCTTTAAGATTGTTCTGCTGTTTGCGGGTTCTCCTTGGAACGCAGGCTCCCCGCCGACACCTCGTTCCTCACAAAATTTCTATCCCTACAGTTGCTGCAGTTGGGAGACTTAACATCCGACTTGCCACATCGATAACAAAATAATGATCGAGTCTCGGATGTGCAATCGTTGAATACATGCCCTGGTTCACGACAATTCCAGCAAACCAATGTTTTTTGTGGAAACTACCTTCTGCTCGCCTCTATATTGCACAGCTGCCACAGCCTCATATGGTCCATCCTCCTGCCTATCGACAATTTCGGTCACACGCTTGGGATATCGATTCATGGGTGTAGACGAAGGTATAATTTTGGGCTCCTTTTTACTAAATACCTTCTCAGTCTCGACACATTCTTGCCGAAATTCCTCCACAGAACTCACAGTAATTGGATAAACTCTGCCTTTGATATCCTCCCTTAAATTCTTTTTTATCATCTTGATCATTTCTCTTTCAGGGATGGACATCTCAAGGCGGGATCGCATCTGTATCATCGCAAAGAAAAATTCATCGATACTTTCCCCGATGTGCTGTTTCCTTTCGACCATCTCACTCAACTGTTCAAATTTCGATCTGGTGCTTTGGTATTGCTTCAAAAGTGCTTCCTTCAAGGTATTCCATTCTGTTACATAATTCGAACTCACAGTAATTGGGTAAACTCTGCCTTTGATATCCTCCCTTAAATTCTTTTTTATCATCTTGATCATTTCTCTTTCATGGATGGACATCTCAAGCCGGGATCGCATCTGTATCATCACAAAGAAAATTTCATCGAAAATTCATGGAAGTTATCCAAAACTTCCTCCCATGGTATCCTATATTGTTTCTCGAGACGTTCCACCGGAAAAACGAACTCCTCAACCGCCAGTTTGTTAGCATTGCCGTCAAACTCTATCCCCCATTTTTCTATTTGAACGTTTCGGTTATATCTGAAATGATCCATTTCGAATTTCTCGACCGGCATCCCACGATTTTGCTTGGATGTAGAATCCTCAGCACTTGCGTCACTATTATTGCCTGATAACAGTCCTGTCACAATACTGTCTCGCAATTTTATGTTCTCCTGCTGAGGCTGCTGTAGAACAAGGCTCATCTTCCCTACAGCTGAAGCTAATTCTGCCATTTGCCTTCTCATCTCAGACACCTGCGTGGGGAGGTCTGGTACTACTTCTGCCCTAAAACATTCATTTGCCCTACGTGTGGCTTCGCTAGAGCTGGGTTGGTTAGCATTTATGGTCTGCGAATTGTCCACTATTTGCGGAATAATATTTCTCAAATCTTGGTTCACAATATCTCTACTTGCGCTAGGTTTTCTACTTGGGGTATTTGATTTATATGCTTTACCAAAAACATTAGGTGTCGACCTTTTCAAATCAAAGGAAACTTGTCTGTCTCTTTTCCTAGAATCCTTTTCAGTGGACCCTCTTTGCATCACCTGTTACACTCGGAATTAATTTTCATTTATAAAATTTTATGCGTTTTTATTTTCTTTCCGGTAAGTACTAGTATATTATTTATTTTTAATATTTCAATATTCTCTAATTCTATTATTTTTTTATTTAGGCACTCTTAGGCTAAACAATCCTAAACGCTGGGTGGTCATCTTGTCGATGTGGAGGCTTAGGTCTAGTTGACCGGTCTGTACTGGCGGGGGCAGCTGTTATCAGTAGCCCCTGGTAGGGTCACCCATGCCAGAGTGGCCAACAACTAAGTACCGACCAAGAACCACCCTCCCTGAGTCATATAATCGTTAAGATCTTTTAATAACCTGTTCCCATTCAACACCAATAATGTTTAAACTTTATAAAATTATATATTTTTTTTACTTGTTTGAATTTTACTTTATAAAAACATATAAAAATATTAAATATTGTTTTCTAATCAATTTTGATTTATACATTTTTCATTATGTAAAAAAATTTTAAAGAAGAAAATATTAAATAGATATATTTATAAAAATTTAAATTAAATAAATAAATAAAAATATCTTTTAATTAGTAATAATTTTATTGGCGCAGTCGTTTAACGGATCAAGTTTAATTAAAAAGAAAAACGAAATTTGACCAGCAAACGTGTTAAAAGTTTTTCTATACAAAATTAAACTTACTAAAGGCTTCAAATCTTTTTATATGAAAGAGAAGAATAACTCAGTCATCAAGATTTAAAAAATAACGCATTAAAAAAAACCATCACGATTAAAATCAAGATTTTGAAGCATCAAGATTTGTCATCGAGATTTTCAGCAACAACATTACAAATCAATATTTGCGAAAACCAAGATTCGAAGATCGAAGTTTTGAAAGAAATTACCCCTCTAATAAACGATTGAGCAAAATGGCTCTTAATCAGGTATCGGCAAACAAATACATCTTTATTGTAAGTTTGATGAGTGAGAGAAAATAACTTTTTTCTCCATACACTTTTTCATAAACACAACAACGACAATAGCAACATCAACCATTGAAGGTTCGTACGAGAATGAGAGTAACTATGTATATGTACTCAGTAAGGTTGAGGATCTAGAAATGTTTATAAAACATATCGAAGAAATTCGTAAACTTGTTGATGCATCACTACATGGATTACTTGACTTAAGAGTAAGAATTAAATTAACTGGAAAAGCAAATATAACACTAATAAACAACAACAACCCTACCAAATGGGAGGAAGTCAAGGTAATCCTAGGAATTAATTATAATATTTCGGAAAGTTTGGAGTCGATAGTAAATAAAATTAAAACCGCAGAAATTAGAAATGATATTAGTGATTTCTTTGATTATATGTTAAGATTATTAACTAAATTAAATTTAAAAACTAGTTTAAGTAGTGAATATGCAAATTGGTATAATTCTAAAAATAATGAAAATGTGGTGTTAAAAATTTTTATGTCTAAATTACCTAACGAGCCAAAATTGGTACTTAACTCTAGAAATCCGCATTCTTTATTAAAAGCAAAAGAGCTGTTAATAGAAACAGACTATTTTTATTCAAAACAATTTAAATTGCAATCTTTTTCATTTAGCAAAGAAAATAATAATATAAAACCGTATTATAATAATTGGAATTCTAATTTTAATAATTCTCAATTATATTCACAACCATTGAATAATTATTCCAGTTATCCTCACAATTCTTTCCAAAACAATGCGAAATATATTCCTAACACGCAAAACTATTTTTATCAAGGTAGAAATAATCCAAATAGATATAACTATCAAAACAGAACAACTAATTTTGAGAAGTTGCCAAATAGTGCAAATACTTTTTCAAATATTCAAGATACACACAACAATTCACAAGATTTTATAAGACCTAGTACCTCAAGAAACAATAACAGTCATAGAAGTAATTTACAAAACTTTAATACAAATATAATTCAAATAGAATGGAAATCGACAATATTGAAACTTCAAATTTTCAATTACAGGCCGAAGAACTCTACCCTTCATAATAGTAAAAACAAAAACATTTCCAGTCAAACTGTTGATAAATACTGGTTCTGCTACTACATTTATTAGAAAAGGACTATTTCATTCTTCATTTAAAACAGAACTAGTGAACCCAATTATATTAAGCACTATTTGCTCTAAAATTTCAACATCATCAAAAATAACCATACCTCTCTTTAAGGAATTTAATTTGCCTGGCTCTAGAATTGAAGTGCTTGAAACAGAAATGTTAACTAGTTTTGATGGTATTTTGGGTTGTTATATTCTAAAGCCTTTAGGAGCAAGGATTGATTTAAAGGAAAATATGTTGATAACTTCAAATGCAAGAATTCCACTTACATATTATTCATCTCCAACAGGAGTTAATGAAAATGATAAATCTTATCTGGAATCTATAACAATAGACATAAATTTTAATGAACCTAAAATAGAATATTTAAAAGAATTATTGCAAACTGAAAATTTAAATAACGAAGAAATTAATGAACTGACAACATTAATTAAAAAATTTAAAAATGTGTTTTATATAGAAGGGGAAGATTTATCATCTGTAGTTAAATATAAGCACAAAATAGCTACAATAAATGACATTCCAGTTTATTCAAGAACTTATCATTTCCCCGAAATTCACAAGAAAGAAGTAGAAAAACAAGTCAAAGATATGTTACAATCAGGAATTATTACAAAATCTTTAGCCCATATAATGCTCCAATTTGTGTCGTTCCTAAAAAGATTGACAACTCCGGAACGCAAAAATGGAGAGTAGTAGTCGATTATAGGAAACTTAATGATGTTACTATTGAGGATAAATTTCCTATACCTAATATGGAAGATCTGCTTTCAAAATTAGGAAACTCCCAGTATTTTAGCACCCTTGATTTAGCTAAAGGATTCCATCAGATACCGATATTACCTGAACATAGACATAAAACAGCGTTTTCAACTTCCACTGGACATTATGAATTTACTAGAATGCCTTTTGGTTTAAAAAATGCTCCAGCATCATTTCAAAGAATGATGAATGAAGTGTTGCACGATTTCATCAACAATATTTGCGTAGTATACTTAGATGACATTAAAGGAGATAAGATCGTTTCTAGGCTTAACTGGTTTTTACAGGAAATTTTTTAAAGATTATAGTCATGTTCCATTACCAATGATATCATATTTAAAGAAAGGAGCACGTATAGATGTAAATAATCAAAATTACATTGATTCATTTAATAAGCTTAAAAAAATTTTATGCATTGCTCCAGTATTGGCATATCCGAAATTTGATAAATCGGTTGTTTTGACCACGGATGCTAGCAACGAAGCTTTAGGAGCAGTTTTGTCACAAAATGGACATCCGATCGCTTACTCGTCAAGAACTTTGAACAAACATGAACTTAATTACAGTACAATTGAAAAAGAGTTGTTGGCTATAGTCTGGGCATTGAAATATTTTAGACCTTATGTATTTGGCAGAAAGTTTAAGGTACAAACAGACCATAGACCTCTGTTGTGGCTGAATTCATTAAAAGAACCTAATATGAAATTGCAAAGATGGAAATTACAAATGAATGAATACGACTTCGATATTGAATATATTAATGGAAAAACAAATACTGTTGCAGATTTTCTAAGTCGTTTAGATATAAATCATTTTCAGGAAAAAGAACAAACAATATGTTCTGATATAGCAACAATTCATAGTACAAAAGAAAATTTAAATGACTATATATATATTTCGGAATCACCACTCAATATTTTTAAACATCAAATAATAATTACTTTAGGGAAGAAATATAAATATGAAAAACAAGTTTTGTATGAGAAAAAAGTTAGGTACACTATAACATTGAGAGAATATTTTGAAGAGAAAGTATTACATTTTTAAAAAAAAATTTTACCATTAAAAGGAACTGTTGCAATTTTTTGTGACAATTTTGAAATATTTAAAAACATTCAACAAACAATAGTACATTATTTCTCAAATCTTCCAGAAATGAAATTTTTATATTGTCCTAAACTTATAAAAGATATTTTGGATAAAGAAAGTCTTTTGAATATAATTGAAATATACCACAGCGATAAAAATCATACGGGTATAGAAGAATCTTTTTAGAATTAAAAGACAAAATATATTACCCTAATTTAAAAAAAGAAATTCAAAAATATATTAATAATTGCATTACATGTAATATGTGCAAGTTTGATAGGTGGCCTATAAAAACTAAATTTTTTGTTAGTGAAACTCCTTTATAGTCAAATGAAATAATTCATATTGATGTATGGTTTTTGAATAAAAACTTAACGTTTTTGACGTGTATTGATAAGCTTTCGAAGTATGTCTCAATACACCATTTGTGTGATAGAAATTCACTTACTATCGTTGAAAAATTACGAGATAGATTCGCTATTTTGGGAAAACCAAATAAAATTGTTGCCGACAATGAGTTCAATACAGCTTATATTAAAATTTTTTTAAACAATGCACAAATAGATTTTCATTTTACTTCACCAAACACTCATACAGGCAATGCAGACATAGAACTCTTTCACCTTATATTGAATGAACATATCAGACTCTTTAAATTAGAACAAGCAAATAATGACTTTGATGATATGACTCTTGTCTATAAATCTGTTCAAATATACAACGATTCGATTCATAGTACAACAGGATTTAAACCAAATGATTTACTTCATAACAAAGTGGATGTATCTATTTGGAAAACATTGCATAATAAAATGCATCAAAATAAGATAAACAGAATTAATAAAATAAATGAAAAGAGGCAAGAATGTCACAAATTTAAAGAAAGAGAATTAGTAAAAAACCTTGGATTTTATAACTTAAAACAAAAACCTAAATATATTATTAAGCAAGTTAAAGAAAAGAATAAAACAAATTTTATTGATGAAAAAGATTGTAAAAGAGATAGACAACTAGTGAAAAGATATTTTAAATATCAAAACGAAATACCAAATGTAAAATTTGATAGAAACATTACTGGTAGAAACTAATGAAAACTAAATAATTTTCTTAATTATTAATTTTGTTTATATTGAGTTATGATTATTATACCCTTCACAAAAAAGTGAAAGGGTATATATAGGTTTGTCATTCCGTGTGTAATTTCTTCGATATGCACATGGGACCCCATAAAGTATATATATTCTGGATCCTTATGAATAGCGATGACGATTGAGCGATGTCCGTCTGTCCGTCTGTCCGTCTGTCCGTCTGTCCGTCTGTCCGTCCGTCTGTACGTGAAATCGGTTTTCCCAAGCTCCCAGAAGAGCTAGAGACTTCGTTCTTGGACCGTTGGATTGGAAATGAACTTAAACAGGCTGCTATTGAAATTCAGAAAGATCCGAAGTATGGTTCCAGAGCTGGGAAGCTTACACCTATTTCTCGACGCAAAATTTTTACCAAAAATCAATTATTTTTTTTAATGTTTGTAAATTAAACCTATTTCGTGCTTTAGGGAGCCTCAATGGTCTATTAAAAACTAAAAAAATAAAAATTTTTTTCCAGGGATGGGAAATAAAAAAATTTTTTTTCGGCTTATTCCGTATTTTGTAGTACATGTAGTATCTAAAATTGTTAAAAATTTTAAGTTTTTCTTTAACAAAACCAGTTTATACGTCATGAAGATTTGCATTGGCAAAAAAAAATTTTTGTTTTTAAATTCAAATTTTACTTCCAGGGTTGGGAAATTGCATTGTTTTTATAAGTGAAAGTAATGAAACAGGTCTAGCCAAGCCCCCAGAAGAGATAGAGACTTCATTCTTAGACCGTTGGATTGGAAATGAACTTAAATAGAGTGGTGTTAAAATTCAGATAGATCCGAACTATGGTTCCAGAGCTGGGAAGCTTGCACCTATTTCTCGACGCTAAATTTATACCAAAAATAATTTATTTTTTTTAATGTTTGCAAACTAAACCTATTTCGTGCTTTGGGAAGTCTCAATGGTGTATTAAAAACTAAAAATATAAAAAAAAAATGTTCAGGGATGGGAAATAAAAATTTTTTTTTCGGCCCATTCCGTATTTTGTAGTACATGTAGTAACTAAAATTGTTAAAAATGTTAAGTTTTTCTTTAACAAAACCTCTTTATACGTCATGAAGATTTGCATTGGCAAAAAGAAAAGAAAATTTTAGATTCAAATTTTGCTTCCAGGGGTGGGAAATTGAATTTTTTTTATACATGCAAGTAATCAAACAGGCAATCGATGTTGTTGTTTTTTGTTTTTTGCCAACTAAAACAGTCGTATAATTTAGGAAGAACAAAATTGGTATCAAAAATTCAAAAATAAAAAATAAAATTTCGAATCCAGGGATGGACAAGTGCAATATTTTATAGTACATGAAAGTTACCAAAATGGTAAAAAATTTGCAATTTTTTGTAAATAAAACTACTTTATACTTCAAGAAGCATTGCACTGATAAAAAAAACAAACAAAAAAAATTTAAATTTCGTTTCCAGGGTTAGAAAAATAAATTTTTTTTTGGTACATGCAATATTTTGTAGTACATGTAATAACCAAAATGGTTGCAAAATTCGACTTTTTCTTAAACAAAACTACTTTATACCTCATGAAGATTTGCATTGATAAAGAAAATTTTAAAAAATTTAAATTTCGCTTCCAGGGTTAGGAAATTGAAATTTTTTTAAACATAAATGTAACCAAAAAGGCAATTGACGTTGTTTTTTTGCTAATTAGAGCTGTTTTATAATTCAGGAAGAACAAATTTGGTATTAAAATCTTAAAAATCAAAATTTCGACTCCAGGTTTGGACATATGATATATTTTATGGTACGTGAAAGTGACCAAAAAGTTTAAAAATAGTATTTTTTTGTCAACTAAAGCTATGTTACGCCTCACTAAGAATTGCATTGGTAAAAAAATAAAAATTCGCTTCCAGAGTTGGAAAATCGAAATACTTTTCGTACATAATAGTACATACATAAATTAAAAATTTTGTGTTTTTAGTGAATTAAAGCTATTTTATATATCAGAAAAAATTAGATTAGTATTAAAAAATTAAGAATTCGGTTCCAGGGTTAGGAAGTTGACATTTTCTGATTCATAAAATCAGCCATTTTTATACCCTTCACAAAAAAGTGAAAGGGTATATATAGGTTTGTCATTCCGTGTGTAATTTCTTCGATATGCACATGGGACCCCATAAAGTATATATATTCTGGATCCTTATGAATAGCGATGACGATTGAGCGATGTCCGTCTGTCCGTCTGTCCGTCTGTCCGTCTGTCCGTCCGTCTGTACGTGAAATCGGTTTTCCCAAGCTCCCAGAAGAGCTAGAGACTTCGTTCTTGGACCGTTGGATTGGAAATGAACTTAAACAGGCTGCTATTGAAATTCAGAAAGATCCGAAGTATGGTTCCAGAGCTGGGAAGCTTACACCTATTTCTCGACGCAAAATTTTTACCAAAAATCAATTATTTTTTTTAATGTTTGTAAATTAAACCTATTTCGTGCTTTAGGGAGCCTCAATGGTCTATTAAAAACTAAAAAAATAAAAATTTTTTTCCAGGGATGGGAAATAAAAAAATTTTTTTTCGGCTTATTCCGTATTTTGTAGTACATGTAGTATCTAAAATTGTTAAAAATTTTAAGTTTTTCTTTAACAAAACCAGTTTATACGTCATGAAGATTTGCATTGGCAAAAAAAAATTTTTGTTTTTAAATTCAAATTTTACTTCCAGGGTTGGGAAATTGCATTGTTTTTATAAGTGAAAGTAATGAAACAGGTCTAGCCAAGCCCCCAGAAGAGATAGAGACTTCATTCTTGGACCGTTGGATTGGAAATGAACTTAAATAGAGTGGTGTTAAAATTCAGATAGATCCGAACTATGGTTCCAGAGCTGGGAAGCTTGCACCTATTTCTCGACGCTAAATTTATACCAAAAATAATTTATTTTTTTTAATGTTTGCAAACTAAACCTATTTCGTGCTTTGGGAAGTCTCAATGGTGTATTAAAAACTAAAAATATAAAAAAAAAATGTTCAGGGATGGGAAATAAAAATTTTTTTTTCGGCCCATTCCGTATTTTGTAGTACATGTAGTAACTAAAATTGTTAAAAATGTTAAGTTTTTCTTTAACAAAACCTCTTTATACGTCATGAAGATTTGCATTGGCAAAAAGAAAAGAAAATTTTAGATTCAAATTTTGCTTCCAGGGGTGGGAAATTGAATTTTTTTTATACATGCAAGTAATCAAACAGGCAATCGATGTTGTTGTTTTTTGTTTTTTGCCAACTAAAACAGTCGTATAATTTAGGAAGAACAAAATTGGTATCAAAAATTCAAAAATAAAAAATAAAATTTCGAATCCAGGGATGGACAAGTGCAATATTTTATAGTACATGAAAGTTACCAAAATGGTAAAAAATTTGCAATTTTTTGTAAATAAAACTACTTTATACTTCAAGAAGCATTGCACTGATAAAAAAAACAAACAAAAAAAATTTAAATTTCGTTTCCAGGGTTAGAAAAATAAATTTTTTTTTGGTACATGCAATATTTTGTAGTACATGTAATAACCAAAATGGTTGCAAAATTCGACTTTTTCTTAAACAAAACTACTTTATACCTCATGAAGATTTGCATTGATAAAGAAAATTTTAAAAAATTTAAATTTCGCTTCCAGGGTTAGGAAATTGAAATTTTTTTAAACATAAATGTAACCAAAAAGGCAATTGACGTTGTTTTTTTGCTAATTAGAGCTGTTTTATAATTCAGGAAGAACAAATTTGGTATTAAAATCTTAAAAATCAAAATTTCGACTCCAGGTTTGGACATATGATATATTTTATGGTACGTGAAAGTGACCAAAAAGTTTAAAAATAGTATTTTTTTGTCAACTAAAGCTATGTTACGCCTCACTAAGAATTGCATTGGTAAAAAAATAAAAATTCGCTTCCAGAGTTGGAAAATCGAAATACTTTTCGTACATAATAGTACATACATAAATTAAAAATTTTGTGTTTTTAGTGAATTAAAGCTATTTTATATATCAGAAAAAATTAGATTAGTATTAAAAAATTAAGAATTCGGTTCCAGGGTTAGGAAGTTGACATTTTCTGATTCATAAAATCAGCCATTTTATTTGTTATTTTTGATTTTTATGATGAATTATACATACTTTATTTATCAGAAAGAAGTAATCTGGTATTAAAAACCAACAACATTAAAAACCAAAGACGATTCTACGGTTGGACAATTAGAACTTTTTGGGGTACATGAAACGGATTTTTTGTTTTGTTTGTAAATTAAATATATATAATATTTTCGAAAGACGTTCATAGGTATTAGATATAAGAGAAGCCAAAAATTTAGCTTCCTAGCCGAAAAATTTAAACGTTTTCTTAAATATAAAAGTAACCGATAACATTATTTTGATATTTTAATTAAACCTACTTTCTGTTTTGGCAAGAAAGAAAGAAAGAAGAATTACATCTGTGAAGGGTATATAAGATTCGGCACAGCCGAATATAGCGCTTTTACTTGTATTTGTTATTTTTGATTTTTATGATGAATTATACATACTTTATTTATCAGAAAGAAGTAATCTGGTATTAAAAACCAACAACATTAAAAACCAAAGACGATTCTACGGTTGGACAATTAGAACTTTTTGGGGTACATGAAACGGATTTTTTGTTTTGTTTGTAAATTAAATATATATAATATTTTCGAAAGACGTTCATAGGTATTAGATATAAGAGAAGCCAAAAATTTAGCTTCCTAGCCGAAAAATTTAAACGTTTTCTTAAATATAAAAGTAACCGATAACATTATTTTGATATTTTAATTAAACCTACTTTCTGTTTTGGCAAGAAAGAAAGAAAGAAGAATTACATCTGTGAAGGGTATATAAGATTCGGCACAGCCGAATATAGCGCTTTTACTTGTTTATATTAAATTGGTCAAGTTTATTTTTTATTTATTTGCAAAAATAATAGAATAATGTACATTTTTTTCAAATATATATGTATGTAATTGTTATAAATTTTTTTTGTTGATTTGTTATAGCCACTTCCAAATTTTTTTATATATATTAATGTTATGAGCTAGTGAGGCTACGTTCTTATATAAATAAAACAATTTATTTTATTTCATTTTCCCGACGTTTCGTCAATTACTTGTTGACTTTTTCTAGGGTTTTGGAAAATCTATTTAATAATTAAAAACGTAAGATAATTATATTGCACATTTTCGCTTATTATAATGGTAACTTACAATAATTTGCTTATTATAATTTACATATTAATTTTTTTTAAATTTAATTAACAATGCTATGGTTTTCCATTTTATATAAACACAAATTACACCTTAAAGCTTCTTCACAGCTTTACTCAATAGCTAACTTATAATTAGTGCTTATGTTGTCCGTATCTTCTTTTAAATTCATCGTCCTTTTCCTTTTTTGTTGAATTCTTAAACTTTCTATAGTGTATCTTTTCTTTTCAATATTTTCTTTGTCTAGTATCTTTACATTTTTAAAATCAGCAGTGTGATTGTTGTCCAGTATGTGTTGTGATAATGCTGTTGAGTGTTTCTTCTTTTCTATGTCTGTCCTATGCTCTCTTAGTCTCATTTCTAAGTTTCGTTTCGTCGTACCTATGTATAACATATCACAGCTGTTATTGTTATTGTCATTGCATTTTATTTCGTAGACTACATTATTTTGTTGTTCCTTATTTATTGGCGCTTTAATTTTTGAAAATATTGTTTTTATTGTTTTATTTGGTTTATATGCGAACTTTGTGTTTATTTGCTTTATTGTGTTTCTGATGTTTGTGTTATCAGTTAGGCCAGGTATGTAACTTACACTATAATACTTATTTTTTTCCTTGTTGTTAGTATTTTCAGGTGTTGTGTTGTTAAATAATTTTGTGTAAGTTTCATTAATTAATTGCGTTATTACTTTTTTAGGGAAACTATTTTCAGTTAGTGTTTGTGTTATGTGCCTGATGTTCTTTTTGTGAAATTGGGTGTCGCTGAGGTGAAGGATTCTGTATATAATGTTCTTGGCAGTGTTGATTATTTGATTTCTTGGTTGTGTGGAATTGAAATTTATAATTCTTCCGGATGCTGTTTCTTTTTTGTACCAATCTAGTATTAATTTATTGTTTTCTTTGTGTACTTTTGTGTCCAAATAAGTGATCGATTGTTCTCTTTCTATTTCCATGGTAAATTTGATTCTGGGGTGATAATTGTTGAACATATTTAATATTTTATCTTTATCTTGAATTTTGATTATGGCAAAGAGATCGTCTACATACTTTACTATGTATTTTAATTTTATGTTAACTAAGTTAAGCTTTTTTAAGGTTTCGTCTAATAAATCATCTAACACAATGTCCGCAATGGTTGGTGATAGCGGGTTTCCCATTGGCATACCAAAAGTCTGTTTAAATATTTCTTTTCCGTATACAAAATAATTATTCTCGCAGAGACAAAATCGAAGTATTTTTGAGAATAATGATTTAGACATATTTGTGTATTTTTGAAGGAGTGTCCATTTTTCCAGTATAATATTAGTGGCCTTCCCTACTGGAATGTTGGTGAAGAGAGATATCACGTCAAGTGAAATTAATATTAATAATATTAATATTAATATTAATAAATATTAATATTAATTTCACTTGACGTGATATCTCTCTTCACCAACATTCCAGTAGGGAAGGCCACTAATATTATACTGGAAAAATGGACACTCCTTCAAAAATACACAAATATGTCTAAATCATTATTCTCAAAAATACTTAGATTTTGTCTCTGCGAGAATAATTATTTTGTATACGGAAAAGAAATATTTAAACAGACTTTTGGTATGCCAATGGGAAACCCGCTATCACCAACCATTGCGGACATTGTGTTAGATGATTTATTAGACGAAACCTTAAAAAAGCTTAACTTAGTTAACATAAAATTAAAATACATAGTAAAGTATGTAGACGATCTCTTTGCCATAATCAAAATTCAAGATAAAGATAAAATATTAAATATGTTCAACAATTATCACCCCAGAATCAAATTTACCATGGAAATAGAAAGAGAACAATCGATCACTTATTTGGACACAAAAGTACACAAAGAAAACAATAAATTAATAATAGATTGGTACAAAAAAGAAACAGCATCCGGAAGAATTATAAATTTCAATTCCACACAACCAAGAAATCAAATAATCAACACTGCCAAGAACATTATATACAGAATCCCTCACCTCAGCGACACCCAATTTCACAAAAAGAACATCAAGCACATAACACAAACACTAACTGAAAATAGTTTCCCTAAAAAAGTAATAACGCAATTAATTAATGAAACTTACACAAAATTATTTAACAACACAACACCTGAAAATACTAACAACAAGGAAGAAAATAAGTATTATAGTGTAAGTTACATACCTGGCCTAACTGATAACACAAACATCAGAAACACAATAAAGCAAATAGACACAAAGTTCGCATATAAACCAATAAACACAATATTTTCAAAAATTAAAGCGCCAATAAATAAGGAACAACAAAATAATGTAGTCTACGAAATAAAATGCAATGGCAATAACAATAACAGCTGTGATATGTTATACATAGGTACGACGAAACGAAACTTAGAAATGAGACTAAGAGAGCATAGGACAGACATAGAAAAGAAAAAACACTCAACAGCATTATCACAACACATATTGGACAACAATGACACTGCTGATTTTAAAAATGTAAAGATACTAGACAAAGAAAATATTGAAAAGAAAAGATACACTATAGAAAGTTTAAGAATTCAACAAAAAAGGAAAAGGACGATGAATTTAAAAGAAGATACGGACAACATAAGCACTAATTATAAGTTAGCTATTGAGTAAAGCTGTGAAAAAGCTTTAAGCTGTAATTTGTGTTTATATAAAATGGAAAACCATAGCATTGTTAATTAAATTTTAAAAAAATTAATATGTAAATTATAATAAGCAAATTATTGTAAGTTACCATTATAATAAGCGAAAATGTGCAATATAATTATCTTATGTTTTTAATTATTAAATAGATTTTCCAAAACCCTAGAAAAAGTCAACAAGTAATTGACGAAACGTCGGGAAAATGAAATAAAATAAATTGTTTTATTTATATAAGAACGTAGCCTCACTAGCTCATAACATTAATATATATAAAAAAAATTTTTTTATCTACTATATTTAATATGTTTCAAACTTAAAATAATCATAATATTAGAAAATATTTTACATTCCGGGTGTAATGTATATAAAGGGTGGGAAAGTCATATAATCGTTAAGATCTTTTAATAACCTGTTCCCATTCAACACCAATAATGTTTAAACTTTATAAAATTATATATTTTTTTACTTGTTTAAATTTTACTTTATAAAAACATATAAAAATATTAAATATTGTTTTCTAATCAATTTTGATTTATACATTTTTCATTATGTAAAAAAATTTTAAAGAAGAAAATAATAAATAGATATATTTATAAAAATTTAAATTAAATAAATAAATAAAAATATCTTTTAATTAGTAATCATTTTATTCCTGGACTCGATAGAGTCTGTTTTTCCCCATGGGGCGGCTATCGAGTCAGTCCGTTTCTCGGTCCGAGGGACCATGTCCAAATCCATCAGCGTCTGTACCCCATTTTGGGCGGCTGATGGTCTGCGTCTGCATACAGGTGGGTCGGCAGCTGTTTAACCTGGCAGTAGGTATAAAATGCACCTATAAACCCACCAAAATGAAAAATAAAAGGTGGGGTAAGACGTCACACACCAAGCCTAAAGACTTCAGACCGATAAGTCTTACTTCTTATTTACTCAAACCTTTAGAAAGGGTAATTGATATTCATCTGAGAATGACCATTCCGAATGAGCTTCTCTCTAAATCACAGCACGCCTACACTAAAGGCAAATCTGTGGAAACGGCACTATATTCTCTAGTGGGCCACATAGAAAAATCTCTTGAGTATAAGGAATTTACTATGGGGCTTTTCTGGGCATAGAAAGTGCTTTCAACTATGTCAACCCTGATTCCATCATCAATGGGATGGTAGCAGTAGAGATTGATAACAATTTATGCTGGTTTGTTAGAAACTTACTAACTTTCAGGGTAGTCAGGGCCTCGATTGGGGATGTCACTGAGTATAGGGCAGTCTATCGGGGCACTCCACAGGGAGGTGTTCTGTCACCTCTGTTGTGGAACCTGACCATTAATTCGCTTTTGCTAAGTCTAGAACGCAGACAGATTATGACTGTCGCGTACGGGGATGACGTAGCGGTGGCGATATCGGGTGAGCACTTGGATACCATACCTCAGTGTATGGAGTCTGCGCTGGCTCTGCTGAGTAGGTGGAGTGTCAGCTGTGGGCTCGGCATCAACCCAGCCAAGACTGAGTTGGTGTTCTTCACTAAGAGATACAAGACCGATAGCTTTATACACCAAAAGCTTCTTGAAACTATCTAAAACCGCCAAGTACCTGGGTGTGATTCTGGATAGCAAGCTACCATGGAATCAGAACATACAGGCGAGAGCGGAAAGGACCTTAGTGGCTATTTATACATGCAAAAGGGCAGTAGGCCTCAAATGGGGTATCAACCCTAAGGGGATCAATTGGATCCTTGAGGCTGTTATTAAACCAGTACTCTTTTACGGGGTATTGGTTTGGTGGAATGCGATGGACAAGCGGGCTCATCGCAGGACCTTTGAAAAAGTCTTTCGGGTCGTAGCGAGACTGATGACAGGCGCACTACGATCTACACCAACGGGAGCCATTTTTGCAATGCTAAATTGGCTCCCGGTTGACATTCTGGCCAGACAATTGGCTCTATTCTCTGCGGTCAGGTTGAATACAGTATGTCCATGGACTAGAACTGACTACGGGCATGCTAGGATTATAAGAGAGCACTCGGAAACCCATGCCAAAATTGACTATTGTGTACCAAGACCCTTCTTTGGTGGACTTTTCCGTTCCATTGTCGTTGACAGGAACCATACTGCTGATGATATTGCCAGACAAGGGAGTGAATTGAGCATTTCAATGATCAGTCACTTCACTTATCGCGATGCAAGTTTCTGATTCAAAGCGAATCATACGAACTAGCTCAACTTAGGTGGGAAAGCGTGGCTAACTGTCTCGTGGCAAGAGCCACGTGGCCCCATTATGATTTACGCAAAACACGGGACCTTCTCAAGTTTGACAAGGCGCGCATGCGTCAACTGGTGACTGTTCTGACAGGACACTGTAGCTTTGGTACTCATGCGAGGAGGATGGGTCTAATATACAACGACTATTGCAGAAGTTGCAATGATGAAGAGGAGGAAGAGACTCTCCTCCATCTTCTGTGTCAGTATCTTGCAAATGCAAGGGCGGTGGCGCTGGGCTCCCGATTCCTGTCAGACTTAGACAGCCTGGCAAACATGGAGCTTTCAGGGGTATCATCCTTCCTCAGGGATACAGGATGGTTTGAAACGGTGGAGGACATCCCTTAGGAGGTCCTCTGCTTAAGGGCATCACAAAGGGACCGAATTGACGGACCCAAGTGGACCCTCTAACCTAACCTAACCTAGGCTAAACATTCCTCTACAAAAATAAACAGGACACAGGCTATAAAACGAATATCCTCTAATATATGTATCCCCAAAATACAAGTTAATATGCAATTTATTGGGTTTGGCATTAACTTGAGTAGCGGTCGTCGAAGTAAATTAAAACTCTAATAATAATTCTGTTTAATTGTCATTGGTGGTACATAGAACAAATAATTAACACAAATTGAAAGCATCCATAGAGTCATGACGCATTCTTCTACATTCATGAGATATGGACAGAGGTTGTAGGACACTGAATACAAAATACCTTGCTATGAACCACAAGCGGCTATTCAAATGCCATACAATTACTTATAAACAGAAACTACTAAAATCTAAACAAACAAAACGAAAGTGTTCTAATAAATTTAGGTAAAAGTTCGTATGAATTAGATAAACTATTAGTAACCTTCCGATGAACTTCTCGAGACAGTGGCCTTAAACAATTCCCTGTGTAGCTTTCTATACTAACTGAAGTAAAATATATTTTCTCCAGAGCTATAGAATAGCTTCCCTAGGGGTTTGAGTTTAGGTCACTGTCTCGTTAGACTATTTCACACACTAACAATTTCTATTGACGCGCCATTTTAGGCGCTGCTTCCGTTGTCCGCCATTTATGTAGTAGCCGCAGTGACCAACAAGGCTTCCATCTAGCTCATGCGGCAAACACTCCTCATTGGGTACGCTGCACATAAAAAAGGTACAAAAAAACAAACAAAAAAAAACTACAACACAAACATGTACTCCACCAACGACAATTCTGCTGAAATCAAGGTCTTATATTTTCAGCACATTGCCCGCCCTACCTTGTCACAATTCGTTGCCGACACTCTTATTTCTTTGTGACCCACTCATGTAAATTCACCTTCTCTTACCTCATTTCAAGTCATGCCATGCCCCTAAAATATTACTCTCCCTTAAAGCTTTTAATTCATTATTTATTATATAATCGGTAAATCATTTCTCAGCAAAAAAAATTAAACAAAATATATATAAATGCACTATACGAATTGATAACAAAATTTTTTTATAATAATGCGCAAAAATATAACAATAATAATAATACTAATAATAATTCAATTTATCTATATATATATATATATATATATATATATATATATATATATATATATACATATATATATATATATATATATATATATATATATATATGTATATATATATATATATATATATATATATATAAATAAAAAAAAATATATTCCTACACACTAATAAATATCTTATTATTATTATTGATTTATTTAACCTGTAAGGAATAAATTCCAAGATTAAAATATAATTAAAGAGCACTAGCTGCAATGGCCATCAGCTCAAAATATCTTAAATCACACTAATATCTGCCTCACAATATCATTTGTCCCTGCCCCAATTAACTAAGTATTGCCAAAACAATATATTTGTTTACTATTACGTTCCAAAGATTTACCAGGTTACAATATTACCTATCCTGAAGGAGCTCCCTAAGGTTGGTATTCTTCTTCCTGCACTTTCAGGCTTGTTAAAAGACACTATTCTTGTTTTGGGACTAATTAACCGTAGGAAAAAACAAATTTTGTTTCTGGCTTACAAAAATATATTTCAGGTCTTACCCTAATGAAAACTTATTCTTAAATCCTATATTTAAACCTTATACTTAAACCTAACTAAATGGCTATACACCATACTGAAATATATGCATAGCAAAGGCAATAAATAAAAAACCAAAATATCACTAAGCACTAAAAGGTTAAGATTACCATATATAACTATATCAATTTATACTTTTAAATTTTATAATATTTACTTTCTTTTAAAATTCCTTTTTTATACATCCAAAAAAGAATTTGGAGGGTATATTCACTTTGTCATTCCGTTTGTAACGCATCGAAATATCCATCTCAGACGAAAAGAGCTTGACTCTGGAAATTTGGTATAAATATATTTTAAAGCTTAGAGCAGGTTAAGTTCGGAGATGGGCTAAATCGGGCAAGGGGGAAAAAAGTTCCCCTAAGAAAAACTAAACCAACCCAGAAAAAAAACATAATGTTTAAAGTTTTTTGGTTATTTTGTTAAGCAAATGATATATTTTTATGTCAAATACGGTCCAACGCCTTAAACTGGAGCCATAAAATAAAATAATTTGTGGACCCCGCCCACTTTAGTGGGCGTCATTATATATTCAAAAATAGCATAAAAATTTAACAAATTGTTTTACTTAAGCCTACATTCCTTAGAAATAAAATTTTTAAGCTTTAATGACGAAGCTGAGACGATACCTGGTACTCCTCTGCCCTACCCCCTCCTCCCCTCTCACCCCCTAAATGACCCTACCAAAAAAAAAGAATTTATTTAATTTTATATGTAATCATCCCATGCATTTATTTTTAGAGTTTTATGACTGCCTGTTTCTGCCCTACCCCCTCCTCTCCATTTGCCCCTTAATTGACCCATCAAAAAAAAGGTATTTTAATTTTGTAAATAATCATCCCAAGCATTTATTTTTAGAGATTTATGACTGCCTATTTCTGCCCTACCTCCTTTTCCCCGTAAATGACCCTATAAAATAAAATAAAAAATTTTATTTTGTATATAATTATCCCAAGCATTTATTTTTAGAGTTTTATGACAAAGGTGAAATGTTTCCCCCACAGCCCTTGCCAGAGCGACCCCGCCAAAATACAGTTTTTATACCCTCCAAAGAGAATTAGACCCTATAAAGTAAATATGGATTTTCTTGATTAGTGATGAAGTTTAAGACGGTCCAGCAATGCCCATACGTTCGTCTGTGGAAAACATGATATTATCTTTTTTTGAACCCCGCTCCCTTTAGTGGGCGTTGATGTACGATATTATATAAAGGAACTCTGGCCCACCAAGTTAAACATTTTAAATTCACTTACCAAATTTTTTGAGGGTATTTAAGATTCGACCCGGTCGAATATAAAGTTTTTGCTTGTTTTTTTTATATTTGTTAATTGTATACTCTTATAATCGTTGGGTTTTTTTTTTTGTTTTCTATAGCCTTTTTTCTATTCGGAATTTTGTTCAATTTTTTTCTCGTTTAACTGCTACTAAATTTTTTCCGCACTAGGTTTCTCATATATGTACATAATTTTTGAAATGTTTCCCCCACAGCCCTTGCCAGAACGACCCCGCCAAAATACAGTTTTTATACCCTCCAAAGAGAATTGGACCCTATAAAGTAAATATGTATATTCTTGATTAGTGATGAAGTTTAAGACGGTCTAGCAATGCCCATACGTTCGTCTGTGGAAAACATGATATTATCTTTTTTTGAACCCCGCTCCCTTTAGTGGGTGTTGACGTACAATATTATATAAAGGAACTCTGGCCCACCAAGTTAAACATTTTAAATTCACTTACTAAATATTTGGAGGGTATTTAAGATTCGACCCGGTCGAATATAAAGTTTTTGCTTGTTTTTTTTTATATTTGTTAATTGTATACTCTTATAATCGTTGGGTTTTCTTTTCTTTTGTTTTCTATAGTCTTTTTTTCCTTTCCATCAACTATTGCCGGAACTGTGGTCACCGTTGGTGCTAGGAATCTCCTCACAGCCAGCTATAAAAATATATATATATTTTTTTTCATTACCATGAACCTAGATCTGGTTTTTCACATTATTCTTACGTTATTCGATTTTAATTTTTCCTTTTTTTTCAATTTGTAGATATATGTAGCTCTTTATCCAAGCTGGGACTCCCTTTTGAACCGTGCGGAATTTGCGGATACTGGTAAATCTCCCTTCACTCTTAAATAAATGTATCTTCTTCCTTTTTTTTTGCAAATTAAATTTTTTTTCTTTTCTATTTTAGTTTAAAATTATTTCAGCACTTTCACAGCTTTGCCTTCTTTTATATTCACTCTTATTTTGACCGTACACACAGACGACTAATTTTCAAGTTTTCTTAAAAATTAAACATCGGTGTACGCAAACCATAAATGCTTTCCAAAACAAAAATATCACATTCCTTATCGCACTCCGCCATATCCTTCCAGATCAATATCTTTATTTTCCCTCCAATTCTCCATTTTTTTTTTCTTCATTATGCCTCCCTACAAACATACATCCAAATGATCAGCAATAATAAAAAAAAAACTGTATCGATCCTTCCGTTGGATAATCTGCGTCTTGATTATTCTGGCTCTGACCCCCTAAATCTAACATTACTATGTAGACAAAATTAACAAAAGTGTCCTTTCATTCATAAAAAGGGATTTCAACTTTTCATATTTAACTGGCCTTTCGCACCTACACAGATGTTATTTCTAGCAACACTACAGTGCTAGCAACTGTATAATGTGTAAGGAATGTCATACATAGAAGACAAATCAAACATCTGCCCGCACACGTATAACCAATAGCAGACATATTTTTAGCAAAAACCCAAAAAAAATTATTTAAACCAAAAGACTAGTACCAAAATTAAGGAGACCCAAAACTGAACAGAATCATTTAAACAAAAAAAAACTATAGAAAAGAAAATCTTACAAAACTAAGCATACTACCAATTGATGCGCTGCGGGATCCGCAACAGTGCGTACGTATATATATACCAACAAGCAAACCTATTATCCTGACATGTTTACTTGTACAAAAAATTTTTTCTTGCAGCATCAATTCTGCCGCTCGGTAATCCGCCGAAAACGTGATTATCTTTTATTCTGCAATCGCAACAACAAAAACTCCAATACCAATTTTGGCGCTAGGTAATCCGCAACATAGGCAAGCAAACACAATAAACCTAAACAAATTGCTTGGCTACATTGATGTCAAGATTTTGTTTTGTCCTTGTGTTTGTATATGTGGACGTTGCTAGTAATTGTATAGGTGTGCAGAACTTTAATGTATATTATTGCTATAAATTTTGACGTGGGTCATGACCAGGTATCGGCAAACACATACATCTTTATTGTAAGTTTGATGAGTGAGAGAAAATAACTTTTTTCTCCATACAATTTTTCATGAACACAACAACGACAATAACAACAACAGCAAGGTTTTTTTCATAAACATACAACAACGACAATAACAACATCAACCATTGAAGGTTCGTACGAGAATGAGAGTAACTATATCAGTGATGTCAGGCTCATACACAATTGTGGAAGCAAAACTCACATGTACGCTTACGCTCTTTTATTTTGAGAGCGTAATATATAATTGTTTACTGAAAAACACTCTCATTCAGCGGGAAGTATCGCAAGTCCTGTTTTGAGGCCTCTAAACAGAAATAATATATTTATATAAATATATATATACAATACATATAAGAGGTTTGAAATAAGTTGGATCCACTGTATGTAGGCACATCTTTTCGAAAATTTCTTAAAGTAGCTTTTAAATTAATTCATAAGTAAGACTTTTTGTAAAAATTTTTTCTCTTGTATATAAACTAACCAAATGTTCAGCTTAAAAATGGAGAAATATTTTAAAATTAAATATTTGAGCACTTGGCAATTTTCGAAACCTTTTTTTACAACTTATAAAATTAGAAGATATTATTGGTAAATAAAATGATACTCTTAGAAAAGGCCACTAGTTAGGCCTCGCAACCGCACATTTCTCCCGCTGGGAATGTAAGAGATAAGAGTGATCTCACCAACACAATCACATTTGACATCACTGAACTATATGTACTCAGTAAAAGCATGTGTGTGACTCTCAAAAGTAAATTTTATTCTCACGTGCAACCCGCCGCCGACTTCTGGTCTTGACTTAACACAAACTAAAACAGACATGACCAGAACAATTTCGCTCACTTATACAATAGCATAATTGAGTCAAACAGAATGCACAGTGGGTCATACCTATTAATTTGGTTGTTTTTCCATATTTGTTTCAGTTGTCGCTGAAACGGCGAGGAATGTAGATGTGAGGCGGACGTTTGCATGTTTTTTTTAAATATGATGTTAAAAAATGTCAAAGAAAATATTTTCACTATTTTTCTGTACTCTATATTGGAAAAAAATATTATATTGTTCTATTTTTTTAGCCTTTGATTATTTTATTTTAATTTATATTGAGCTTGAGGCTTATTTTTATAGAAACTATTTATTTTATATTTATTTCAATATTTCGATATCCTCTGGATATCTTCTTCAGGATAAAATTATTTATAATAATTTAACAATAACAAAATTCTTTATAAATTATATAAACTTAAATATTTTTGTTGTTTTTTGTTTTTATATAAAAAATTTGAAAATGAATGAAAAATTTTTTCATACATATTAAAAAACATTCAAAATTGAAACTTTTTTCTTTCCTGTTTACATTATGAAAATTGAAATTTGAAAAATGAGGAAATGAATATAATAATTAATAAAATTTGAACACATTCTAGTTTACCCTATGATCATTTTAATAATCTATTTTTGTAAATCAAATGTCTATAATTCTGTGCTACACTATCAGTGTCAGCCTTAAAATTAATTCTTTTATCTAATGGTACATTTATTATCTGTAACATTTCTATATGAAAATCACTATCCAGATTTTGAAAATATATCCATTTTAAATTCTGAAAATAGGTATAGACATCGCCATATGTTAGAAATGTTACAGATAATAAATGTACCATTAGATAAAAGAATTAATTTTAAGGCTGACACTGATAGTGTAGCACAGAATTATAGACATTTGATTTACAAAAATAGATTATTAAAATGATCTACCCTATGAATGAAACTAGAATGTGTTCAAATTTTATTAATTATTATATTCATTTCCTCATTTTTCAATTTTCATAATGTAGACAGGAAAGAAAAAAGTTTCAATTTTGAAATGTTTTTTAATATGTATGAAAAAATTTTTCATTCATTTTCAAATTTTTTATATAAAAACAAAAAACAACAAAAATATTTAAGTTTATATAATTTATACAGAATTTTGTTATTGTTAAATTATTATAAATAATTTTATCCTGAAGAAGATATCCAGAGGATATCGAAATATTGAAATAAAATAAATAGTTTTTATAAAAATAAGCCTCAAGCTCAATATAAATTAAAATAAAATAAAAAATATTATAGAATATACATACATATTTTTGTAAACGTAATTGTTGTACAAGATTTTTGTAAGAAATAATGTGCGTTAAATGAATTGTTTCTATCTAAATAAACTTAAATGATTTGTTTATTTTTTCTGTAGAATACATCATATCTTGTGTGAAAAAATTTGTTAGAAGTGTCTTTTCCTTAGAAACCCCTATTCTTCTATGGAGAAAGGTATTTTAAGTTAGGAAAATTTATGCTTATTAGAAGCACATCATTTTTTATGGAAGATGTTTTTTTTTTATAAAATAGTATATTTTTCTATAAAAAACGCATGTTTTTCATTTTAATTCTTTAGCATACAATACTTTTTCATACAACGTACGGAATATCTCCCATTGTGTATGGGTAAAATGAGAAAAAATTGTTCTCAGAGAAGAATAAAATAAAAGAGCATAAGAATACGTGTGACTTCGAGTGGAAAATACGTTCTTCCTGCTGAGCACCCCTGAACTAAAACCCAATTGTTGTTTTAATGTTGTATTTGTTGCCGTATTACTGCCACCTTAAATATGTTTCTCTATTCAATTGGGGATTCAAGCTGTAGTCATAAAGTCGTCATAAAATAATAGCACGAAAATATGACTAGTGTGAACAACCCGTCATAACTTAGTATGCTACTTCCAACACCGATTATCTGATAAGAAAACTACACATCTGTAATTACATGTTATCAAAGCAAAAGATAATTGTAATAAAGCTGATTCAAAATGCCAAAAAGTCTAAAAACTCCATTTTTATTTAATATTAAATTTGTCTTCTGGTGCACAATAATATAGACATATATGTATGAATAATTTTTAACCGTTATTTAGTCGTGAATCATATGTAAGTAACGGCGGCAAACATGAGATCGCCGTCTCGCCTA